>CM043023.1:72948936-73548936 GCA_023690525.1 Holotrichia oblita
TGGATTTGGAGCACAGGATCTCTTAGTATCTTTTCTCCTTGGCAAACGTAAAGAATTTTTAATGAGCTTTTAAGAGTTTTAAAGCTAATTTGTTTTTCTTTTAGGTTAGGGTAGGTTGGAGCAATTGTGAACGTATTTTTGAATAGATAAACATTGAGAGCTCGTAGCATATCTAAAAGCAGTACAATCTCAATTCCAAATACGACTGCAAATACCTAAATATATTGCCTTGCAAACGTGAAAATGTGAGAATTTTAAATAATCTAAAAACATCAAAATTTTAATTTTTAAAACAGTCTTCCAACAAAAGTAAGATTTATCCTACAGAGATAAAAATGAATTCCTCGCAATGTTTTACTGCTGAATTGCTATACATTAGTTTTTAAATCTGGTGAAGCGTTGCCATTAGATTAGATTAGTGGGCAGTGGCACTGCTGCCTTTAGTCACCGCGACCTGCATGGGTCTATTGTTACGCGTTGTTGTAAAGCGTTGCCATACAATCACCTTTTTTAAAAATTGACAGAAAAGGGCTGTGAACGAAACTCACTCTGCAACAGACATGTATGTACGAAATAATTCAGGTTTATCACCACCTGGTAAACAGATTATTCCACACACAGAGTACATCAAAATTTCTTCCAGAAAGAAATAATAACGAACGTTCATCATAGGCTCAGATTTACAAATGCTTCAACCTACTCTAGTCCAGTGTGTCCCTAGAACGTAACGAGTAGGTTCTTCATTATTATTCGGTGGGTCCTTTTGACATAAGATTACCCAAAAAAACTAGGTTTAGTCTTGGATCTACTTAATAAGTGTGTATGGACAAGATATAAAGTCGAAGAAAAGGTGTCTATGATACGCCTGAAGTGAAACAATACTTAGAGTCATTGGGAGTATTCCCAAAACACTCTCCCTCTCCTCAATACCTTCAAACATTGCCATCACAGTGTTTCTTATCAGAAACTATACATTCTGTTAGTATTTTTCAATTTGAACGATGTTGGATTTAAATTCAATATTCCAATTGTTATTTTGCATACATTTTCAACTGGATATGCAGAGTAAGTCAGAACAGAATCGATCAAAGAATGTTTCCAATGAAATGACAATCTTCATAAATTAAAGTTTTGTGTTCACGATAGCTTGAAGTGCTTATATTTCTAGTTTTTTTTTTCGCGAATCATGATCATGAGATTACCGGAAAGATTAAATTCAAAAGTTGCATACCACAAATTACATCATTCATTCAAGTTTCTACAACAATATACACCATCTGAATATAAATTTATAGTTTGCTAGTTTAGATTTATACTGGTTTGTGGTTAATTTATATCTACATTTCACAATAAATATCTATGTAATTTAGTCATTCGTAATGTAATAATGTAGGAAGCCAAGAAAGAAGATATATGCAGCGATAGCGAGAAAAAATCGGTGTAAATACTTACTACGTTGGGTTTCGCTTGGATTTCTCTGAATTTTCGCTTTGTGACTTTCTACCTGTAAGCAAGAGAACAATGACACACATTAGATTGCAAGCGTATAAATACTGCGAAAATGAACCACAAATAAATAAAAAGTATGAAAATTAAAATTCAGAAGTAGTTTCTAATTAATTTGTATATTTCTTCTATAGTAACGACCGGTTTCGGTGAATATCACCTTCTTCAGGCCTGGAGTAAACAAAGAAACAACCTGACAATGATGCACTAGAATTGTAGACGCCTTATACTTTACATATTAAATAAGTTTGAATACATTTAGAATAAAAACAAACGACATTGATAATAGATCAAGTATAGATCATATTAAATACTTAGGTGTCACAATAGACAAACATTTAGAATGTAAGGAACATAAATAAAAAAAATATATAGCTAACAAAATGACTAAAAAAGTTAATTTTCTCTATAGAATAGATAGACAAATGTGAGTATATATTAAGTTTAGATTATATAAGACATTGATTGTTCCACACCTGCAATTTTGTTGAACTGCCTTGTGGCGAATTACAGCAATTACAAAAAGTCCAAAATAGAGCAATGCGGGTAATATTAAAATGTAGTAGCTATACGCCAATAAACACCATGTTGAATACGTTCAATATCATGAATATTAACCAGCTAGTAACTTATAGAACATTAATTTCTATTAATAAAATTAAGATGGGTAGTGTAGCTGAGTATTTAGGAAATAGGATACAATATGCTGGCGAAATTCGCAACCATTACACGAGGAATACAAAAAACTTTTTCATACAACCATATAATAAGGAAAAAACAAGTAAAAGTATTTTTATTTAAGAGATTAGTTATTAAGTATGTTCTAGATAGGTATTCATGTAAATTAAATGTAATAATATTAGCTATTGCTATATAAAGTTCTATTATTATTATTAAAATTTATTTATTATCTAAATAATAATTCAACAAAAAGCTCAAATAGATTAAAAGTCTACTGAATTATGACGAAAAATTAGAATTTTTTTGTTTTTATTAATTTTGACCTATTATTTCTAGGGTTTTGAACATATTACAATATGAAAAACACTTTGTTTTATTCTAATGTTTCGGAATCCTTGGATCACCTTCGCCTATTTACTTTATTTTCACTGAAGTTTTCGTGCTCAATAGAAACAAAAACAGTAATTGTTACAATTTTATCTACTGTTAGCGGACGCCTCTCTATATTATAAAACGTCTGTGGGCGAATAGGGTTTGGTTCTGTTACGCGCCACCGTAGAGGTAGTGGCGATAGACAGAAGTGGGAAAAAAGGGGGTATGGAGGTGGAAAGGAAGGCACAACTAGTTGCTGAAGAATAGAGGAGTAATATCTATGTAGTACGAACTGCGATAGAAATACTCCTAGTTATCTTTTAATTCCTGATTTATTTCCACTTAGAGGTCAATAAAACAATAAATAATTAAATACCAATTTATTCCATAACATATAATAATATGTTTTCGTTAAATAACTTCTTCGGTGGAAGAAATTGACATTTAATATGTGTCAAATTACTAATAATATAAATATAAATTGCCATGCCTATCAACAAAATTAATTAAAACAAAGAATTCATTGATATATCGAATTTTAATTATATTCACAAGTAATAATGTATATGCTGCATACCAAATGATAAAATTGAACATGTTCTACACACATTTAACACATATCATGATAGGTTAAAATTTACTTTTGAAAGAGAAAATCAAAATTCTATAAACTTTTTAAATGTAAAGATACTACATGATAACACACAAATAAAAACAAACTGGTACATTAAAGACACTAGTAGTAGTAGGCATTTAAACTATTTTTCAAACACTTCGGTAAATTTAAAAAAAAGCGTAATTAACAGTTTAGTAGATCAGGCTATTAAATTAGCTCACCCTGATTTTAGAAAAGAAAATTTAAGCAAAGTAAAAACAATACTAGAAAAAAATAGTTATCCTAAAGAGTTTTACAATAAATTAATCACAAAAAGAATAAATAAAATATATAACACAGGTACAAAATCAAATAATAACATATACCACACTATACCATATATAAACAATTTAAGCGACACAATAAAACACGAATTAAAAAATCAGACATTCACATAACTTTCATACCTACCAACAATAGACATTTATTCACAAATTTAAAAACACCCATTAAACATGATAATCAAAGTAATGTCGTTTATAAATTAGATTGCAAAGATTGTAATAAATGTTATATCGGACAAACCAAACAATATTTAAAGAAACGAATTTATAACCATCAATACACTGTTACACATAACGTCACCGCTGAAACTGCTTTATCTAAGCACTCTAAAGATAGACGACATAATTTTGATTTTCAAAACACTAAAATTTTAAAAAAGGAAAATAATTATAAAAAAAGATTAATTTATGAAATGATATACATTAAGAAAGATGAAAACGCGGTAAATTTTAGAACGGATATTGATAATTTAAGCGTTATTTACAATAATTTAATTCACGCATGAATTTTATTAATTTTAAGCTCTTGACTAGGTTTTTTTGCCATGTTTTTCCCTAGTCCTTGAACAGAATTGTTAGAGCTTGACAAAAAATAGATTGATATACGAATAATTCAAATCATTTCAATTTCTAATGTTGTATTAAATCATTATTCCTTCATTATTACTTGTGAATATAATTAAAATTCGATATATCAATGAATTCTTTGTTTTAATTAATTTTGTTGATAGGCATGGCAATTTATATTTATATTATTAGTAATTTGACACATATTAAATGTCAATTTCTTCCACCGAAGAAGTTATTTAACGAAAACATATTATTATATGTTATGGAATAAATTGGTATTTAATTATTTATTGTTTTATTGATCTCTAAGTGGAAATAAATCAGGAATTAAAAGATAAGTACATAAAGGTCAAAAAATACATATATTAATACTCCTAGTCTAAACGGCAAAAAGCCTGGATTTAAATTTTATACATAAACGGCAAAAAGCCTGGATTTAAATTTTATACATTATTAAACCAAAGATTTCGTTTTTACAAAATATGTGTAAGATATTGTTCAAATCAGAAGAAAACAAGCTATTTAAAGAGATAATAGGGAAAACAAATTTCTTTCTTTTTTCAACCCGTATATAGCAGAGTTGGGCAAAAATTAATTCGAATAAATTCACGAATAAAGTTAATTTATCTATTATTTATTATCCGTGCATAATAAATGAAAGTATCTTTTATCTTTATCCGTCGGTGACAAATAAAAGTAACTATCATCTTTATCCCTCGCTGATAAATAAAAGTATCTATCATCTGTATCAGTAGGCGACAAATAAGAATATCTTATATTTTTATCCGTCAGCGACGAATAAATTTGTAAATAAAAACGAATATTTATGGTATTCGCTAAAATTAGTTTGGCAACGTAAACATACCTATATAAATAAGTAATCTTTTTACATTGGGCTAGGGTATTAATTATTTTTTAAGTAAACATCAAGTAACCTTAACATGTTAACATGCTTCAATGTTGAAGTTATTAAAAATTATTGAAAATTTAGATATTTCTTAAATAACGTGTCATTACTACTTTGGTTGAAGAGAATTCTAGTTTCTGCTACTGAAGATGGAAATTATCGTACCTATTGCTGCTCTACTGGATTATCAACAAAATATAATGTATGTAGGTATATGATGCATAATATAATAATTGACCGGATATACAGTAGTGTGCATAAGTTATCGATCACACGTATATTATGAAAATAAAAGTTTATTACAAGCCCGATCTGAGGAAATCCGTAAAATAAAAAATCTAATATTATTTCTACATGTTATTACATTGAAAATAATACGAGAGGTATCACCATTTCTTAGGATTAGACGATAAGTTGCATTTACTAATGCTAAGTGGCTAATTCTGAGAAAAGAACGCTACCTGCACGTATCCCTGCAGTTTATTACAGAGCAGTACGGTCAGTATATTGCAATTTATTAATGCAAGTGGTTGTAGTAGTGAATGTATGCAAGCGTTTTTGACGAATTTTACTTTGTAAATTTGTGAAATTTTGATTTTTATTCCGCAAAGTTGTTTCTCATAACAGAATTATTGTTAATAGTGTAAATATTAATTAATAAACTGTTACTTTATTATAAAAATGCACATAGTATCGATAGAAAATAAGCATGAGATTCTAGTTTTGAGTGAACAAGGACATAGTCAACGGCAAATTGCTGCAGAAGTGGGTTGTTCGCAGAGCGATGTTCACAGTGTTGTAAGGAAAAAACCAGAAACGAACGATATAACAAGCAAACCAAAATCTGGACGATCAAAAAAGGTAACTGAAAGATCTGACCAGTTCCTACAATTAACTGCCTTAAGCTATCGAACACGAGGATCGACACGGTTAGCGCAAGATCTACACAAAGCAACTGGTGTAGCAGTACATCCGTCCTCAGTACGGCGCCATCTAATAAAACAACAAACATGGTCGACTTCCTCGTCGAAAATCATTCCTTAAGCATGGAAATAGACAAAAAAGATTGACATACGGCAGAAACCATATAAACTGGATCATTGAAGATTAAAATCGTGTGCTGTGGATTGATGAATTAAAGTTCCGAATATTTGGCAGTAACAGGCGCCTGTATGAGAGAAGACGCCTAGGCGAAATCAAAAAATCAAACACAGTGGAGGCTCTATTCAAGTTTGGGAGTGTATAACAGCTGTTGGTTTAGGGCCCCTTGTCAAAACTGACAGCCACCTGACTGCAGCGCGGTATTTAAATATTCTCCAGGAACATGCGATACCTGCAGGTCGTCGACTGATTGGGCAAAATTTGAATTTACAACAGGATCACGATGCGAAACATACTGCTCGGATCGTTAAACAATACCCTGATGATCAGGAAAGACAAAACATTTGCAAATTAATAACTTGGCCACTTCAGAGTCCTGATTTAAACATCATCGAACACGTGTAGGATTACCTGGACCGAGCAAGACATAGAAGGTCGCCCAAAAATGCAAATCAACTGCTGACCATATTGCAAGAAGAATTGGAACACATTCCATGGGACTTTTGCCAAAATCTAGGAAATAGCGGGCCAAACAGGCTTTCACAAGTGATTCGAGCGAAAGGTGGATACACCGAACATGAACAAATTAGTTGCATTATATTATTTAAATTTGGCACTTTATGTTTAAAACATCAAAATTGTATTTTTGTTTCATTATTATGTATATCCTTTGCAATCCATCCTAGAATAAAGTTAATGTATCAAAAATTTATACGAATTAATGATTTATGCACAAGTGATCGATAACTTATGCACACTACTGTAACTACGTTCAAAGCAGCTATTGTATGCATTTTTTTCGGCGTGGGTTACGATTGAAGTAAATGAAAGCGTATTTAACGCTGTAAATATATTCTTTTTTATTGTGATGTTCGGAGTTTTAGAAAATTAGGGAAAATACATAAGAATAGATATTTATTATGTACTATTGATGAGTATTATCAGCAAACAATACCATTCGCATAAATAAAAGGAAATAAATAAACATTTCTAGTAATACATATTAAATAATAAGATCAAATAAAACGTATAAAATATATAAAACAACACGTCTTCTATTAGGTATATTGATATAAGAAAATAATGTAAAATAAAAATAACTTACTGGTTGGTTGGTTCTTTCAAATTATATTTTGAAACAACCCGTCTTTCAAACATGTTATCCGAAAGTTTATTGCATTTGGGCATGTTTGTCATTGATGCATACGAAAATAAACGTTCAACTGAAGCTGAAGACGGCAGTATTGTATTTAATGAAAATACATTTTATATCTGGATAGCGATCCAGTATTTTTAAATCACGACTTTCCTCGGCAAAAAATTGAGAAATTATAAGATCCGCTTTGTTTCTCGGCGACTGACTTAATTGCCTTTGAGTATCACACTCACTACTGGAGTCCGACTCAAAATCAAAGAAAGGATTTTCTTTTTCTTTATTTTTGTCTCTCTCGCTCACACCATTTTTTTGTGATTTCCCTAGCAATTACATTCGTAAAAATGTTTTTCACTGTTCCCTGTTACCCCGGGTCAAGACAGGAGAACCACCTATTCTTAAATCGCGGATATGACAATGCTGCTATTACGGAATTTTCACCGTTGGGTGTTGCAAATACAAAAAAATCCTGAAATCTTCCTAACACTATTTAAATAGGTAGTAACAAGTTCTCCACAATAACGCTGGGAACTTCCTTCTAATTTTTCCGGCTATAATTCGATTCCTAAGGTCATCAACATTTTCGACGAGAGGGTAATAAACTAATGACTTAAGAAAACCCCAAATGCGGTTGATGACCTTAGGAATCGAATTATAGCCGGCTGTGAGACAATAAGAAATACACCAGGAATTGTTGGGCGAATACAACAATCAATGAGGCGAAGAGTTGAAAGTTGTGTCATGTCTGAGGGAAGTTATTTTCAACATTTGTTGTAGTTTTGCGCTTACTTAACATTTTTTTAGTGTTATTTTCTGTTATTGTTCTAGTTTAACGTTATTGTATTAAAGAGTTTAGTAGTTCAGTAGGCTGCTAGATAATGTATTAAAGAAATGAAAAATACACGTTAAGATGTTTTATTTTTTTGCATAAAAACGGCGCCTCACACGAAAAAAAGGCAAGAGAGGTTTTTTATCACAAATTGAATGGCAAATTCAAAAATGATTTTTAATTTGAAATATCTCAGTGGCGTACCATTTTTTTTCTTTAAAAAATTAAGATCATTACCCGTATGCACGCCAATGATGAATATAAAATTCTTGGTTGGATGTCAAGAAATGCGCAAAAATCCACCAAATTTCATTTGCCTATCTCGACCGGTTTCAGAGCAATAAATAAATCGTCAGTTTTTAAGAAAAACTTTAACACCCTATAGCTCTGAAACTAAGCATTTGCGGACGGACGTTTATATAGCAAACTGTCATTATTTTTGCATGCAGAATCACCCCCTGAAGTTTGTCGCACTTATTTACTAACACCTTGTATATATTGTTCTGTCACAAACGACAGAAATGAAAGATTGAAATTATTAACACAAATATAATATTAATAAAATTGTACAAAAGTCTTAAAATTATCCCACCCTCTTTCTTACCTTGCTAATTATGTGTGTGTGTGTGTGTGTTTATTAGTTATTCAAATCCTCTTCAATCTTCCCTTTAAGTTCGCTCGTCCTGATAAATTTTTCTCTGTTCTTTCTTCTTTTTTGTACTCTGACACCCACTTATCACTTGTAGCGTTATTGCATAAATATCAAAACGTTTGTTAATTACTTTTATGTGTTTTTATTTTAAATTAAAATTTTTTGTTGACCGTTTTCTTTCTGTCAAAAACAAATCTGTTTACATCCACCTGCTGCTGCTCTGAACTACCAAAACTGCCGTTACGTCATTCCCCACTAGATTTTCTAATTTATTGTACGATGTATTTTTAATTTAGAAATTGATGCCTAATCGAGTCGTGTTGTGTCACGTATGTGTTTGTATGTGTATGTTACATTAAATTTTGAATTTTTCTCTCAAATAAAAAATTACTATTATTATATGTATTTATGTTTTTCTTTTTCCACTCCCTCTATCGCTGTTCTAAGATTTTTTTTTTAACAATTAACGTAAATAATAAGTTATATACCATCATTACTAAACATTGCAAAAATTAATTAAATCATAATTAATCAAATTAAAACTCTTTAAATATCACATAACAATATAACGTCACTAATGATAATCTTTTCATCAAAAACTTAACCGACATTGCCATTCCACAACATATAATAAACGTTTTAGCTAAAGGTCCTAAATTTTCTTTACCAGTTAATGCTAGCAGTATACCTTTACATCGTCTTCTTGCCAATTGTGAAGACATCCTCAGTGAAGTTCCTTCAGAACATAAGGATAACATTAGATCGGATATAGCATATTACACTAATAAGTTTCTCAAATCCAAAAACTAGTTCAAGATTAAGGTACACAGTTTCTCAAATCTAAAAAACAGTTACCACAGGCCGGTTGAGGAAAGTGATGACACTTTCTTTCCTTAAACAACACAAAGACACCATTATCACAATATCAGACAAGAGCAATGTCACAGTCTGTATGTATAAGGAAGATTATCATAATAAAATCCGAGAATTGCTAAATGATACAGAAAACATATCAAAAAAAAACTTAATTCAGACCCTACTTTTTCTGTTTTGAAAAGGAAAACTAACAAATTAATAAAAGAACAAATTAATAAAAAAAGATAATTACCTTATCAATGAAATTCAATATAAAAATCTAACCAAACGTAATTCTGCCACCCCTCGAATATATGGTATTCCCAAAATACACAAAGATGGTTGCCCATTAAGACCAATTATCAGCAACGTAGACGGACACACTAAACATCTTGCCAAGTTACTGGCTGATACGCTTAAAAATGCCTTTATCGATTATAATGAATTTCGCGTCCAAGACTCTTTTGTCTTCTCTGAAAGAGTTAATGGCCTTTCAATCCCCCCAAATTATAATCTTGTTTCATTTGATGTAGTGAGTCTTTTTACCAACATACCTATTGAGTATTTTATCAATATCATAGAAGATAATTGGGACCTTCTTGACCCCATCACTCGAATACCTAAAGATAACTTAATTAAATTGATAACGTGGGTATTTAACTCAGTATATTTCAAATATGAAGGGTCTATTACCTTCATATTCATGGGACACCAATGGGAAGCCCAATGTCGCCTATAGTGATGAATACCGTACTCAAAAAAATCAAAAGTCAAGTCCCTTTTAAATTCATTTTCCTGTATCAGTATGTTGATGATTTGGCGTGTGTTTTACCTTCAAATGAAATTATTAATACTTTAAATTTGTTCAATAATATCAATGATAAACTAAAGTTTACTTACGAAGTTGAACAGGATGGTTGCCTACCTTTTCTTGATACTGTTTTGCATAGACACGATAATATTATCAAATTGCGTTGGTATAGAAAGCCCTCAAACTCCAATAGATTGCTTAATTTCAATTCAGCCTGCCCCATTTGGTCTTAGCTATGAAAAATCGCATTGAAAAAATTAGTCATAAAGATTTCATTAATGATGACTTACACATACTTCACGACATCTTGCGGAAGAATGACTTTCCATCACACTTCACCAAACGGCTACTTTTTTCAACCAGCCACAAAAAGTAAGTTACCTGTATGATCGATGCTGCCGGTACTAAAAATTACAAAAACTGTGCAAAGTGACCACCTCGAGCTTGGATGCAAGAATCCAATCTTCTCCTCATTGACTGCCGAACTCTCTCAAAAACACCAAGATCGGTTTTAATTGAGTTGCACCCAGCAATGATTCGATTTCTTAAGTCTTCT
Organism: Holotrichia oblita; assembly: GCA_023690525.1. Taxonomy (NCBI): domain Eukaryota; kingdom Metazoa; phylum Arthropoda; class Insecta; order Coleoptera; family Scarabaeidae; genus Holotrichia; species Holotrichia oblita. The sequence goes on from CM043023.1 coordinate 72,959,869, forward strand.
ATGTTTTCCAATGGAGTAGCGTACACCAAGGACTTCAAATGGCCCCACAGGAAAAAATCCAGGGAATTTAAGTCCGGAGATCGTGCAGGCCATAAGTGAGGTCCACCTCGGCCAATCCAGCGACTTCCGTATGCTTGTGTTAAGAAATCACGAGCTACTTGACTAAAGTGGGCTGGTGCGCTATCGTGCATATACCACATTGCATCTCTAATTGCTAATGGTACGTCCTCCAGAAATCCAGGGAGCGTGTTTTCCTAAAAGTTGCGATACACCTCTCCGGTAAGTCTACCTGGTAAAAATACACCGGTCCAATTAGGCAGTCACCCACAATCCCAAACCAAACGTTCAAAGAAAACTGATGTTGAAAACGATCTTCAACAATTTCATGTGGATTTTCGTCACATAATACATGGTTATTATGGAAATTGCGTATTGCATTTCTTGAAAAATTCGCTTCATCGGTGAACAGAATCATCATCAGGAATTGAGGGATTTGAACCATTTTTTGCAAAAGCCATTGACAGAATGCAATGCGAGGAGGAAAATCAGCAGGAAGAAGTGCTTGAACGCGTTGTATATGGAATGGATACAACAAATTTTCCTTCAGAATGTGCCAAATAGTCCCATTACTTACATCCAAAGCGTCAGCAATTTTTCGAGTAGAAGTACCTGGATCTTCTTCAATCATGTCTAGCACATCCTCTTCCAGCTCTACTGTTCTTGCTGTCCTTGGCCTTCCTGCTCCTCCATTTCGTCTTAATGTGCCTGTTTCATAAAGACGCCGATGAATACTTTCGAAAGTTTTTCTATCAGGACCAATACGGCCAGGAAATCTTTCAATAGACAACTGCCTAGCTTCTAATGCATTGCCATCAGCAAGCCCATAAATGTAGTGCATGTCGGTCATCTCGGCATTCATATAGCGATTCATGATAAGGAATTTTTTCAACAAATTCAACGCATACAAAATTATTAATCACGAGACTCATTCAATATGTCATTCAATATGTGAGCGAATAAAACAGGACTGTTTAAAAATATTTTTGTACGCATGATAAATGGATATGTACCAGAATATTTTTTTTACTAAAAAACGTACGTCGTACGATAAAAAGTTAAGAGAGCTTTTTTCTTCACAATTGAACAAAGAATAAAAACATATTTTATTTTTAGAGAAATCAACGGCGTTCTATTCTTTTCTTGAAAAATAGCGCGTGACGTGCCAATACGCGCGCCACTGGTACGACTGAAACATCGTGTTATATTGCAAAGTATGTGTCTCCCACAGCTATTAACACGCCTAAAATTTCATTATGATATCTCAAGTCGTCTTTAAAAATCTAATTTTTACTTTTTTTTTTTTAATTAAACTTCAACACGCTGTAGATCGGTAACGAAGCGTTTGCGGACCTATGTTTAGAGGAACTTTTTTGTATAAAATGACCTATGCAGTCACCCGCTTTAATATTGCCGCATCTTTTTTAAACACCCTGTATAACTGTAGTCTAAATGACGAGGAATCTGGATAGATTCTATAGATTATTAAACCAAAGATTTTTTCACTAAATATGTTCAAACTGCTGTTAAAATCAGAAGAAAACAAAGCTATTTAAAGGGATAATAGAGAAAACAGATTTTTATAAAAAAAAGAATTTGAAGAGCGTTCCTGAAACATTAAAACAACAAACAAGCATTTCCAGCACGTTTAGTTCAAGAACTTACCTTAACAAAGTATTTTTAATTTTTTTTTAATTTACAAAGCTATAGAAAACATAGTTCAACAATAACAAAATACAAACAACGCAATAAATACAAACAAAACAATAACAAAATACATCCTTTTTAACATTTGAATTTGTCTATGTAGGGTGATCAAAAAAAAGCAGGTAAAGATAACTTAATTCAAGACGAAATTGTACGATAATATGTGATACATATTTTTTTTCTGACGCAGCAATGTTTGCATCCAATTTATGCAGATTATACTGGTAACAATTATTCTTTAGTCTTTATTTTTTTTGTATCCATTTTATCGAGCAACTATTTCTGATGTATAAGGATGAAACCATCAATTACCATAAATTAATACTTACTTGATTTTTTAAACTAATTTACACAATTCTCAAAGTTTTATATTTGTGAGTGTGTGTGAGTATTATTTCATTAGGTATAACATCTTGACAAGGAACTTATATAAAGCTATGTAAGTATTATGTGAATACAGTTGCCTTTCTCGATTTTACTTAAAAGATAAGTACCAACAAAAATGATTAATTAAAAACATTGAAATATTACTAAAAAATTATTAAATTAAGAAAAAGCAATAAGTACAGGTACTTTCCAAACCCTCCACTATATTTAAAATAGACTAAGTTAATTTTGACGCAACAAGAAAAAATAATGTATGTGCTTATTTAAATCTTATACTTAAATATATCACTGTGAACTGATAGGATTTAGTCATGATCAAGTAACGGCTTACTATTACCTCTTTTACTCGTTTTCCGAGTTTACCGTAAAATGAAATATGATAACCCCGAAATAGGTATTTCAATTCTGTTCAGGCTCATGTGCCTTCAATTTTATTAATATTTTCCATACAATGTTATGTACATACGTATATGTAGTTTATATGTTTAGATTAATCCGTTCTCAATTGTATTCAGTCTCTTTATTTCATTTCATATTCTTAGTTTGGCTAATGTAATTTTAAGTGTTCACTTCGGTTATTCAATTTAGTAAGTAGTTGATTATCTCTAAATGCTTTATCTTACTATTTACATTTGCATTCTGCTTCAATGTCTTAATAACTTTTCTTCTACGAATACACATTTAACATATTTACCTACAATTAGGAAATAAAACTTATTATTGTACTCCTTCAGAATTCCTTATTTGTTATGTCGTCATACTTTTCTTTGTGTTCTTAATATGACTTTTACGTATATAAACCGAACCAAATTCACTGCGAGAGCAGTTCTGATACAACAATTGACCATTTCAGTTCTCAATCATACATTGTAATTCATAGTGCCGTTTTATGTTTTGTTTGTATTTTGCATGTAAATATACGAGTGAATTAAATTAAGATTTAGTTTTCTCTTTTACTAACTGTCGCCGATCAAGAATCAATTTTACCTATACGGCCTTACAAACCGTGGGTGGCGAGTCACGGGGTACAGTGCAGTGTTCATTATCATTTCAACAATTGATCAAGGTGCTGTTTGACCCAAACAAATTCTTTAAGAACAGCAAAGATACGCCCGCCTACCGAGGTAATTAAACACACACCGTGATAATAATGACCGTACAGAATATTTAAGCGTAACGGGATGGTTAGAACAAATTCGGTGATCCAGTGCGTGACCCTCTGAACTAGCTAGCCGGGAGGGTTGGTTCGGAGAAAACCTACAGATGGTACTTTTATAAGGGCGCCAGGACTTCCAATTTTCCACGCAAAGAGTTAATCTTTGAAGCTGTGCCTACACTACAAATGACGAGTATTCCGAAAACGCTAAATACTTACGGTATGATCTTACTCGCTGTATACAATACTTACGACAAATATGCTTTCTCGATCTTACTTATAAAGTTGGAAAATAAATACTTGACTACACCAAGAAGGAACTATTTGAAATCAGAACGTCATTTTGATTTGACATAACAGGTATATTAAAATAATAGATACACACGGTTAGGTACGGTTAGGTAGGTAATTTTGAGTTACTTACTATCTAAATACAATGTTTACGATACCTTAACTAACTTAATTATAATCCGGGGTGGTCCTACGGTGAGTTGCTTCTAGTGTTTCGAGTAAATCCTCCTTACTGGAGACGATATGTAATCCAATTACAAATCACTATCGGTAAAAGGCCCTGAATAACTCGCGCACTACGGCGAAAATTACCATTAACGAGACGAAATGACTTCACACACGAAAAGTGACCTAAATACCGAACACTACCGGAATTAACACCGACGCGAATCTTAACCGTATCTCCTTAGTAAGGTACCCCAAAATCACACACACACTAATCTGGATGCACCGATTTCTCGCCCCAGCGAGATTGGAAGGGGAGATGTGCTGTCCAATAATTTGTTCGCCTTATGTCATTGTGATTCCTATTGGTGGTTGAAGTATCCGTAAACAACTGCAGGTGCATGAACAAAAAATTATGCGAACTAGCCGAAATAGCAATTCGCAGGCTATTTTAATACAAGGAAAATACTGTGCATTCAAATTGAACAACAAGGTGTACATAGAACTAAAGTATATTGAAAACAGTTGACTGCAATGTTTGCAAAGTTAATGAAAAGACACATACAATATTTCTTACAGAATTTCTTTATGAGGTTAAACAGTAAATACAGAACTGAGTGTTTGATGTGAAGCGTTACTATATTCTTTGAAACTAATAAATAAAGAACTATCTATATACATTTAAGGTATACATTTGTACAAAGAGGTTATTTAGTTCGTGCAGATGTTACCTAAACCTTGAAACTATTAATTATTTTATGTGTTCGAATGCATTGCGTAGCTATTAAATAAATGATTAAAATTACAGGGTCGTAAATAGAAATTGGACCGTAACATTACATTTCTATTAATATATTATTATTACTAAGGAAACGGATTAGATTCATCATGTTTTATTACCGTAATATTTGTGACAAAAGATGTTAGTTGTCAATGCAGCTTTAAATGTTTATGATATCAAAAAAATAATCGAAAAATGAATGTATTTTATATTCGTTCGTATTTTATTTTTAGTAAATGACTCTTACTGAACGTATTTTTAAAGGCAAACTACATTTCGTAATTCATTGGCTCCATTCAGAAAATGTATTGGAAAATATATGTGAATAACGGACCAATAAGGAGTTATATGAAAATCGAATGCAAAAAAATACTATTGCTATTTATGTAAAGAGGAAGAACTTATAAAGATAATGTGTTGCCGATTAAAATAAAAAAAGGTTAATAATTAAAGCAGATTTGATTAATTTTCTTAATAGATTTATTATTGTTATTGTTGGATTCTTTACACATTTACATGATACAAAGTATATGCGATATACATACATAATTGTATTTCAATTAGAAGACAACAGGCGAATAATATTAGGTTGTCCTCTTATTTTCGCATAGTCCAAAGGCGTTAAACCATTTTTATCTTTAATATTCGCGTTCGCATTTCTATTTAATAACTCACGAACAATACCTATTTTACACAGTTCAGCAGCGTAGTGAAGAGCTGTTCGGCCATGCTCGTCTACTTGATTAGAATCTGCATTAAAGTGGAGTAGGATCTGTACAATCGCATAATGCCTCGCTTTTGTTGCCAAATGAAGCGGCGTTAATCCGAATTCATAAACGGTATTTACCTTCGCCGGATTGCGATAGATACTCTGAATAACTTCATAATTTCCAAGATTTGGAGAATACTTTCCTCTCAAGAGGAGTTCGACTATATTCGTACGCCTCGATTGTATCGCCTTATAGAGTAATGTATTACCGCATGTTTCGATATTGGATTTTGCACCGTACCTCAGTAGAATTCTAATTATATCTGTATTTCCTTTCATTATAGCTGTATAAAGAGGTGTAAGCCCACATTCGTCCACAAAATTAACATCTGCCCCAATGTCTACAATAATCTGGACAAGTTCCTTATTGTTCTTACAAATTGCATCACTTAAGGATGTAAAACCATTTTCCTGTACATAATCAACTGTTGCCTTGTATTTTAATAATATTTCAATAATATCTATGTTTTGCCTTTCTATTGCCCAATGCAGTGCTGTTTTACCATATTTGTCGACCAAGTTTACGTCTGCTTGATTTTCCAATAAAAACTTAACAACGGACCTATCCATAGAACTTTTTATAGCAGATATAAGAGCAGTAGTACCCTCGGAACTACTCATACTATTTACACCTTTTCCATTTCTCGTCAATATTTCAATCATCGCCTTGTTGCTGTGCTTGGCGGCATAAACAACAGCACTCTGGTATTTATGAAAATCACCGAAGTTTTCTAACAAAATCTGATCGATCTTTGGCTTCCTTAGTTCTAGAACGACATTAACATATTTCATTCCATTCGGATTTCCAAGATCTGCAGCATACCGTAGCAATTTGTTAATAAGGTCTACATTGTCATTGTCGCATATTACATTGATTTCATTGGCGAAATTAATTGCCCCCTGATCTGTTACAGTTTGAAGAAAATTCAGAACCTCAATGGGATAGATTGGATCGTAAATCGGACCAACAAAGCACATTTCGCTCAAATTCAATAGTAATGTAACAGCATCAATTTCTCCGTTCTCTTTGGCTTTAGCCAATAACTTATGGGTGCATGTTATAATATTCGCATTCGCTCCGTACTCCAATAATAATCTAACCATATCTGCCTGTCTCCTTCGGGCGGCCACGTAGAGAGGTGTTACGTCACATGCAGTATTGAAGTTTGGATTGACACCATTCTTCACTAGCAGTTCGATAATGTTTATATTTTCTGTAGGTAGAACGGCCAAAATATCTGTAAAATTCCACTGATTTAAATCGTTCGGATTTGCTCCGTGTAGTAACAGCATTTCAACTAGCATCCAATTGCGAGTGTTTAAAGCCTCCTCTAGAGGAAGCAAACCTTTTCCAACTTTAAAATTCACATCAGCGCCATATTTCAACAAAACTGCAACGATTTGTAAGCGTCTCTCCAAAAATGCGGATTCATTTAGCGACAAAGCTAATTTACTTATAACACGTGTAATATCAATGCGATGCTCATTATATAAACGTTTCTTGAACATATCTGACATATCTGTACAATTACGGTAACCATCCTTCTCATACATCACTACGTCTTCGCGTATCGCAGTTATAAGGGAAGTCAAACCATTGCTCTCCACATAATTCACGTTAGCGCCGTATTCCAGTAGTAACTCAACAGTGCCTATATTCCAACTTCTTACAGCACAGCTGAGAGGAGAACTTTCATAGATGTGAACATGTTCAAAACATAAGATCTTTGTGTTAATGTTAACACCTTTTTTCAATAAGAGATGTACAATATCATTACTTCTAGTATGTATGGCTCTATTAAGGGCCGAATGCGTAACTAGAGTATCTTCTTGTGATAAATTTCGTAACGCATCAGCAAATGATAAGTAATCATCAAGAGGCATGCTACATACATCATAATTGTACTGATGACATTTCTTAAGAGCTTTTAGTGCATCTCTACAACGTATTTCACTGAGAAAACGTTCATGTTCGTAGTCATTTCTTTCTATATTTGGATCTATTTTAGTTCTTAGCAGCATTGCTACGACTTGAGTATCTCCGAAATCTATAGCGTCGTAAAGCCAATCTGAACCAAACCTCTTGAAGTCTATTGCTTTAATCAACATCATCGTAATATCTCCATTTCTCATTTGTAAACTTAATTGAAAAATACTAAAAATACTATCTTTTTTCTGTTTTAACTGACCTCCATCTGGCTTCAATAATAATTGTATGATTTCACTGTTCTGCTTCAAAACACTGTAGTACAACGGTGTACATCCGAAACGATCAACAACACGAATTTTATCGCCTCGCCGAATGCATCCCCTGACGACATTAATGTTGGAATAAATCACAGCCAGATGAAGCGGCTTAAGCTGTAATTCGTCTAATTCAAAGTATTTTGGCAATTTTCCGACGATGACATCTGATCTTAAACACAAATGATGAAATCTTATAAAGTCCTCATTATCGAAATATCTCACAAGAAGCAAATCTATCAGTATACTAGGGAGAAAGTGATTAACGGCTATTTGGTAAGAATCGAAGACTATATACTTGCTAAGATGTTTCATGGACCGTGAAGAGGCGTAATAATGCCAATACGCTTTATAAATCGCACAAAATTTAGAAGAAACCTCTGTAATGCACGATTCGGAAGTGTACACCCAATAGTCAATCCATGTCCAATTCAGTAAATGATCGCGTGAATACAAATCGTAACCTTCATCATGCATATAGCGAATGATTGTTTCCAAACACATGTGGATATTGTGGCTATAACTGGATGCTGCCAAGTGTAGCGCTGTTCGTCCGATGCCATCTATTTGGATCAATACTTCCTTGTTTTCTGCATACAACTTCTCTATTTGCTCAGAAATTTCGACTCCCTTGTCTGCATTCAAAACGGCTTTATGTAAAGGATACTGCTCGGAATGTATATCCAATATATTGTGAAATCTGTTCTCTAGCATTAGTTTATAAATGAATTTAGCGTCCTCTTTATCATTGGTTGCAATCAGCCATTGTGCAGCAAAGAATTCTGCAAAGGTATGATGAATAAACACTGGATCTTCGTTCTCATCATAGTATTTGATCAGACCCAATCTCGCAGCGTTGGTAAACTTTACTTGGCTTTCTTGGACAAATTTCTGAGTGACATGATTATTACCTACTATTAGTTTCAAAGCTAATCCCCAATGGAACCTCAGCATGTGTTTTTTCTCGAGATCGTCGAGAAGATGTTTAATCCGTCGCGAGTAACGTTCGATTTCTGACTCCACTATGCGGTTATAGAGTGTCCACTTGCTTAGTGCTTGGAAATTTATTTCTGAATTTTGAGAAATTTTTCGCAACATGTCCAAATACAGAGGATTTGTGGCAAATTCTGCTGGCACCTCCTGCACACTGTCTTGGTCAAGATTCCAGTTTTCGAGGTAGTGATCATTGTATTCATTACTGAACTGTTCTATTTTTGTAATTTTAATCGTCGCAAATTGATCGGCTAACAACTCAACAGTAAGTAATCGTGAACCGATAAATATTTTCTCTATACAAGATTCTTCATTCAGTTTTCTTATTAATTCCAATACTTGTTCCTTACATGTCGATATCACCTCGTCGAATGAATCCAGGAGTAGTATTATCCGTTTTCGATCTTTTCGTAATATAAAAAAAAAATGATCATACAACAATGATCCCTGTTTACTCCATAAGAAACTTAATGGATCTTTTAGTAATCTTCGAAAATTGTTTTGCATATCCACTTGAAATTGAGTTAAATTGTAAAACTGTACGTAGTATTGAGGGGCACAGTTTTGTATTAACGCTTGCAGAAACGTGGTTTTTCCTATTCCAGCTTCACCAGTTATCACGCATACTTTTCCATCCGTTTCTTTGAAAAAGTCGCTGTCCGGAAAAACCGTTTCTGAGAACTTTATAATTGTTTCTCCATACTTCTCTCTGTTTATAATCCCGTTGCGCATATATCTCTGTAAGTACTTCCAGCAACTCATTCTTGTTACTTCTCCAATGATTGGTACCGCGTCGTTTCCATTTATGCTGTATACATTGTTTCCGTATTGATCGATTTGGAAACTTTCCAAACCTTGAAAATCTTCGTCTATTTTGTTTTCATCAAATTGTCTTATTAATTTTAATTTATCATTTTCCAACCGTAAGCGATAAATTTTATAATTTTGAAACCCAACATGCCGCTTCACTTTTTCATAAATTTCACAACTTTGATCGAAATGACAATATATGCAAAAGCTATCTCCGTCTGGCTCGTCTTCTTCATAATCGGTCGGTTCTGGTCGCGTCGTTTCGATTATGAATAGCGTGTAATTATGAGCTTCTAAGCAATCTTTACTTAAATAGACTTGCCGCGGTTCCATTAGTTTAAGAACATCCAAACAGGTAAGTGTTTGCATTAATCTTTTATCACCGTTAATAATTTCATATAAACAAGTTGGTCGTCTTCCTTGCATTGAAACTATTACCGATTGCAATAGCTGCTTAGCTCTTGCATTACGCAAATCTTTAATGGCGGTCAAACTATAGCTTTCCATTTCATCATATCTTCTATCTGGATCTGAGTCAATTATAATATAATGTTGGTTTAAATTTAAGAAATCCTTCAATTGCGGCAGACTACTATTACCTTTCAAAACGAGTGGGATTTTTCCACTTCTCCAGTAGTAAACAAGTAAATCCTTTAGGGTTTCTGGTTTGTCTGATTTCGAAGTGAATCCATCTTTCATTTCCTTAGATAATTTCCCCTCATTACTCACGCAAGCGTTCCAGTGTTCAATCGTGATTTTCTCCTCAATATTTCGTAGAATACAAGCAAATAAACAAGTTTCGATATCTAGTTCATTCTTGACGATAGTAACATTGTATGATAACGTTAGGTCATTCCATGCAAGAGAAAATTCTTTCTGATATTGTACTATTTTCGTGGGTTTCACAATCGAATCCCACAGACGAATTCTTAACAATTCATGTTCGAAATCCGCCTTACGCAAACTTTCTCTTTTATTTTGAGTAAAATATTTATCCAGATAATCAATTATTGGAGAGGTATCGTTTAAGGCCCACATTCTTTTGAGACTACATATGATCTTGTTCGTATTTGGTTGATCTACGAATACATAAAAATCTTTGAAGAAATCTTGGCATTTCCTGGTTATCACTTCATCTTCTGAAAATAATTCGTAGACGTTCTCCTTATTGACGATTAGCTTTTCGTCGTTAATTGTACGTTTTCTAAGTTCTAGCTGTTTACCTTCTTGGAAAGGAATCGGTTGAGGTGGAAACTTTTTACAAGCAAAATACCAAAATTGAATATCATCTTCACTACATTCACTGACTTGACTTTTGAAACATTCCCAATGTTTATTTTCAGTAATTCGATTATATGCGTCCAAATAAGTGTTTACGTCCAATTTGACCTTTCCAGATTTAACTTGAACGAAGTACATATGAAAATCTTCCGAATCATTGTATTGTACGGCTAATACTATATCGTCGAACGGTGCAACTTCTTGTACTTCGTAGAAGATGCGATAATCCTGTACTGTTTTATCTTTTGATAATAGTGATGCGAGGTAGGCAGTGACGCTGAGTTGATACTTGTAGCCTTGACCTCGATCAGCCATTGTGGTTTAGTGGTAATCTAAGTTTTATTTTCGGCTAGAAATATGAAGAGAATTATGAAGCGCATTTGTACGTGCACTTTATTGAATGTACTTACGTGAATATCTGGTAGCAACACCGAATTTTCGTTTAAAGGCAACTGCGAATTCAGGTTGTTGGACACATAGCTCCTAAACAAAACCAAATTTTAGGATGGTTGAAAATGTGATTTAGTACTGATAAGATATAAACTAAATTTATTATTGAATATGCTAATTATAGTTTCAAACATTTATATGCATTAGTACCAGGACAGAAATAAATCAAATTAGTAATTTATGAAACATAAAATTAATTGAGACTGAAATATACATAGCATCTCAAAAATCAGATATGATATCGTCATTTTTTTATATAAACCCCAATTCTTTTGCAAAATTCGAAAGCAGACTTTTCTACAAACAACAAGCTAAATAGGGACGACAGTTACCTACGGAAATTTTAAAGAATCTATCTTAAAAATTTGGCGAGAAATCACTACTCCATTAAGTCAGTATCAGGGCTAATATCGATAAAAATATACGGAAATGTGATATATATTTTAGAAAATCCGTTACAAAGACCAACAAATATACCACAAAATTATTATTTTATATTAATTATACTCAATTGTCATTCTCAAGGAGTCACTGCAACTAAGCACCCACCACACATAAAAAAAATAACCACAATTTTAATTTCTTGATTGTATTATGAGGTGAGTAGTATTTTTTTTTATCAGGATCTAAATACAACTTATAACTCGCAGTTATACAGGGTCCTGCAATAGTGCGTCAGACTTCCATAGCTCCTTCACGAATTAAAGTAAGAATTTCATTCATTCCCGACTTATACTGTATTATAGGGTGTATCTTAAGAAAATATTTTCAGTAATGGTGAACTTCTGGTTGTACCGGAAATAGATACCAACTTTGTTATTTTAAATGGAATACCCTATATATTATTGCATTTTTGATTCCTAGTTAAATTTAAACGGCACTTTGTTATACATACATTAGGTATAAGTCGCATCGTTTTTGAATTACATGACGTTTTTCGAAAAAAATAACTGTAGCAGCGTATTCGGAATTTGGAAATATCTCCGAAACTGTGAAAGTTAGACAGATGAGGTTTTCAGTTTTCGCTTAAGCATGAAAGAGTGCACTTCTTTTATTAGAAAATTGTTGCGTTTAAATTACATGATTATTAAATGGAGATCTGTAATTTTCGAACTCTAAAATCATGGAGATCTTGATTTTTTTAAATAGAACGGTATAGTAATTTTTACATTAATGGATGTAAAATTTAATTTTATTTCAATTTTATACAGGTATTATGGTATGGTATTATATTATCTTTAACGGTTTTCGAGATATTTCCGCATTTTCACGACAGATGCGTTTTACGAAGAAACAAAGGCGGCCATGGAAAACCAAGCATGTTGTTTATTGATAAAATTACAAAAGTGACTAACAGAACGCAACAAACAAACAATCAGACAAAAAAATTTAAAAAAAATATTCCATAAAAAACATTTTTTTTATATACCCCGTTAAAAAAAATCTATTTTTGTCAGGTCGGGCGACCTCGCAGACCAATGAACTGGTCCCTCTTTTCCAATCCATCCGCTTTCATGTTGATTATTGAACAGGACTCTGAGTTGTTGCGAAAAATGGGCCGAGGCTCCATCTTGCTCTAGCCACATATTTTGTGCCTGGATGTTTATAGGTAACTTTTGAATTAATCTTGGTAACTCATTTATTAAAAATTCCAGATAGATTTGACTGTTAAGGTGACCATTAAAAAAATGTGAGTCCACCACATGTTCTCCAACAATAATTCCTCCCTAAATGTTTATTGACCAGCGTTGTTGGCGATCTATTTGCCTAACTACTCTTGGATTTTCGACAGAATAATAATGATAATTATGTCTGTTGATCCATCCAGTATTTTGAAAAGTTGCTTCGTCAGAAAAAAGTAAGTTTATAAAGAAACATTGATTTTCTTGAACACGCAATTGTGCCCACGTACAAAACTCTGCCCTCCTCTGAACGTCATTTTCACACAGAGCCTGAAGCAACTGAATGTGGTGCGCACGAAAATGATGTTTTTTTTTAGAATTCTTTGAACGAACCTCTCACTTATTCCAACTTCTTGGCCTACACTTGCTTGCCTATTATTTGGATTTTCAGTTACTGTCAATAAAACTGCCAACTCATTTTCGTCATTTGCTGATGTCTTTGTTCTTTGTAGTTAACGCTTCCTGTTTCAACAAAGCGCTCGAGATGGCTGGTAAAACTGATCGCTCAGTTTTTCTCACTCTCACCCAACACAAAAATCATATCAATGAGTTTTTCTCTTGAATAATTCATTTCTTCATTCTTTTTAATAAAATATTACCTGTTTAAGTACACACATTTATTTCAAACAGGAAATGTCAAAATTTGTATCAATAAACAACATGCTTGTTTTTCCATGGCCGCCTTTGTTTCTTCGTAATATGCATCTGTCGTGAAAATCCGGAAAAAACCGGAAATTTCTCGAAAACCGTTAGAGATAGACACCATAATACCTGTATAAAATTGAAATAAAATTAAATTTTACATCCATTAATGTAAAAATTACTATACCGTTCTATTTAAAAAAATCAAGATCTCCATGATTTTAGAGTTCGAAAATTACAGATCTCCATTTAATAATCATGTAATTTAAACGCAAAAATTTTCTAATAAAAGAAGTGCACTCTTTCATGCTTAAGCGAAAACTGAAAACCTCATCTGTCTAACTTTCACAGTTTCGGAGATATTTCCAAATTCCGAATACGCTGCTACAGTTATTTTTTTCGAAAAACGTCATGTAATTCAAAAACGATGCGACTTATACCTAATGTATGTATAACAAAGTGCCGTTTAAATTTAACTAGGAATCCAAAAGTGCAATAATATATAGGGTGTTCCATTTAAAATAACAAAGTTGGTATCTATTTCCGGTACAACCGGAAGTTCACCATTACTGAAAATATTTTCTTAAGATACACCCTATAATACAGTATAAGTCGGCAATGAATGAAATTCTTAATTTAATTCGTGAAGGAGCTATGGAAGCCTGACGCACTATTGCAGGACCCTGTATGTATGATTGAACTTTTGTTAGCTAGCAACTCTCATATATGTAGCTATCCTTTTTTTCGATGGTAACGTTGCGAAATGATTTGATGCGCTTTGCCTGGAGAATATTTCTAGTCTTCATAATATGTATTTTATAAATTATTAAAAATGTCAGTCTATCAACCGTCCTGTATATGTTTTGTATACAGATCGTTGCATCGCAAGTGCCGTCAAACGCTCGCTCCTATTGACGTGTTACTTCGTTGAGCAGGTCTTAGCGTTGTAGTATGTATGTACGTGCATAGCTGCGCCGGTGGTATGAATTATACGTAATGTAGGTAGACTCATATGATAAAATTTTGTTTAACGTGCACAATGTGTCCGCTGTTTTTATCGTCATAAAAACTAAATATGTAGTTATAACAAGAATAGCAAACTTGTGCACAGAATATGTATTGTAAGAAGATGTTTATGACGAATGAAAAATGTAAAATATTAAAGCAATGTGGAGAATACTAATACTATGTATTATCACAACAATTCACAGTAAAATAATGAAATTTAAATTCTGTAATTAGTAGCTAAATAAAAAATGAATATTCTTATATTTGCAGGAATAAACGTTAAAAAATATGCACATGTTTCAACAGAAGGAATCTATTATTAGTCATAAATTATTATTTTATAAGTTAACATAAAAGCGACCACTTTTCTAATGCATTAAATGCTGGAAACGTCTTCCGGTCGCCTCAAAGCAATATGCTAAACGATCGTAGAAGCCTCGTTGCGCATTCTGTAAAATTGCTGGAGGAATGTCATCAAAAGTGTTAATAATTTTTTGTTGCAATTCTGCCAAATTGTCTGGTCTATCGTTTTCAAATGTATGGATCTTAGTTTTCATGTATCCCCATAAGAAAAAGTCATTAGGGGAGAGATCTGATGATCTAGGTGGCCAGCGAATAGTTCCCCAGGTACTTAGAACACGGTTTGGAAATACATTATGAAGATATTCCCGTACAACTCTACTATTATGAGCGGGACACCCATCCTGTTGAAACCATATGTTATCCAAGTTGAGCGCCAATTCGTGGAGGCGTGGGATAATTCGATTCTGGAGCAAGTTAAGATACTTCTCGCCTGTTAACTTGCCATCTATAAAAAATGGTCCAATTTTATGCTCTCCAAGTAATCCCGCCCAAACGTTTAATTTTTGGGGATACTGAGTTCTAGCATTGTATGTTAAGTGCGGGTTTTCTCTTGCCCAGTGTCGAGGTACAGCGGGATTATGTCTTCCGTGCAACGGGAAAGTTCTTTCATCCGTAAATAATATATTTGCAATAAAATTTGTGTTTTGATTGCAAATATGCATCATATTTTCGCAAAATTCCATTCTCTGTTCTTCATCTTCGGGAAATATTTCATTTGTTTTCTGTAATCTGTAGGCATGGTATTTATTTTTCTTTAAAACACGGCATACTGTGCTTTTAGAAATATCCAGCTGCTCACTAATACCCAATGAAGATATTTTCGGGTTCTGTTCGACACTGGCACAAATTAAAAGATTTCTTTCGTCTTGGCGAACAAATGGCTGCCTATTACGTTTGTGCTTGTTCGGCATAATACAGCCCAATCTTTCAAAATTATTTATTATTCGCTGAATTGTTTTTAGAGCGAGTCGTGATTGATAATTCTCATAAAAGCGCTCTATTATTTGCCTTAAGGGTATTTCCTGATGATACCACTTAATAATTTGTTTCCTTTGAACTAAATTATAAACATCCATTATTTTTATAACATATAAATACCAAACTAACAAACTAAATAAATACTTATGTATGTATCTTACACTAAACTCTGCAGAAAACCTAATAGAAACGACGACAAAACACTAACTAAACGAATATGTTTAGCAAAAATGCTTGAAGAATGAGACAATTAACAGATTAGGATATAATAAGAAAATGCAAATGAAAAGAATATTGTTTCAACAAGAATAATAAAAAAATGAAAATGTAATAAAATATCGCAAAGCGCTAGAACATATGAGACAACTACCTTCTACAATGCCTAACTGGAGACTGCAAATATCCTAATATTCATACGTATTCTCTGCAACATGTATCGGCGCCGGCGCGGCATATGGACTTAACTAAGACATACCGTTCAACTATCGATATAATATTTTGACGGCACTTGCGATGCAACGATCTGTATATTTGTATTGCCTTGTTTTTCCAGTTATCGCACCATTTATATTTAATTTTTTTTAATCTACTCTAATTTTCAATATTATAAACTATTATCAGTATAATCAACATACATAATTATTGCCATATAAAAAATGTAAATTTATGGGTTATAAGGATGAAACTAAGCAAGGGAAAGCATTAGGGCGAACCTTTTTCTCCAAAATAAATGATTTTTTTCGTTTTACATATTCAGTAAAAGTATGAGTCTTGAAACACTCATACTTTTACTGAATATTAAATTACAGAGACGGCCAACGCTTTCGTCTGTAGTGAAGAAATTCTATTTGCAAAGTAAACGAAAACCCTTTCCTGCATCAGTATAGAAAACAAAGTGCGTCACTCAAAGAATACCCACTTGTTAATCTATGCCGAACATGTACTAATGCTTGTGATACACTAAATATTCAATTTCATTTTATGCAATATCGTACCGATATTGGGAAAGTACCAACTACAGCCTCTAAGAAGTTAGAAATCTTTAATTGATTAAGTGTTAAAGATACTCCTGTTGAGAAAGAATTTATAAAATAAGATTTACTACAAATTGTATTAGTAAATGGGTGTAATAGTAATAAATGTATGCGTGATGAAGTGGCTGAACATACCATATTATGTACACCATCCGACATTGTACCGAGTGGTCAACTAAGAATGGCGCTCGGCCATATCTCAGAAACAGTTTATAGTACAGCTTTAAAAAAATATCACTGACGAAAGTGGTTCCGATAAAAATCTGGATATTATTTAAGGAAGTGTAGGGTGACCGCTAGAGGGCGTAACTGAAAACCAAAAATTTAATTCTTCTTTTATACAAAATTTACCAACTACAACTTACAAATACAAAAATCAGAATTGTCTGAAAATTCCGCATATTCTACACCGGGCAAATTTTTTGTATTTCGTTAAATAAGTGGCGGGAAGGAGACGAAACTTTGTTATGAAGGAACGCTTATAACTCCGGTTCTCTTGAACCGAATTTTACAAACTTCGAACCAGTCTAATAAGTGACGTGCATGCTACAGGGCGCTGTTTAAATTTTTTCGGAAATTTGGTTTTTTATCGGAAGTATTAAATAGAAACATATTTTTTTTAATTACCTTTACATTTACCTATCCGAAGATACGAGGGAGCGTTTTTATATTCGCGGAATGAGCGGGTTGTAGAGGGGTGATTAGGCGCATTGGGGGCGTGGCCTGTGCAACGACTCATAATTAGTATAAATACGAAGTTTCATTGTTATTAGACAGTTAGTCTTTGAGCTATCGTCAACCAAGTAACATAATCAGGAGTGAAAAGTGAAATATGGAAAAAATCGAATGTCGTGCCGTTATAAAGTTCCTTACTAGGCAAGGAAAATCAGTCACGACCATATTGAATGAGATGTCATTGGTTTACGGCGACTCTTGTCCAGGAAAAACCATGGTGTACAAGTGGCGTAGTTTATTTAAACAAGGAAGGGAATCCCTTGAAGACGAGCCGAGGCCAGGCAGGAGCATTGAGGTGACCACGCCAGCACTTATCCAAAAAGTTGAAAAAATTGTACTCGAAGATGCTCGACTAAAGAAGAAACAACTCGCAGAAATGGTTGGAGTATCCGATACAACAATTTTTAAAATCCTACACGATCATCTCGGCATGTCTAAGGTTAGCCGAGAATGCTCACGCCGCCGCAAAAACAACACCGCGTAGAGTGTTCGCGTGCATTTTTGGACCTCAGTAATGAAGACAAGTATGGGGTATTGAGTCGAATTGTTACTGGAGACGAAACTTGGGTTCATCATTATGAACCTGAGTCCAAACAAGACTCCATGCAGTGGCATAAAAAGGGCACAGGACCTCCCAAGAAATTTAAAGTGTCACAGTCAGCTGGGAAACTCATGGCAACGGTATTTTGAGACTCGGAAGGAATTGTTGATTGATTATAGAGATAAAGGTGTTTCTATAACCGGAGAATATTACGCTTCAATATTAGAGCGACTAAAAGAAGCCATTAAAGAGAAAAGACGGGGAAAATTGACGAAAGGTGTGCTGCTTTTGCACGACAACGCGCCCGTCCACAAGAGCCGCGTTGCGTTAGCTGCCCTGCATAAGGTGGGGTTCGAAATTGTGAATCACCCACCCTACAGCCCAGACCTAGCCCCGAGTGATTATTACCTGTTTCCGAAAATGAAAAAAGAGCTGCGGGGTAAAAAATTTACTGCCGATGATGAAGTCAAGGAGGCAGTTTCGGCGTATTTTGCAGATAAAGAGAAATCATTTTTTTATGAGGGTATAAATAAATTAATTGAAAGATGTGAAAAATGTATACGTGTTGCAGGTGAATATATTGAGAAAGAAAAATAATTTGGTTTTTTTATTTCCACCTCTTATCCCCCATTCCGCGAATATAAAAACGCTCCCTCGTATCTTGAGAAGCGTGTGAATTGTAAGAATTTCTTCTATAAATTTAAACTATTCTGCTTTCCCTGAATGGAATTTAGAATTTGGTCTTGTTAGAAAGGGTTTTTCTCGGTTTACATTTAATGAGTCAAACTATTTAATATTATTTTGTCTATCACCACCAGAAGGCGGTAAGAAAATTTAAATATGTAAAGTTTGTGATTTTGAAAACGAACGGTGCCCAGAGAAAAGGACAGCTTTCTAATAAGACCAAATTTGTCATATTACGTTCAGGGGAAGTAGAATAATTTAAATTTATAGAAGAAATTCTTACCATTCACATGTTTCGTAAGATATCTTCTGACAGGTAAATGATAGCGATACCCGCTTTTCGCTGATTTGTTGGCAATTTAGTTTGCTTTTTGAATCTGCATTCAAAAATATAAGTTTCCACTTTTCGATAGAAAACGAAATTTTCGAAAAAAGTGCTGGTGGAGGAGTAATGCTGTTTCCATTGAGTCTTTGCGAGAGTTTGTAAAATTCGATTCAAGAGAACCAGAGTTATAAGCATTCCTTTAAAACAAAGTTTCCACTCTTCCCCTCCCCCCTCCCCGCATTTGACGAAATACAAAAAATTTGTCCAGGCTGAAATATGCGGAATTTTCAGGGAATTCAGATTTTTATATTTGTGATAGACTTTAAGTCGGTAAATTTGGTATAAAACAAACATTTAAATTTTTGGTGTTCGGTTACGCCCTCTAGTGGGCATCCTACACTTCTCTAAATAATTTCCAGATGTTTCTCGGAGTCACTTTTGTTAGTGAAATTTTTTCCAACGCTGTACTGTAAACCGTATTTAAGATATGGCCGCGCGCCATTGTTAGTTGGCCACCCAGTACAATGCCGGATGGCGTACATAATATGATATTTTCAGCCACTTCATTCCGCATACATTTATTACAAAGACCCGTCTACCGACACCACCAAACACCTTGAAAGACCGCGCGACATCCCATTGTATTAGCCTTACTTCCACATGCGGGGCTCTGTGGCGGCGGATCTATCTTCCCTAGCTACTCGTGGGATCAACCACGGAGAAAGAATAACTGAAAGCTACTTAATAGTGAGAATACACCGCAACCAAACCTAAAACGCACCCTTCAACCTCCTAAGTGAGAATACCTCACAAAAGAGAAAAGAAGGTAAAAGAGTAACGCCCCCATTCCTCAGCATCTCGGAAAAATCCCCGAGAAAAAGTATCAAAGAATCCGTATCCTTTACCTGCGTTGGGACAACCGGGTGGTAAAGACGACCCGCTGAGACGTGGACTCAGTGGGGCAGTCTGCAAATGATACCTGCGCTACCTGGCTCAAGTGAGGCAGGGAGGGGAGGAAACAAGAAAAACTCCACCTGTAGAGGATAAAAAGCGGAAAAGGACTGACAAGCAAAGGGCCACAGTTACGCACTGGCGGAGTATGCTTCTGTGTTTCAGGCGGAAGTATATGCTATTCTCCAATGCGGACACACAATAAATGTGAAAGCGGTGACCAACAGACGAATTCACATCATGTCTGATAGCCAAGCGGCATTGAAGGCGTTATTAAGCCGGAAGGTGTCGTCCAGGCTGGTGACGTAATGCCTCGACGAACTGGTGAAACTGTCAAACCGGAACAAGGTTTGGTTGACTTGGATACCGGGCCATCAGGGGATTGAGGGCAACGCAAGGGCTGACGAACTCGCGAAGAGAGGGTCAGAGATGGAAATGTACGGCCCAGAACCTTTCTTCGGCGTCACAAGGCAAACGGCCCGGAGACATATAGGAGACTGGGTTCGTACGAAACAGTAGGAATACTGGGGAGCCTCACCCGGTATAGTACATGGAAAAACCTTTATAGGGAAGCCATGCAGGAAAAGAGCTAGAGAACTACTACATCTTATTAGGAAACAGCTCTGCATCGTAACGGGACTAATGACCGGACATGCTGCGGTGAAAGAACACCTACACAGAATCGGAGTGTTTGACGGGGACACAAAGTGTAGACTTTGTGGGATAGAACCGGAGACAGCCGATCACATACTACGCGACTGCGAGGCACTAGATCGCAGAAGGCAGAATCTGTTTGGGATAACGAAAGGAGACCCAGAGATATACCTTACCCACTCGGTTAGGGACCTGTACAGGTTAGTGGAGGGGACTACCGTGCTAGAGTGGGTGACTTGAACAAACAGATGTGGCACAATAAGCCTGATGGCTGCGGTGCCTACCGGTTACTATAGGTCGAACGGGTCTGGGGGAAAAAAAAGCAAAGGCACCCAACTGTAGAACATCGAAAAATATTTGACACGTATTTTTTTTTAGGGTCCCGTTTTTGGTTTTAGGGGGTGTAACGGGGGCTCAAAGTTACCCCCAAAAACACATTTTTTTTTAATATTTCAGAAACGAGAAGAGATATCGAGATGTGGTAAAGACTAGATCGTTCCTTGCTGCGGGCTCTACATTTTAGGTAGAAAATAGAACAGTGGCGTACCGATGGGCTCGTTGGGGGGTCAAAAAAATACAATTTTTTCTCGCTCCTGCTCCTGTATATTATGAATTGATCTTTTCTATTTTTATCTTTAAACTACATGAAAAAATAGAAGCTGTTTCTGGAATTTTTTCTAAATGTTCATTATAGAGAATTTAGCGTCATTTTTATATCTGCTTACCGAACACTATCCCTTCTTATATTTTTGAAATTCAATTTAAGGTTTCATCAAATTCAAGGGGTATTTAAGGTAACAATTACAATTGTTTATTATATATTAGAATAAACATGTAATCTGATACAATAGAAAGAGTACCACCATTCAAAAATGTCGCCAACGCTTATTTACCTAGACGTAAAAAACTTGCATAATGCCTTGGCAAAAAAATGCAAAAATTATTGCCAAGCTGATCTCAAAATACATTTCTTTATTTATCGTTGCCGCTATATAAGCGTGTGGTCGTCTCGCAAAAATTTAGTATCATAGAGTGTCTTGCTCTAGTTATTACAAATGGTTCTTTTTGCGTTAACACCCCAAGTGGCGATTGACTCAACGTAAACAGCGGCAAGACTACACAAAGTCATGGCGAGGGACAGAGCCATCACAGAAATGGCACTAAAGAAACCGGACGGAAACTACATCGACATCCTATCTCATGTAGTTCGAATATGCCGCAGCAGGCTGGAGCTGGGGTATATTCCAGGAAAATGGAGATGGCCTAGAAAACTGAGGAGTCGATAACGCGACATCCAGATGGCTGTCGCAGTTACTCTCCACAAGAATAGCAGAAACTAAAGTAGACTTAGAAACTATTTCAATCAGTACAACTAGGGGCTGTCCACAAGGCGCAGTTGCATCCTCGCTCATGTGGAGCGTAACGGTAGATGAGCGCCTCTGCGGCTTGACTGGCATATCCTGTCAGGGGTATGCCGATGATATAGTTATAATCGCAAAGGGAGGATTTGAAAGTACCGTTTCCTACATTGTCCAAAGAGGACCTTTACAAAAAGATGCTGTCGGTCGGTGGGACTTAATATCAACCCCACCAAAACTACACTAGTGGTCTTCATAAGGAAAAGGAAACTCAATCTCAAAACCATCAAACCAGATGGGCATACCATTGAGTGGAAGACAGAGACTAAATATCTACATAGGTCTTACACTAAATAATAAACGTCTCTGGAACAAGCTCGAATTGGAAGTGACCAACAAAGCTAAAATAGCTCTGGTGGTTTGTAGAGACTTTGCAGAGAAAAATTGGGTATGTAACCCAAAAATTCTGCACTGGATGTACACTGCAATAGTGAGACCAATCATCACCTATGGGGCAGTAGGTTGGAGTAAACAAGCCAGTCTAACCACAACGAGAATGCGCCTCGCAAAGATACAAAGACTGACATGCGTTTGCATGAGTGTGCTGGTGGTGAGGTGTGTTGAGGTTGTGTCGATGCCTGAGCACGCGATTTTGACACATTTGTAATGACATTTACGTCAAAATCGCCTGCTCAAGCATCAGCACAACCTCAAGCACGGACTATAAATATGACCCTTAATCTCATACCTCTTCATATTTTACTGGAGAGTGTGGTCAGACAAGCCACATACAGACTGATTGGAGAAACCACCATCAGGCAGACATAAAAAATCCTACTAGGAGATGACCCGTTGTGGAATATGCCCCGCAATGGGATGTCGAAGAAATTCGACCTTTGAAAAAAATTATTTCGAAGCTAGGCCTCAGAAGCGAATGGAATCAAAACACCATAACGGAACTGAACAAGAATGCCATATGGTATACAGATGCTTCCAGGACAATCGGAGTATATGAGTTCAGAACCAAGTACTTCGAAAGTATAGGGAAGTTTCCTAACAGTCTTTAGGCGGAAATACACGCTATAGAAAGATGCGTCCGATTTAACGTAGAAAGAAAGTACCGGAGATCATCTTGACCGATAGTCAAGGAGCTATTAAAACGCTGAGTTCGTATACAATCAGCTCACAAATGGCTTGGGAGGTACTTGTCTAAGCTAAACGAGTTGGGTAGGGAAAACAAAGTTACTGTCATGTGGGTGCCGGGATACAACGAATTAGAAGGAAATGAGGAAGCAGAAAAACTTGCATCTCTCTTGGGTCCTGAACCGTTTTGCGAGATCAGTTAGAGCACAATATTAGAGAAACTAAAAAAAAGCAGTTGATCAAAGAAAAACCAAGCACGGGTTTGGTCAACATGGACTGAGACGAGCGAAAACAAATCTGGGAACCTACAACCAGAACAGATTCAATGAACTCATTACCATGAGCAAAGACAAATTTCGCTTACTGACAGGAATCCTATCAGATCACTGTCGGCTCCCAAGGCATATGAAAGCAATTGGGCTAGCAGAAACAGCAGAATTCCGTTTCTGCGAGGAAGAAGACGAAACCTCTATACATGTCCTCTCTCAGGCTATACACCTAGGATCTTATGAAATAGAAAAGAGATATTTGCCTAACATCACGCCATCCCACATTTTAAATTTTCTAAAGCAGATAGGCTTAACAACCCAGCTATGAAGTCGAGAAGCCCTCAACCACACAGCAAGAAAGGGGGAACACAATAGGCCGCTCAGGTCGCAGCACAAATATCACCTCGCATCGCATACATACATACAAGTTGGTAAATTTTGTATAAAACAAGAATTAAAATTTTTTGGATTCAGTTACGTCCTAGAGCGGATATTTTTTCCCTGAAGCGTTTTTGAGGTATGGCCGACCGCCATTCTTGGTTGGCCACAAGCATTGGATCTATCTATTACTCAGATCTTCTTCTGCTAGCTTATCAAACAGTATTCTCTAATTTATATATTAATTTATTTGTGAAAATAATTTTGAATGTCTTACATGTCAAAATTGTATTCAGTTTATAAATATTTTATGTTTATACAATAATCAAAGCAAAATTCCGTTATTGATTTAAACAAGAATGTCCAAACGAGTTGATTTTATTTATGCACATATCTGTTTTTGTATGTTTCTAGGAAATTTTAGGTCGTCTTGTAAGTACATAGTTTTCTAACCTAAAAGATAAACAACATGAATTTTAAATGAGGAATTGAATCTTAGATATAGCCAACCTATTTAATGAAATTACTATCCTACTGGAAATTTGGTAACAAACGTAATTTCCATAAAAACAATACTGATACTTTAAAGTTTGAGGAACATATTTACAAGGACGTTTTATTTTCATAGTTCTTTACTTAATTATTTAGTAAGCAGTGTGCAGTATAAATATAATCATATTTTCTATAATCTTTGACCTAATTTTAAGTGGTAACATATGGAATGTAAAATATATTTGTCTAAATTAAAGAAATTAAAACTGCATTAAATACGTACCCAAATTATTTCTTTATTATTCAAAAAATACGTATATTATTATTTTTGTATAAAATTGCTTTTATTTCTATTACTTAGACATAAATTATAGCGACTAAAATAATAACGTGCTAGCAGCGCCATCCCGAGATCGATTATATATTTTTAATTTATTTATTTACTATTCAGTACATACATAACAAGACTAGTTGCAAGGCTCTATTGTACATGACCATATATCATGTAATAAACAAATACTTAATTGTTATCAATGGGATGTTGCAACAAATCGAGAAATTCAACAGAATGAGGTTTTAGATGTTTAATTTCAACATTTATCAACGCCGAAAGCTTTGCGTTTCTAGTTTGTTATCGGCTGATTGCTCTCTGCCATATCTTAGCCCTCTCTTAAAATGATAAATTTTTAATGTGTAGAATTCCTTCTATGTGCAAACCTTGGACCACGTCACCAGTATTGGCATTTTGTAGAATTATGCTAAGTATTTACATGTTTGTGTGATCGTGGGTTTATCGAATTCATAGTAACTACTGTGGAAATTGAGAAAATTAATGTTCGAGATGTTAAAACATCTGGTCAAACCACAATAAATGAGGAAAATGAGCAAAACGTTTTGTTAGCAGTGCAAGATATTCGTCAAATCGCAATTGTGGAAGCGGCTTCTGATCTTAATTTGTGACGATCTACTGTGCATAAAGTATTGAAAGAGCCAAATCTCATCACTACAAGACAGGCCTACTTCGCACCTTGTCGGAAGATTATTTTGACCGGCGAAATCAATTTTGTGAGCGAATGCAACAATTATGCCAACGATAATTTTGTAAAGAGAATAATTTTTTCCGATGAAGCAATACTTTTTTATATGGCCGTGTTAACCGAAAATGTTACACTACACTGCATCATTTCGGCTCTCATTTCAATCAAATTCTTCCAAATCATTGTATAGTCAGGAGAGGGACGGTTAAGTGATCGCCTAGATTACCAGATTTAAACCATCTCGATCATTTCTTGCGGAGATGCTTATAAAGTAAACTATACCTAACTGGACTATCTTATTTGGAAAATTTAAAAGCACGAATACGCCAAGAAATTACAAACATTACTGCAACTGTCATTTTTCATGTTTAATTTTTACGATAATTTTCCTTCAAAATTTCCTTATGTACCTAATCATCATCCGTAAATAAATGGCGGTTACATTAAAAAAAAAGATATCGTTATCTGTTTTTTTTAGACAACCTGTATATTTCAGTCTCACGTAAATAAATCTCTAAGTTAAAAATACAACGGGCCAGACGGTTTTTGTTGCCCTTTTTAGGTTTTCAGTTTCGATGTTTAAAGTTAAGTGTTCAACTCCCTTACTATTAACGCTACGAAGTTGGTTAAGTTAGCAAGCTGGTGGTATTTGTTAGTTTGATTGATATGGTGAAAATAAAAGGTAGTACAATTGAGCATTCTATTACTTAGATATTCACAAAAATACAATTTTTTTAATGAGACTTCTTGCATATTTTTTGATAAAGAAAAAGAAAAAAAAACTATAACATTACTATTGTAAAATCTAAAAATAAGCGAATAAAAAGAACCTGTATTTTCCGCTAATTCTCAAAATAATGTGCAAGAGAACAGAATACTTCTTACCTGTCATTATGTCATATTTTCTTTTCTGTAGACACTTGTGCATATTAAAATTTATTCCGGAACATGTTAGCTTTGACACAAACCGAACAGATACTGCATGTATTACATCTGTTAACTTATCGATAAGGACCGTCTACACAATAAAAACAACAATCAAGAAGAATAGTTGACTGATGATGCTCGACAACTTCTGCTACATTTTTCAACGGATGCAGCGCTTTATTTATAAAAAACATAAAATTAAGCAAATATTCATTTTATCTGTGGCATATTCTAAACCATCATAACCGATTAAATCACGCGGTTATTAATCACTGTGCGTTTACATTTTTGTAATTTGAAATTTCGTGTTTAAAAACATGCACACATACATACATATGTATAGTATAGTTTAAATCATTTTTTTAATTCTTAAGCAATATCCGGAACAGAGTAAACAACAACAAATGATAAAAGTGTAAAAAATTCTTTTAGTACGGATAATGTACATAATTTTTATCGCGATTATAACTAAAGTTGGTTTGCCTATCTTTGAAATTAACATTTTTTTTGAATATACAGAAACTTACAAAAAGCTTACTAATAAATACACAAACCTGTTAAAACACTAAACTAGAATATTATCTCCCAGCACATCACTAGAAACTGATAATTCGATAACAATTCTCATAACAATGATGCAATTTGAAACGAAAGAAAAAATGAAAATAGTGAACACTGCTATAGTTCTTAGGCTGTCGAAAATTTAATTGTTTTTTAGTCTGGCTTCAGACTGCAATACAAACGTCAAGATTTCTTTTAACCATACCGCTAATTTCAGAATTTTCATTCAAAAAATGGCGACGGTACATCATGACGTAAATTCAAAAATTTTTGAAAAATTCTAAAAATCTCAAAAACGACTGCATCTATACCGGGTGTTCAAATTGAAGTCGGCACTATTGCTAACTTCGTTATTATTGATGCTACGACGTCAGTTAAATTAGGAAAGTAGTAGCGTTTTTGCTTCCGAATACGATGATAAAATTTAAATAACAATTGAGCTTCGCGTTTTCGAGATATATAGAAAAACTACATTTTTTTAATGGAATACCCTGTATATTTTTGCACATTTTAAATGATAATTTAATTATAAACAAAATCTATTAATACATAGACACCCAAAAATTAAGAAATACAAGCATTAATGGAAAATCATGTAGACATTGACTAGTTATCGAAAAATTAATACACTTTGCTCTTTATTATTGTCAATATTAATCTTATTTGACCAACAAAAATGGAAATTCTGAATGGAAAGCATTGAATGCATAACCACCCTACTCTTAGAAACTATAAGGACGTAAAGATAAAGCTAGTATTATTATTTTCTAAAGGTGTACATGCCATTGTTGGAGCAAATTCAAATAACTTTGTACTTACTAAACTAACACTCGTAATCTTGACAGATACTATGTATCTTTTGTTTCTGTCTTAGTTATCTGTGATAAATTTAAAACTAATGGAATAAATCGATTCTGTCTACGCTCATAATAAAGATAAAATTGAAGCAAAAGCTAAATTGCGTTTTTATTATTACTATTAGCAAGCGACTAAAAACGAAAATATGATTACCATCAAAGCACCAAACATTTTTTGTTCGCCTTAGATTATAGATGATAATAAAATGTTTCTTTTACTTGCCAATAATCGGACATTCATTGGCTCTACACGATATTCATATCAACTTTAACTGGTATATATAAATGCTTGTAGTTCATTTATTTGTTAATTTTTGGGTGTCTATGTTTTAATAGATTTTGTTTAAAATTGTTTGTCATTCAAAATGTGCAAAAATATACAGGATATTCCATTTAAAAAAATGTTATTTTTTTTAATATATCGAAAATCCGAAGTTCAATTATTTTTTAAATTTTACCATCGTAAACGGAAGAAAAAACGCTACTACTACTTACTACCAACATCGTATCTTTAGTAGTAACAAAGTTAGCAATAGTGCCGACTTCAGTTTGAACACGCTGTATATTTTTATATATAATATTACTATTGTATTTATAGGAAATCTGATGAAGGAAAAACAATGTTTGCAAAACATTAAGAAATGATTAAAATTAAATATCAATTTAAAAAAATATTTATTTCTGAATATACATGTATATTAATTTTTTAATAGGGCGAAATACATCTCAGGTAATTATCAGATGATTTAGGAACATTTTATTGGACGAGACAATTGAAAACGTATTGTACGGCACCTGACTGGTAAAACAAACATTTTCCAGGTACTTAACGGTTGACAATTAGTCCTACATTAAGAACTTATATTGAATTTACTTCGGTAGTGCAAATTGTTCTAAGAAATAACTATTATTGCCTTATTAAATTAATATAACTGTCGTATTTATACAAACGTTTAAAGTTCTTAAGAATCCGGCAAAACAAACACCGACAAATATTATTATTAATCTTCTTTTATATAACCATAACGTGCATCTATAAACAACTATATTTCTTCATCAAATTTTGTATTGTTAATGTCAGTAAATTATAAGTACTATTTCAATTAAAACCGACATTTTAAATAAAATTTCACAAAAGGCTAAGAAATAATAGATCTTTTAGTATTAGAAGTATACCTTGTGTAATTTGAGACTTCTTGTAAAAAGACGTTAATCAGATAATATTTCTATACGTTATCTATTATCGGCTGTTTCAATTAAAACATTGACCACATACTAATCAAATAATATTAAATTCTTTCCATAATTACTTGTCCTAATCTGTAAATTTATAATTTTTGCAATAATTGTTGCTAGATCAATATTTTCCCTGAGAAAAATGATGACAGTTTCTCTTATTCAATTAATTTGAGTACGGTCTACCTTCGGTCAGTACATCACATTCACGTCAAATATATTCATAATTCTTTTCGCTTAGATTTCTTTTAAATAGTGTCTACCCTCCGGCCTGCGGCTATGCGGCTTATTACAGTTGCCCAGTTATGTTTACCTGAATATTGCTCCAAGTAAGGAAAGCCTACAATAGATACGTCTTATGGCACTTTGAGTCGTTTAAAGTGCTCGCGATAATACATATAAATGCTTGTAGTTCATGTATTTGTTAATTTTTTGGTGTCTATGCATTAATAGATTTTGTTTAAAATTAAATTGTCATTTAAAATGTGCAAAAATATACAGGATATTTCATTTAAAAAAATGTTATTTTTTTAATATCTCGAAAACCCGTTCAATTGTTTTTTAAATGTTACCATCGTAAGCGGTAGAAAAAACACTACTACTTTGGTCATTTAACCAACATCGTATCTTTAGTAGTAACAAAGTTAGCAATAGTGCCGACATCAATTTGAACACGCTGTATATAGCAAATACTAGTGAAAGTCCCTTTAAAATAACGCTTAGATTTCGAAAATGCAAAGAAGACTAATATCATTCCATTTTAAATAAGAAAGAAAGTTGGTGTTAATTTCAGGTACCTACAGAAGTGTCGCCATCTTGAAAACATATTTGCTGAATAGATTAAATTACATTCTGCACATATGAAACTTTATAGAAATTTATTATCATCAGCAGGCTTAATTTATGTAATTGTCGGTCTCAATCAATCACCAATGGATACTCTGTTTAATCACGGGCAAATTTAAACTTTGTCGCAACCCTGTAATTGATACAACAGGAAAACTACATAGAAAAAGGTCTTGTATTTGTGTTGGTATCTAATGCTGTTACAATTCGCAAAAAAATGGAAGATGTCATAAAAATGTCCATTGACGGCGCAAGAATTAAAAAAAATATACAGTGTTCCAACTGTTATACCAACTAGAAGGACGAGTTACTTTTGTTTCTGCACCGATTATAGTTCTACGGTCTATATTAACAATAAAATCTGTAAATTTGTTTGATTTTCATTTGTGTTGGATTTTTACTAAGTGACGGTTAATTAACGGATTCGTGAAACTATACAAACTATACTTAGTAATGCATTCGCTCAATTCCGATATTAACGAATGTGAACAACAAACGAATAAGGAGACATATGAAAATCGAATGCAAAAATATTCAAATTTATACTATTGCTATTGCAGAGATAAATTAATCTATATAATATAGGACGTCTCAAATCAAAAAAGGTGAAGAATTAGCATAGATTGATTGATTTTCTTAATCGATTTATTATTGTCATGGTTGTATTCAAGAAATGAATACGAGGGAGTAATGAGTATGTATTATACAATTGTGTTTCAATAAGAAGTTAATACTAAATTAATAAGATATAGCCTTAATTACAACGTTTATATCCCTGCTCTGGGACTTTCAACAGGTTGATAATATTAGAATACCCATTCCTGTGGACATAGTCAAGGGTCGTTAAACCATTTTTATCTTTAATATTCACGTTAACATTATTCATCAATAGGTAAATGAGATCAATCTCATTTGTTTCAACAGTATAGTGAAGAGCGGTGCGGCCACAATAGTCTGCTTGATTGGAATCTGCATTAAAGTCGAGCAGAATCCGTACAATTCCGTGATGTTTTGCTATTGTCGCCAAATGAAGCGGCGTTAAGCCAAATTAGTAAACGACATTTGCATTCGCCAGATTGCGATAAATTTTCTGAATAGCGTCATAATTTCCAAAAGCAGGAGAATACTTTGCATTCAAGAGGAGCTGTACTATATTCCTATGCTCTGATTTTATCGCTTTATAAAGTAATATATTGCTGCACGTTTCGATATCCAATTTCGTCCCGTAGCTAAGTAGTCTTTTAATTATCTTTGTTTTTCCTTTCATTACAGCTGTATAAAAGGTGTTAGACCACTTTCGCACACAAAATTAACATCTGCACCATTATCTAAAAGAATGCGGACAATTACCAAGTCGTTTCTATTAACTGCAATTAGTAAGGGTGTAAAACTATTTTCATTTACATAATTGACTGTTGCCTTGTATTTCAATAATATTTCAATAAGAGCTATATTTTTATTATTTATCGCAAAAACCAGTGGCGTGTTACAACTTTTGTCGCCCAAATTTACGTCCGCTTGATTTTCCAGTAAAAATTCAATAACGGACTCATCCATGGTGCTTCCTATAGCAGACACAACAGCAGTACGGTCGTATTTACTCATACACATTATACCTTGACTATTTCTTGCCAATATTTGAAACATCGATTTATTCTTGTGCTTGGCTGCATAAACAACAGCACTTTTCCACTTATGACAATCATTGAAGTTCTCTAACAAAATCTCATCGATTTCTGCCTTGTTTAGTTCTAGAACGGCATTGAGATATTTGGATTTCTAAGATCTGTGGCGTACCATTTTAGCTTATTAATAAGTTTTGCATTGTTGCCGTTCCATATTATACTGATTTAATAATAATATAGTAATAATAGTTATTTATTGAACCAGTCAATGCATTACATACATCTATTGCAAACAGAAGACAATTTATAATTAGTGAAATACATAATTAGCTGTGTACATATTTGGCGAAATTAATATCACCTGATCTGTTACAGTTTGGAGAGGGGTTAATGGATACCATTAACCACGACACTTTGCTTGCAATTTGTTATCACATTGGATGTACTCGATATGCAATTGCTCTATTGCGGTCATTTCTGCGAGACAGGTATCAGTCTGTTCGTATCTTAGATACAGTTTCTGAACCATTAAGCTTAGGAGGAGTACCGCAGGGCTCCATACTGGGCCCACTGCTCTTCTCAATATATACGATATTGTTATCAAAATCTGTAAATCGTAGTGAATTGCAAATGTACGCAGATGACACCCAAATTTACAAGTCCTTTGACATTAAAAATATTGATGAGGCTTTACTTGATATTAATAATAATTAATAATTTGCGTATGTATTTAATGCTATTTTAATTTTATTAATTTAGACAAATATATTGTAATGTTATACACTATAATACCATGTTTCACTTGACAGATGATCATACAGCTGTAGGTTATCTAGAAAAATAAAGAAGCACTAAATTAATTTTATATTCATGAAACTATAACCAACTATCTGATCTGTGTATTTCTTTTAATTCAATTTTATAAAATACGTAACATAAACATGATTGCACATATGCGAAGTATTTGTTTAAAATTCATTCAGCTAAATTTAATTCAACACTAACCAATGATAGAGGTTGTGCAACTCTTCAAGTTGGCATTATCTGTATTTTCTTCGCATATGTGCGAGTCAATGTCATGTTTTGGCTTATTATAAGTCCAGCCAACGACAAGGACAGAAAGATGTTAAATGCACCACGATAATTACAATCATATTTTATAAGGTAATTAATAAATTTTATATCACTATTTTGTACACAGATATTATAACAAAAGCACACAATTAAATTACATACAGAGAAGAAAAACCAGCCAGTTAGGGGCATTTTAAGAAGAAAAAGTAGGTGATAATGAAAATCAACAACTTTTCGGTGACCCTGTATAACACAATTTTTGACCGGACCTGTAGAAATTAATCCATCAACGACCGTTAATTACCGTTATTGACATATGACTATCGAAAGGGATTTCTGAAAAATTGAGAGACAGTTGCGAATCATCTATAAAAAGCCGTGCGATAGCAACAAACTTCCTCTTTTTACATATGTAGATTGTTGAACAGAACGTTTGCTCTCCGTAAAATTTATTAAATAGCCACGGTGCACCGTTGGGCCCAAATAATATTATTATCTTCGATTAAAAAGTACTTTACAACATCAAAATTATCACCGAATTTTAATTACACCTACGAAGAGGACGTCGTCCATCCACCAACCGTCTAGGCGCGCGAAGACAGAAGCTCTCTAAAAAAAATTAAGAAAAATATTTTTTTATGAAAAATAAAACATTCCAAAAATAATATTTGAAAAATTTAAAACTAAAATTTTTTTTAAGTAAAATAACAAAAAACAAAATTCAAAGTAAATTTTTTTAAATACAAAAATTTTTCCAACTAAGGTTGGAAAAATTTTCAAAAACTTCCAAACAGGTTTTAATAGGTAATAATTTAGTTGTGGTGATTATCACGCAATTTTGAACTGTGTAAACAAATTTTTATAGGTTTATTGAAGTAAATAAGATTAATTTCTTTTTTTGTAAAACATCTTTCTGACTTGTAATTTTCTTTTAAGTAACTTAGATTTTTTTTTCACTTGAGAATTTTTCAACGTACGATAAGCTCTCGTATTCTGCTCTCTACACCAGCTGTAGAGTTAAGAATTCGCGAACACCTGAGATTAAGTTTTTTTAACCCCAAATTTTAATTTAAAGAGTAAACCTCAAATTTTCTTAATTCTATTATAAATCAAATTTCACATTACAATATTTTACATTATATATATTACTACTTAAAATTATGTCAAATAATATAATATAATAATAATAATAATAATATGTTTATTGTCATCATTCACAAAGGAACATGGACATTGTCAATAATTGTACATAAAATGTAATACTCGTAATAACATAAAGTATGTATAACAAAAGTATAAAGTGGTAAACACACATTATGGAGGTACATACATATGTATATAAATAGAAAACATGCATAGAACAAACAGACAGACGCATATCACATATTAAGA
Organism: Holotrichia oblita; assembly: GCA_023690525.1. NCBI lineage: Eukaryota > Metazoa > Arthropoda > Insecta > Coleoptera > Scarabaeidae > Holotrichia > Holotrichia oblita. The sequence goes on from CM043023.1 coordinate 72,993,752, forward strand.
TAATCGTCCAATGTATAGAAGGCGTTTGTTACTAGAAATTCTTTAATTTGGGTTTTAAACTGCACCAACGATTTTATTTGTTTTATATGATTAGGCAATCTATTGTAAACAGCAATAGCCTTATACATCGGACTTCTCTCGTACAACGCGGAGTTATGAGATGGTACACATAAATTCTGGCAATTTCTGGTTACCATATTTTTATAGATATCGCTGTTTCTCGTGAAAGAGTTCTCATTTTTTTTTAAAGAAAATCATAAGTTCATATGTATAGAGACAAGTAAGAGTCATAATGTTGTAATTTTTAAAGTATTCTCTACAGGAGGTCAACGGAGTTAGATCTAGCATGCATCTAATTATACGCTTCTGCAGTACAAACAATTTACTCATATTAGTACTGGAACCCCAAAACACAATCCCATAACGCAGACGCGACTCAACGTATGCAACGTAAAACATATTTATACCTTGGAAGTTTACCTGATCTTTTAGATTTTTAATTGCATATATTGCTGTAGTCAATCGATTGGCCAAATTGTCACAATGCTTGTCGAATCTTAACCTGCTGTCCAAGTGCAAACCCAGAAAATCCACAGACTCTTTCTCTGGTATAGATTTATTAAAAAGTCGTACATACATGCTACAAGGAGTGGATATCGATGATGATCTAAAACGTAAGAGTCCTGTTTTATCAGTATTTAGAGTTAAATTGTTGTGATTACTCCAACTTATCATATGATCAACGACTGCACACGTCGAATCTGAGAGTCCAAGGATCGATGAAGCAGTAACAATGAAGCTAGTATCATCTGCATACTGTGATAATATGCACGACTCTAATGGTGCTGATAAATCGCTGGCGTAAACTAAGAATAAGGTGGGGCCCAAAATGGAGCCCTGTGGGACACCTAGGTTATTATAAAACATAGATGATCTGTAAGTCATCTTTACATTATCAACTTCAGCACATATAGTTACAATAGTTTTCCGTTCCGACAAATACGAAGAAATCAGATCGTACGCAACTCCACGCACACCAAGACCACCTAATTTGTTCATTAATATATTGTGGTCCACATTGTCGAATGCTTTGGATAAATCGAAGAAGACACCGGAGACAACACCTTTCCCATCTAGAGCTTCATACACAGGCTGTAATGCGCGGTAAATGGCATATTATATTTATACCGCTTACTAAATAATTAAGCACTTAGAAAAATGTTACTAAAAGTAAATAAAAATTCACTCAGTGTATAGAAATATTATAAAAGGCAACAGCCGTTAGGCACTTTATGATCAATTTGAAGAATATATTGCAGATTTTTTTATGAAGATAGAGAATGAGATCGCAACTGCAAATTGTACTAGAGATTTTGTTTGCAATGGTATTCCAGATTAAGCTTTATTTGATCATTACAATATATCAGTTACAGATGCAGCATATTCCTCGAATGCACCGAATAGCAAAATATAAAATGTGTTCATATGAAAAGTTGTAGCCTGTAAAACTTCACAATTCTGTACATTTAACAAAAACACCACAGATAACGTTGTGGATTGTTGAAAAAAGATATTTGCTGATTTAGACAAAAGATACAATGAGATTTTCCTGACTCCTTAATTGCCGAGAAAAATATTGGCAATGCACAAATAATTGAAAGTATGTGCATTATATTTAAAGAAATTTTACGAAAACTTGAATAAATTTTAATAAATATGGAATTTATAAAGGAAGTTTTTATTTGACTGTATAAAAACATTCTTACCTAGCAATAAATACTTAACAAAGAATGGCTTCAGTTAATGTATGCTATCATCTCTGGTATGTGTTTTATATATCGCTGCCTAAACTATTAGAAATTGACCTACTGACCTGTCGGTAGGATTGTTGCTGGCATATGTATGAATGTATACGTGTATTTCTGATTTGAAGCTCTACTGTCAGTTGGTGAAAAATTAAAAATAGACAATGCTTGCTTACGATACAGTTTTTTAAGAATGCTTAATAACAAGCGTAATATTAAGATTAAGTTATATACTGGCTAACTAGTTAATGATTTAAATGACGTATTTAATAAGAGAATTTTATTTTAACATCTCATGTCTACACGACATCTTATGGACGTCTGCTAGGCGTAAACAGACATCCATCAGACGCCCCGAATATCCGATTCAAACATCTTATGGACGTCGACAAGATGTTTCTGTGATATCTGGGTAAGAATTGTCTCAAATTTCAAGAAAATCATCAAAACTTAAGCGTTATGATTTAGCCCCCGTATTCCCCGGATATTCATCCAACAGAACTTCTATGGGATGAGATTGACCGTATAGAGTTCGAATAAACTGCCGTGCATGTATACCAAATGCTTTCGTATGAGACTGAAATATGTATATGGGGTGTCTCAAAAAGCAGATATTGCGTTACACACATCGTCATTTTTTTAATTTAACTTTTTATTGCGGAATTAGAAATGCCATAGGGGTTACATAAAAAGATGTCGAAGAAAACTTATCATAAAAATTGTCATTTTGTAGAATTATGCTAAGTACCTATTTGCATGTTTGTGTGATTGTGGATTGTGGGTTTATTTAATACATAGTAACTACTATGGAAATTGATAAAATTAACGGAACGTGACGGAATTGTACATTATTGGTTCAATGCAACTTACTCTGACCGGACGCTTATTAGCCAAAGCATGGCGAATAGGTGCAGAGTTGAGGCAAAGTTCCGGCAATATGGGCATGTTCGAGATATTCAAAAATCTGGTCGAGACACAAATGAGGAAGATGAGCTTAATGTTTTGATAATAATGCAAGATAATCCTCAAATCGAAATTACAGAAACGGCTTCTAAGTTAATTTGTCGCGATCGACTGTGCATAAAGCATTGAAAAGAGCCAAAACTCATCATTACAAGATATGCCTGCTTCGCGAGTTGTCGGAAGATGATTTTGATCGGCGCAATAAATTTTTTGAGCGAATGCAACAATTATACAACGATAACGATAATTTTGTAAAGAGAATTATTTTTTTCTGATGAAGCAACATTTGTTTAAAACGGTCATCTGAATTAACAAAATTGTTGTCATTGGACAAGCGGATATCCTCTTAGTTCATGGAATTTCGTACACAAAACTCTTGCAAAGTGAAGAGTTCTTTAAAGATACTCTCCTGGTGCAAGATATTTGGACGTTCTGCGAAATGAACTCATTGCTACTCTAACAACTTCATATCCGGATTTAGAAGAACACAATCTGCATCAGCGTAACCTCTTTTTCCAGCAAGACGGAGCACCGCTTCACTACGCGTCACTTGTTTGCACTTATTTGAATCAAGTTTTTCCAAGTCATTGGAAGGACGATTAAATGGCCGCCTAAATCACCAAATGTAAACTATCTCGATTATTTCTTACGGTAACACTTAAAAAGTAAACTATGCCTGATTCGACCAGCATATTTAGAAGATTTAAGAGTACGAATACGCCAAGAAATTAGAAACAGTTTCGCAAATGTAATTTTTCATATTTAATTTTTACAATAATTTTCCTTAAAAATTTCCTTGCATAATCATCCTCCGTCTTTACCTTATCATATGTAGAAAAATCTGCCTGTGATGATTGTGCAATAAAATATGGGGGTTTACAAAAAAAATAACGATGTTAAATGACGTAAAAAAAACTAAATTAAAAATAAAAATTGGCGAGTTCGAAGATTTTTTCGAAAAACTTGCCTTCTCGGTTTTATTGAATTTGTCCACTATTTTACAAATGCACCGTGTTTAAGTTAAGTGTTTTGTCAACTTCTTTATTATTAACGCTACGAAATTGGTTAAGGCTCTAGATTCACGATCATTAAGTTTATTTTTCCGTGCGGGGTGTGGGACGAAGTAGCTTCTTCTAGCTCTCTAGAGGACGGTGCCATAGTTCACCATAGATAGGAAAAGACTCGTACGTGGAAGTAACGGCTGTTACAACGTTAACTCGGCATAGATTTTAGGTAATCCTAAGCTAATGGGATTAGGAGCCAATGGTGAATTCTTATAAAGAAATAAGACTCATTTATCTTAACCTTAAGTTTTGGAATTTTACTAAATTCTTGCTCAGAAGGTAATCTACAAGATAACAGACATAGAACCAGGAATAATAATAATCTAAGAAAACCTTACGATTAGAGTGAAGAAACTAGCGATTATAAATACCGTGGCTCCTAATCCCATTAACTTAGGATCATCTAAAATCTACGCAATAGTAAATACCTTAAGTTATTAAATAAATAAAGTTTGCCTCTACTCCATGTTGAAAAATTGATTATTGACTACTAGCTTCAGTTTATCAATAAATCCAGAAGCGTAGTTACCACCATCAAAACAAATATCGTAATCGAAAAACCTTTTTTCCAACTTCTTTTAAAAACTAATTCTAAAGCCGATTTCAAATATAGGTTTTAAAATTGGTTTTCAAAACAGGTTTTAAATCAACGTTTAAAGTCGATTGTGGCTTAAAACATGTTAATCGATTCCAGTGAAACCGGTTTGAGAAAAACATTCGTTAATCGATTTCTAATATTTGGCAATTTCCGAAACACAAATTGATTGATTCATTCATCGATATTCATTGGCATTTTTATATTAATCGAAAATTAAATGTCTCTATCCATACTTACCCATGGTAAATTATTTAAAAACCTGCGGTTTTCTTATCTTTTGTTCCCAAATATATTCTATCTAGTTGCGTTTCTGTATTAATTTTGATAGTATTCGTAGAAGCGAATCGCGAAGATAAGAAATTTCGCTTGTGGTTATCTACTCTTCGAAAAAAGCGGAAATGTTTTCCCATGAAACAAAATGAGCGATTAACAATTATTATTAATTTACTAACTAAACCAACTTAAGACTGAAAATTCAAATACCGACGAAAATACATCTCCTTTTATCGTTTCAATTTTAGCCTAATTGTTACTAGTTTTTCAGAACTGTATAGCAAGCTTCTATTTTATAATAATTATTTAGCACAGCAATCATAAAGTTTAATTTATGTTGCAAATAATAGCGTCGTAGAACAGTTTAACTCCATAGTAGCAAAAATTCACTTTCGGCAAGAACATAAAGTAAAATGTAAGTCAGTCGAATCAATTTTTGAGCGTGGAGTATGTAACTGCTACATTTACTGCAGGAATAGTCCTGTGCAGTATGACCAAGTATGGTAATTCGGAGATTGTCTGTCTTATCAGGTTTAGTGTTTTATAGTTGTACGTGAAACTGCTGAATTTGCCATAAAAGTAAAGCACTACATCTACGATATACATACACATATGCAAATCCAAAGATTTACATACGCACACTATGATTACAATTTTTGTATAAAAAGTTACATAAGCGTTAGAGTTTACAATATGCATGTAAAATTTTACAAAGGTACATAATACTTATGCTAAAATTACAACGTCAGCCAATGGTAAGACATACTAATCTACAGTAGGGTCAATACATCGTCTAGTATTCGATACAATTACTGGTATCGATTCGCCCCCGTCTTGGATAATATCGACATCGATACCTTGGAATCAATACCTGAGTATCGATACCAATACAACGATACCTAAGTACCTATTGATACCAACAAATTGATACTATGCTATCGTAAAAAAATTTGAAGCGATTGGATATGCAAAACATCACTTGCTGCAATTTCGGATGACGTTTCGTGTTGGAGAAAAAATTAAAATCCATACAGAAGTGTGTATTGTTATATAACATATGCACTCGATGAGTAATATAGTAGTTCGTCGAGAGTAACATAAACTAATACTCCTATTTACCATGTATGTATGCAGTATACAAGGCAAGGAAACTAGCAAGCTATAACATAGTTCAAAATTTTTTGGAAGCTGTAATTTGAAGCTTAAAATAAACACCGAAGTATTTATTTTTCTTGGCGTAAGTACATGTATAATGCATTTTTTCCAACCGCCAATTAATTAAACATATTTTTATTTTAAAAATATGTCGACCGGAGGTGGAGTCGAACCACCGAGTATGGCTATCGCGGCCCACTCGCAACCCCGTTGCGCCACCCGACGACAATAATTGTTTGAAAAAATGATTAAAAGCGTGTCCCATATAATTTTTTAATTTCAACATGTTGACGATATATTCATCCTTTTTTGTATTATTTGTTATATTATTGACAACTGTCCATGGTGCTTTAGTTCTCTTTCTGTTGTAACTCTGGCGTAGTAAGATTGCTTTGTTGCGTTTGTCAAATTTTTATGAACATTTTTATGCTGCGTGTGATAAGGTAATTAGTATATCAATAATTGATATTTTTGTTTGACAGCCAGAGTTAAAATTGTTTCTTGGCACGAAAATTACGGATATAGATAAGATTAATGTTCAAGTCTACGTACATTTAAATTGCGTATTCAACACCACGAAAAAGTGATCTGGAAATTATTATACTAATTGATAATCTTAAACTGCACGTATTCTCTACCTTTAGAGTTAGTTAGTTTCTGCTAAATAAGCAGTTTTTGGAAAATAACTAACTTTAAAATCTCTAAATAGTTACATATTTTGTTTGTTGAATATTCAATAATGATGATTAAACATGGCATATGCTTACCACATGTATGACAGGAGATATTTCGAGCGTTATCAGGTTTGTGATCGGCCAGCCTACGGATAACTGGACGAAGAATAACAACTTTGAATTGCAAAATAGTGTGTAGTCGTGTCGAATATAAATATGCCACGATCGGTGGACTCATTTAATCATTCAATGGTGAATACAGTATATACATTTTTTTCTTATAATCTAAATTAAATGCAAACTTATGTGCGTACGCTGCTGGCATGTGTAGCGAATTTATCAAGATTAGTAATTATTCAAATGTTCTTTTTTGTAACTCTTGCTTATTTACGCTTCTTGTTTGCTTTTCCACAGACGGCATTTATTTGTCTCAAACAAGTCATCTCCTTTTCTAAAAAGAGCACTTATCAATCTACATATATGTATATTAATATGTAAAATGTATATCGAACATTTGATTATAAATATATTCTATAATAAGAATAGGGAAACTGTCAATTTGACTAGAAAACAAAACACTTTTAATCACTGAGCTAGACCAAGTAATACCAAACAAAATAGAATTTGTTTTTATATTTAATATAGTAAAGATACAAATATGACAAAAACATTTGTAGTATTTTAGTTCTTTTGTTAGAATTAAGTCAGTTTTTACTTGATAATGCAAATGTTTAGCGACATAACTTTAGCATCGTGATAGAAAAATGTGAAACTGAATACTTATTGTCAGATGAATTTAGTTTTTGACTATTTTTTTTTTCTAAACGTAGATTTAGATGATTCTAAACTAGTGGGGTTAGCAACCAACGGTAAATTCTTATAAAGGCATAAGACTCATTTATATTTACCTTAAGCTTTCGAATTTTATTGAATTCTTCATCGGAAGGTAAATCTACAAGATAATATATATAGAACTAGGAATAACAAGAATCCAAAAAACGATTAGAGCAGAAAACTAACGACTAAAAATACCATAATCCTCGATACACATCGTTAAAATTAAGTAGTCTCACTAAAAAAACCATTAAATTGGATACATCACAAGTAAAACTCAAATTTGTGAGGATTAAAACGAATTAAAAATGAGGTGAACGGTTGGCAAAGAAAGACCACATGGCCAAAAGCGCTGAAAACCAAGTACTAGTTCCTATAGTTCTATGTACATATATTATCTTGTAGATTTACCTCCTGATGAAGAATTCAATAAAATTCGAAAGCTTAAGATTAAGATAAAAGAGTCTTATTTCTTTATAAGAATTTAACATTGGCTGCTAACCCCACTAGTTTAGGATCATCTAAATATACCTTTACTTGACGTTGTAACAGCCGTTATTTCCCCTCTAGTTATTTTTTTCTGGAAAGGAAAACGACATACGACAAAAACCGAAGAGTCAAAAGATTGTACTGTTGTTGTTTCACTAAAGAAAATTACTTACTGAGTGCTACTTTTATTTTTATACAAATATTTACCGAACCATTTTTAGCTATCAATAAATGAAGTTTTTAAAATACTAACTCATATCGAAAACGAATCATTTTTAGATGAATATGTATTTATGGAACTATGTTTTACTCGTATACATTGACGCAAATATTAATGAATGAAGGTATGTATATTGTAATTATGCGCGTACAATAACTATAATTGTTACAAAAAACTTGAAATTGACCTGAAAAAATCTACACCTACAAATCAGTCCTGGTTATCGATGCCAAGATATCGATTCAAGGTATCGGTTCCAAACTATCAATACCTGTCGATACTTAACCGATTCCTGTACTCGGAATCGATACCGTTCACGGAATCGATACATCGGTAAGTATCGATACCCCGCTCAGCCGTAATCTACAGTCATTGTATATTTGTACAATATTTTTTTATGATTTAGAATGTTTTAAACCAATTGAGAATTTTAAAGATGTAATTATACTCAAAAGAACATAGGTAATTAGACTTTATTCTGCTGTTGCCTAACACCGTGTATATTTACCAAAATTTTAAACATATATAGATAATATAATTCTACAACTTATTTTCTCTTTCTATCACGGGCTATAAGTTGCCTCTTATTTATTCATTTTTATAGATTATACTACAGTTTCTTTTTATGATGATCAAAATAATCAAAAATATTTAACATACGTTGATTTTCTAAACCAGGCCTTCCACATTATGTTCGTAAATTCGCCCAAGACATCGCCGGCATAGGAAAAGCTAAAAAATTTCCGATGTAAGGGTTTCGCTGTAATAAAATTATGGGTTTGTTTTTACTAATAGGACCATTATTTTCAATTTATTTTATACTTGAAATATTATATATATAATATATAATATCTATGCTTCTATAGTGTTACATTTTTGAAAAAGTCCAATATTGTTTCTAAACAAGGCACTAAAAAAATAGGGAGTTTTCTAAAGTTTATATTATTGTACACAAATTTATTTTTTTTAAGATGGCTCTATAAAAGCATGACATTATGCTTCAGGAAAAAATTGTCCCAAACCGCATTCAAATATATGGAATAGTTACTTTGTAGTTTGCTTTCTACGAAACTCGTGGTAACGCTTAAATTCTTTGACTGAATCTAGAGCCTTAAGTTAGCAAGTTGGTGGTATTTTTTATTTTGATTGAGATGGTGGAACCACCATACATTTAAAAAATAGCTAGGGGCTATTTTTTGATATTCTTAGAGAAAACAAAAAATTATTAACACATTACCATTTTCAAATCTAAAAATAGTCGAATAAAAAGTATTTGTATTTTACGATAATTGTATAAATACTGGGCAAGCGAACAGAATACCTCCCATTAAGAGGGCCGACTACAGCGGACAGCTGGTGATGTTGCCACAATTAACTTTTTTCATAATATAATGTTTGTAATTTATTTGAAACGTATTTTAAAATTCGGCACGGTGCACATATTTGTAGACGTATTTTGACTGCTCGCAGCAAAATTCAATAATTAAAACTACAAATTCATTGAGTAATTTTTATTCTCCTTTCACGCTAAACGGGAATAGAGATTGTGAAGTTAATATCGAATATTAGTGGACGAAATACACATATAGATATAAAATATTTGTAGAAATATGTGTAAAATTTTGAAATTATATTTAAAAAAGAAATCAAGCAAATGGTCTCTAGAATTGTGTAGATATGGCAACGCTGTTAAATAAGAAATTTAAAATCAATAGAAACTACAAAGAAAGTTGCAGTTTAAAGCGATGTGGGATGAATTGTTAGGTATGTTTAAGCATAAAAATATTATTAGATCACATAAATTAGAAAGATATATGAAATTTTAATTAATAGGAAAATAGTCTGATGGGTGGCGCCCTCAAGAGGAAAAGAAATATACCTTGGATATCTAAAGGAGGTCCCAAAGAAAAATTATTTAATTATTAAAAGCTTGATAGGTTGCCTATATCACCTGAAACAAATTCAGATAATTTTATGAGCTTGTAGTGACCTTGAACAGAGATCATTCATATTCAAGTTACCGGCATTATACATTCTTCGGAATTGACCTAATATTTTCTAGTTTTTTTCCGAGGCTTCCGGTTATAATGCATATCAACGCGTTATGTGATATTATTCTCGTTTTGATATTTGCGATTGATATGCACCTTGTTTGTGAGTGTTGGTATACATAATCATTATAATGTGTTATAGTATTTACGGGATGGTACTTTTTTTATGAAAATTTATTTATTAATTATTTATTTTATTATATGAATATGTTGTATGTTGAATAGTTTTTATTTTATTTACTTTTAAATAAGTTAAAGTTTTCTTTTGCATCAAAACAATAAATCTTATTAATTTACCTTCTTGATATGACATGAAAATCATATTTTATTTATTTCCTGCAGATATTCGTATTTTGGCTATAATACTTGGTACCTTTCGATAATTTATGAATTTTCTTTTTATAAAACACCTACCACAAAAGCCTGCTGTGTAAATATCTACATGTAGATTTTTATATAGTTTTAAATGCTACCCATTGGTAAGGAATAGCAAACTGAAAATACAAATCATGTGGATGGTATAGAATTGTTAAGAAAAACTTAAGCGTATTACCTCTTTCAAAAAGTAATATTTTGATATATGATATTTATACTTTATACTATACTCTGAACCAACGCAAGACATCATAGATTATCAGAAATTGCAGGGAATTTTGCTTAAATAATGAACTATTTTGAAAATTTTCTGGGAATGGAAAAAAATTATTAAATAACCAAATGAAACTTAAACGATAGCAATCTTTCAATAACATAAACTTGGGTTTGCTTATTCTGATTATTATGATAAATACATCGATGTAAGCTATAGATCATTGACAAATTTGTACTACGATAATGCATGTTTTCTTTACTAATCATTTAACTAATAATGTTCTTGTGTATGTTGCATGATAATACATCTATCACCTTTTGAGTGATTGACTTCATTCGCACAAAAAAAAATTATATCTCTGTTTTCTTATAGTATGCTAGTCCTATAAGTATTTAGTAATTTGTAGTTGTTTTTGATAGCTTTTTAAATCGAAGTTGTAGTACAGATTTCTTATGTGAAATACGCATTTATATATTCCAATTTCTCCTCCGATCAGGTGTCCTGTTCCTTGCAATAAATGCTAGAGTAATTAAAAAAAATCATTTGTAAAAGTAATAAAAAATGTATTCAATAAACATATTCTTATTTACAATCTCGTGTTTTTATTCCATTGTTTATTACGCCTCAAATATGAGTTGACTTACTAAGCTCTAGTTTTGAACTATATCAGAAACTGTACCCATAAATGATAATAAATTTACTTCTTACATCTTACAATGCTTTATTTACAATGATATTTTTGCTGTATTCTTGCATAGTAAATAAAGGCGATAAAAAGAAAAATAATAGGTTGTCTTTAACTTTCTATTATGTTACTGTTTTTATAAAGTAATATTTATTTGATTTATAAAATTTGTGTTTTTAGTTTTCATTTTTCTTTAATTTAATTATGAGATTTTATAACTTTACATAATATTCTTGCAGTTTACATTCCAAAAACTACTAAAATCGATAGAAAGTGATATTCCAGATTAACGTTTTGTAGTTGTTAGTTAGGGTCAAATTCCTAGTTGTCACTTAAGTAGCACTCATTCTTATCTCATCTCACACTCATTTCTCACTCATTGGAGGAAACCTTATACTCATCTCAGTTTTATGATTCATAAACATGAGTAAGCGTCTTGCTAAGTTGAGTGACGGATGAGGAATCGTTGAGCTACTACGTCATCGTTGTAATGACGTGTTTAGTTGCTTAGTTTTAATACCGCAGGGTATGTATAAAACGTACTTATTTTTTGTGTGTAATCGAGAGCTGCTGAGAAAATATGAAGAATAGAAGAAGAAAAGAATTAGCCGAAGAAAAGAAGAATCGTATGGCAACAGAAGATGGCTCATACATATCACCAAAAAATGATTATGACATGGATAATGTGTTAAATGAATTACAATAAGTGAATAAGAAAAAATATGAATATGAAAATAAGTAATCAGATTTATTTTGTTTTTAAAATTAAAAACTATTAATATTAAAATGATCCAACGCTCTCCCTGTCAGCTTTCACAATTAACGGCAATTTCACCCCTTACTAGTAACATGTTTCAAATATTAAAATGTCTTTGAATAAATGCTGCTCGGATGGTATTTCCCTGCTCTTGTGCATCGCCTATTGGTAGGACATCCACTATTCTATCTACAAAGAGGTCTTCTAAATTTCCTTCTCTTTCCAATATTGGTAACAATGGTACCCCTTGAACAACGGTACCGTTGTAATAGCTCGGTATTATCATATTTTTCGAAAGGATTCTCTACATCTCTCATAATATTCCTGTAATAAATCATCACTGACTTCTAAATAATAAGCATTTTGAAGTGTGTACTTTTTATCTAGGTCTCTTCTACGTAATCCACAAGTTTAACAGAAAAATAATAAAAAATAACTAAGTAGCGAATGGGGGAGCTATTGACACGACCTAAACTTCACTCACTTTTGACACAATTGTAAGTGGAATTTGAGGGTTAGATGAGTTACTAACTGTTTATGAATTCCGATAAGTAACTAAATGACGCAGTAAGTATGACTTTAGGATGAGGGAGCCTCAAGTGACATTTATGAATTTGACCCTTAGTTTATCATTAAATATCTTCATAGGTATTCATTGATTCAATTCAAACATTCCCAGCTCAATCAACAGATTATACAGATTTCTTTTCTCAAACTACAATTTAGACGCCTTAAGCTGTTATGCAACAATGTATACCTTACCGATATTCTCTCTCATTCTAAAATTTTGTCTCTGTCGATGCTTGGGACAATTAGCTGGTAGACGACTCTCTTAACAAGCAAAACCATTTTTATCGTTGCTTTTTTTCAGTAGACACTTGTGTCATTTATTCCGGAAAACGGTAGCTTTGACACAAACCGAACAGATACTCTATACAGGATGGGGCACCACATTCGCCTCGGTTGATATACAAAAAAACGGTAACGCATATTTAAAATGTTTTTGTTGGGTCATCTGTAAGTTCATTGGGAGCACTTTCTAAAGCTATTTTAAAACATGCAGAGTCTCCCAAAAGAAAGTTACACATCAAAGTTATCAAAATTTAAATGGAATACCATGTATATTATTGCATATTTCGATGACGCAGACTAAGTAAAGGCAAGTTACTGTTATATTCCCTACACCAACAGTTTCTCAGATATTTAACAATTTTTGAAAATGTATGTAGATCAATATTTACTATGAATTCCTGCTGTACGTATTTAAATTGTGGAATTGTATTGTTTTATTAGAAAAAAAAAACCATTACATCTAATGCTAAATAAAGATGCTTTCTAAAAATTATGCAGGATGGTTAAAATCTTACCTCTAACTGTGCCTACCATTAATGCTCAATAACTTGCTTCGATTCTAATTTTATTTCTGTCTGAAATGTTATCAAGGTTCCCTATACTTATCTCTTATAGTTTCTTTGTAAAAGTCAATTTAATTTCATCTAATTTATTCTTAAAAAGCAGGCAGTAGTGCATTGGACGTTGTTTTATATTTGTTTAAAACAAAACAAAACCTAACAAACACGTATTTTATTTCTTGAATTCATATAAATCTACGCCATTAACTTAATACAAAAGGAGAAAAACTAATGTTTTAAATATTGCTCAAATTGATGCCTGTCATGTTCAATACATAAATAAATCATGAAATGACTGTTTAACATTAGTAAACATATCAGGTGTTATACAACGGAATGCTAATCTTATACGTTCTTTCACATTGTGAAGTGTTGTTGGTGGTATATTATATACAATATTTTTGATGTAGAGTAAAGTGGCCTAATATCGGATACCTTTTGAAAAACACTGATTTTAGGCCCGTTGCATCGGAATATCGAGGAATCTTTTACAACAAAACAAAGATTAAAGAATTTAAAAACATTTATTAAAACAAAAGAAATGAATACCTACTCTAAATAACTTAAATACGGATTCTTAAAAAAAGTGCAAATTTTTGTTACCGAAAAAAAAAGATCTTAATACCGGATAGGACAACAGGAAGGAATTAGCCATCGAGGCAGAAATCACAAATGTATGTGTCTTTTCTGCCTATGTTAGCACAATCACAATGAGCCCATTTAAAACATTTGGAACACTGAATCCATTGTTCACCTGCATGATCATCAGAGAAAAACCCACTACAAAACATGCAATCTGCTTCCTCTTCTCCAATGTCACAATCCAGGTCAGAATCATCGTCTAAAACCAAGTCTTCATCTTCTTCAGATGAGTCACTAGATTCTTGCTTCTTTACATTTTTCTTGCTAACTTTGGGTGTCACGTTCTTTTTAGCAATAGATTTACCCTTCTTTTTATTTGTTACTTTAGACGAAACTGATTTGTTTACCATTTTCAATTTTGGAATTCCCTGTGAAACACTTTTCTTTCTATTTTGTTCTGATAAACTTGCTTCTAAAGCATCTTTATACGGGGTACCTGTAATCAGAGCAGCCGATCCTTTCCTAGACTTCCTTTCTTTAGCGCTAGACTTATAGAAAGAAGTGCTCGGTATTGGGCTAATTTCGTGAGCCCTTACTTTTGGATCTGGAGAATGAGACATTCTCTTAACATATGACTGTTCTACACATTTTGTCGTGGTAATATCTCTTGGAGGAGTCACATGCCTTAGTTCTTCTGCACTAGTAGCTGGAGCTTCCACCTGATGATGAATGGCAAAGTCGTGGTCTCGGAAAATATGTCTATTAAAAGGAAGAATGCCGCTCTTTCGAAAACCATTTATAGCTATTTCAGCTGTAGCACATCTTACATATGCTTTTCCAAGCAACTCGCAAATTTGGTAGCTGGTTACCACTCTTCCTGGATTGTGTCTTAACCAATTTTCAATCTCCTGCGAATAATATGTTTTAAGGTCCCATGAACGCAAGGTCCAACGGCTGCATTCTATGCGTTGAATGCGGTGGGAGACATATTATAATAACATGATTTTGTCGCCAAGTTTATCGTGTCAATGTTCCAGTATGGGAGTAGTGGCCATCCAAGACAAGCACAGCTGGGTCAGCTTCACTTGGTTTTACATGATAAAGTGTTGTAACCATTTAGTGAAAATGTGGCTTTGAATCCAGCCTGACACGTGGCATGCAGCAACTGTTCCTGGTGGAGCGCCGTTGAGTAGTTCTAGCTTCATATTTTTTCTGGGGAATATGATCATTGAGGCACATAACCGCCAGCCGCATTCATGCATGTCACGACCGTTACTAGTGCTCCTCTTTCTGCAGAGGTAACGGCCCCCACCTGCTTTTTGCCTTTTAACGTGATTATCCTGGTATGCTTGGACTGTACAGTCGTTATACCCGTCTCGTCTACGTTATAGATTCGGCAAGGGTTGAATTTAATTTTTTCCAACGCTGGTTCCAAGATATCACAAAACCGATTCACGTTTTCTTGTGTGAATCCCTTTATTCGGCCAGTTGACAAACCTTGCGGCTTTCTAAATGTTAGCTCGGGATGTCTCTTCAGAAATGAACGCATCCATTTGTAACCTGCTGTTTTCTCCTTCTGTGAAAAGTTATGTTTCAGATTATTCCGAATTGCTAATTGAAATGCTAATCTTCGAATATCAGAAGCTCTTAGCCCGTAAAATCTCTTGTCCATCTCTACACAATAATCCACCAAATCTACCTCAATATCTTTCGGTAATACTGGTGGACGACCTAGATTTGTTCGGATCATTTCTTCTGGGACTTTCTACTTTTATTTTTTACATAATCTTCCAATGTGCTCTTAGGAACATTGAAAGCAGAAGCCAATAGGTATCCCATTTCGTTATTTTTTACCGCACTGATAGCAGCAAGCATAGCTTCAGCATTCCACTTTTTTCGCTGTTGTTTACGATTTGCTAATGACATCGTATTTCTGAAATTAAGCAAAAATGTAAGATAAAAAAATAGAAGTAGCAAACCGTGGTTACGATTTAAAAAAATATTTGATGAAAACTTCAAACTATATTCATTAATGGGACATTTGCTACCTTAAGGCGGTGATAATATAGGTACCTAAATCGTTACAAGAAACTCAAGGTTTTGTCCTAATATCGGGTATCCGATATTATGGCATTGTAAACATCCGATATTAGGCAAATATTCATCTTGGAGATTACGTTTGCCAAACAAAAGCACATATAAATTTCGATATGTCCAAATACACCAACTTAAAGCAGATATATACATACTAATGTAAGTTTAGATTCAATTTTAATAACTCACCTGGATGTTGAAAATTACGATAACAATTAGCGCATCGAAAAACTCGGAAAGTGACAGTTTACATAAATTACCCATAGCGTCATCTATGATTTATAAATAACACTAAAACATTATTCCGTGGCATATTCTTAGCTTTAGTTTGAAGTGTAGACGGGTTTGGTTAATTTCAGATTACAGATTTCTTCAAAACAGTACTATCCGATATTAGGCAACTATCCGATATCAGGCCATTTTTATGTATCCCCACAAAAAAACATACGGAGATCTAGTCAGTTCTGTGAACCACCACATCCTATCTACCTATTAGGGTATTGCCTAATTCATTCCGAACGTTAATGTGAAAGTGTTATCCTTATATTATTCTCTATTTTTCGCTGACTGGTGTACGGATCTTCAATAATCGATTCAATAAAAGCTTATTTATTTTCTTCATGTCCGATAACAGATTAGTGCCGAACATGGTGTTTATATGCCACACTTCCAGTTCTCCGAAACGTTTGCAGCAAATTTACAAACAAACGTTTGTTCGGATGATGTCTGTTTGGATACTTTTGAACATAAACTCTCGATGCGAATAAGCTATTTTCTTCAAATTCTCCAATTACCAAGCTCATATCAATTCGCTCTTGTTTCGGGTAAGTTTTCAGTTTAAATAAATAAATAAGAAAGCGATTAAACCTCGACTAACGATAGCAGATTATACAGATCGGGACATATTTTTAGCGCGCATGGGCTTTTAAGTACATTGGCTTTTATATACTGTTCCCATCTCTAATGAGATAATATGGACATAATTCATTATGCCTAAAACAGCTGTCATGTTTATGTGAAGTCTTTGTCATTTAAAAATTACATTTAAGGGAGATGTTTAGGAAGCAATAATAAAGTTAAATAAAGTGCCTCATTCAAATTTATTTATTATAGCTTATGAAAATATCAATTGGAAAATAAAACGCATTTACATAATAATCAATTTAGTTACAATATTCTTAGAAATTTAAAGCTAACTCTAAAAAAAGTAAAAACAGGGAAAAGTCAAACAAACATTTTAATGTTAACCAAAATAAATTTAATGAATTGAGGGTTCAAATCATAGATAAGAGAGTATATTTAGATGGGAATCTAACATACTACATACCGATCCATAACAGCGCCACTGCAGCTGTAGTATAGAAACAACATTTTAGGCGGCAATTTTAAAATAAATTTAGAGTCGTAATAATGTTTTCGGCGTATTGCACTTTTATGCAATGCTCAATGTGTCTTGTTTATCTGTGGTGGCTGCTAGCTGAAGCACTTTCTTGCACTTATTGTTAGTATGTATGAAAATTACAGAAAATTACATACAAATACATCAGTGTATAAAAAAAATTACTGAAATGGACATCGCATATTCGGTAATTTTTATAGACTTTAATCGGGTCCATATCAAGTGATTTTCTAATTTGGCACACAACACACAAATACCATATGTATAACACTTATCTACTTACTAATTATAACTGATTACAACAGAAAACTCAAATAATATAATCAAATAATGATATCATCATATATGAACGCAATGATGACACCTGACAAGTCACCTAAATTCATTTTAAAATTGCCGCCTGAAATGTTGTTTCTATACTACACCTGCAGTGGCGCTGTTATGGATCGGTATGTAGTATATTAGATTCTCATCTAAATATACTCTATTATCTATGGTTCAAATAATCCACCTTCTTTTACTAAACAATAACCAAATCTGTCATACAGATTTCTTCTCATACCCCTTAGTTGTTCTAGGTAATGTTTGCACAAGAGTTAATTATTTTTTTCTTAACTCAGCTAGATTGTTAGTCCTTTCAAAATCATGCCTATAAATTTCTTCTTTCATAAAACCTCACAGAAAGAAGTCATTAGTCGATAAATCACAGGACCTTGCTGGCCATTTAATTGTACCCTGTGTGCTAATGAGCCGATCATGAACCATTTGATTCAGGAAGTCGACAGCTGCTCTGTATATGTGAGATGAACGTCCATTATGTTAGAACCAGACCAGGAACCAGACTGTCTAAAATGGGAAGAAGGCGTCGAATTGACGGAATGACCTCATTTTGTAAAAGTTGTAAATATTTTCGACCATTTAGGATACCATCAATGAGAAATGGACCTATAATCCTGGTCCAAACATTTAGCTTTTGTGGACGCTGAGTACGCACAGCAACACTAAGATGTTTATTTTTCTTAGAATAATATCGAGTAACGGGTGGATTATGTTGCTCATCTAACATAATTTTTAAATGTCAGAGTCGTGACATAAACATGACAGATGTTTTATGTGAATTCTGTTATTAGAGGTGGAAACGGTTCATAAAAGCCAATGTATGTATTTCAAATCCTACGCACGCTAAAATAATGTCCCAATCTGTATAACTGACAGGTAAGTAGTGTCATTCAAAAAAATAATGTCATGTCAAAGCTAGGTTGATATAATGATTCTAATAGATAGTCAATTAAAACATTTAATTGACTTTTACAAAGAAACTATAAGAGATAGGTATAGGGACCTTAATTACATTTAAAAGGGAAATAAAATTAAAATCGAATGACGATGTTAGATATATATATAGATATATGTTCAATTTAAAATAAGCAAGTTATTGAGCATTAATGGTACCCACAGTTAGAGGTAACATTTTAACTATCCTGTATAATTTTTAGAAAGCATCTTTATTTTAGCGTTAAATGTAATGACTGTGCTAATGAAACAATAAACTTAAAACACATAACTTAAATACGTACAGCAGGAATTTTTGATTTGATTTGATTTGATTTATTGATCACTTGTGCCGGAGAACTCCGGATGTAAAATTCATTGTAAATATTGATCTATATTTTCAAATATTGCTAAATGACTCAGAAACTGTTGAATCTAGGTACAGGGAATATAAAAGTAATTTTAGATATTGAATTTACTTTCTCCATTAAAACCAGAGAAGAATTTATTCAAAAACTTAACCTCATCAAACCAACCGATAATGACATTATGATTTCATTAGACGTAACTAATTTATACTCTAATGTTCCCACCATACAAACCTTAAATCTAATTCAGAATTATTTGGAAACCTAAGATACCAATCCCTAGAAATAGAACACTTCCTACATTTACTCACCCTTACTAAACATAATTATTGTCAATTCAATAACTCCATTTATAAAATACAAAACGGCCTCCCCATGGGTGGACCTAATTCTGCTCTTTTAGCTAACATATTCATGGATTACCTAGAAAACCAAATTATTGAAAAACAATCAAAATTTAAGAATTATATACAAACCTGGATACGATATGTCGATGACATATTTATTATTTACAGGGGTCCCACATCTTCATTAACGGAGTTTCTACAATATGTCAATTCATTCCACCAAAATATCAAATTTATCATTGAAATTGAACAACACAACAAAATCAATTTTCTCCTTAACCATCACTAAAGACATAATTAACCAAAAATATAAATTTACCGAAAACCCACCATGTCCGACGTTATCATACCATACGATTCTTTTCATCCACATAACTACAAAGATGCTGCACTTAACTATTTCATAAACCGAGTCAATACAACCCCTTTAGAAAATTATGACAAAATTAATGAAATAAATACCATAAAACAAATAGCCACCCAAAATAATTTCCCACCCCAACATATAAATAATTTACTTAATAAATATATATTTAATCATCCTTGCCCCAATAACAATCCACATACAACTCCACAAAACAAAATTTACAAACATTTTTCATTCCAAGGTAATGTTAATTACAAATTAAACAAAATTTTATTCAAACATAACATTAATGGCATCGCTTCACAAAAAGTTACCCTATATAACTGTTTACGTAACAATAAAGACCACACTCATTATCTCAATAAAAATGGTGTATATTCAATTCAATGTAACTAATGTAATTGCAAATACATTGGAGAAACCGGCAGGGCACTCAAAATCCGCATAAAAGAACATAACAACACCACAACTTCTAATTATGGTAAACACTTATTAAATCCAGGTCACACTTGGGATAATACCTTTAAGAACATTAAATTACTGCATAACCAAAATAAAGGAAACAAATTACATTTACTTGAAGCATATGAAATATATAAAACTGAAAATGATGTCAGGTTTGAATGTCTGAATGATCATTTAATTTAAATTTTAACCCTATTTTTAAATTTCTTGATTACACCTTAAATATACACAAATAATAATTATAATTCAAACTCAAATAATACTGATCGTAATTCACAATATCCCCGCGTTACAGATTAGGTTGGTAACACCTGTACTAATTTATTTAAATAAAATAAAATAATACTAGATATATCATTCCTTGTACGTACAGTTTCAATTGCACACGTTTTGCATTTAATATATTTTGTCATTCGTTTTTATAAACGTCCATGTGTAAAAATTAAAAAAAAATCTAACAATTTAACTTAAATCTACTAATCCAACTAATTTAAATACTTTCATGATGTTTTCCAAAGTAATTCTGCAATTTACTTACACGTAAGTGTTTCACAGATTAAATTTTTCATTTAATAGGCTTATAACAAATAATTTTAGGTCATTTCATACATTTAAACAATTTCGACATGCAATTCTCGAACAACTGTACTGAAATTTTCATTGAATCCTTCGTAATAGACAATTGTAAGTATTAAACGAAAACAAATATCAATATTATTAATTATTAACTGTATATAAAATACTTCATTAGCCACTGAAGAAGTCTACAATTAGGCGAAACTAGTCTGCAAGATACAATATAAATAAATACAATAAGGAAGTACTATTTATTTCATTCAACATTCATATACCTTGTCATGGAGAAAGATCTACAGCAGAATATAACAGTAACTTGCCTTTATTTAGTCTGCGTCATCGAAATATGCAATAATATACATGGGGTTCCATTTAAATTTTGATAACTTTGACGTGTAACTTTCTTTTGGAACATTCATAATATTTCAAAATAATGGGACCGTCCCGGATTATTTTTTTATATTTTTTGTGTACATTAAATTATAGTGTCTACGTATTTCTTTTCTTTATTATTAATAAATATGTCAAGAAAAAATATCAAAGTTTGAATTTTGAATTTACCGCATTTATGACGAGATAATGGTAAATTGACAGAGAAGCTTACCAAAAGTATGATATGGCAAGAGATAGAAATAACACATCAATGTTTTCTTAATCAGAGATGTAATCATTTTTTTGGACCTAACCATTCGCCTAACGCTTCTAATAGCTTTTGGAAACGCGAACGGATTTATTTTTACCAAAATAACAGTCAATTCTTTTAAATATATTTCGTAAGGTGAAATATTGAAAAGCAATTATAATGAGGGACGTAAATTTCCCATATATTACTAAGGAGATACTTTAATTTGACATGCGGTGGTGCAACTCCCAATACACATAATTTGCCTCCATAATTCAATAGGCTCAAAGTGCCGGGCTGAAACCGCTACAATCTATGATCAAACCGTATAGGAGGACTTTCCTTGAGTTCATCGGGTGTAACCGCGTCGTAACCAGTATCTAGAAACGATTATTCTTGACATATTCGAATAAATTCCTGATTTAATTAATCACACGTAATTTAGCAAGTTGACTTCTGCGATGCGAATTCCGTTCTGAAATTGTAACTCTGCGATGCCCTTGTAGGTACAGACAAATCGCCCATAAATTCTCTATAATTCCAGCTCCAACAATTAGAATATTTTTATCTCTCGATATCGGAGAAATTTTATCCCGCGAGCCAAACAAGACAGCGATTCACATAAAGCGGCTACTGCAAAGATAGAATACAATTTAGAGAGAACAGTGTCGGGGACGACATCGAGATCGTTCCTTTACCTTTTTGCAACGTGATATGATAGTGTGCCCGTGAAAGATTACCTCAACCTGTTCTACTTGCGTGTGTCAAGCGTTAATCTCATCATATGGTAGTGATAAGGTGTTGTGTACTGAATTTGGATGAACAGATACGATTTATTTACATTGACACATACATACAGTGGTGTGAATATGTATTCAGCACCCCTCATATTAATGAGAAACAAGTAAAAAAAGCATGTTTGAAATAAAACAATGGTTACAATATATTCTGTACAACTTTTTATTTCATATTTTAATATTTTATAGGGTTGCCACCACTTCTAATGCAAGCAGTGATGCGTTTTGGCATACTGGCAATTAACTTTTGACATAAGTCATTTGGAAGAGATTCCCATTCTGCTAAAATTTTGCAGCGAAGCTCTTCTTTTGATTTTCAATGGTGTTTCTCAACATTTTTCTTTAAAATTGCCCACAAATTCTCAATCGGCGACAAATCTGGCGATTGTGGTGGCCAGTCAAGAAGTCGCACCCCATTTTCGGTAAACCACCGCTTAGAATGTTTCGCACTGTGGCAGGGAGCATTATCTTGCTGGAAATAGTACTCCTCGATGTCATCTCCTAACAATTTAACCATGGACGGCTCTAGCACCTCTGACAGCATTTCCGTATATCGGGAACTGTTCATGCGACCCTCGCATAAAAGCATTCGCCTACCCCTGATGCCGACATGCAGCCCCACAGCATGATGCTGCCACCCCCATGCTTTACCGTTGGGACAATGCAATCGGGATGGAACTCTTCCCCTGGTCTACGTCTCACAAATTGTGCCCCAGCGCGTCGAAAAATCTACATTAAAAGATGAAAAAACAGGAAATGTAATTTTGTTTCTAGTAAAAGGATATTTTTTGTGAATTACTTTAAACACAATAGAATTCATAAAAAAAGACACAAAAAAACATACCTCTATGTTGGATTCATCCGAAAAAATAACTCGGGACCAATCCTCAACCGTCCAGTGTCGGTATTTTTGCGCCCAGGCAAGCCGCTTCTCCCGATGTGCCTTGGTCAGGTACGGCTTCTTGCGCGCTCGTCTTCCACGCAAATTAGCAGCGATAAGACGTCTTCTTACGGCACTTGCTGTTAGAGAAACCCGATGTTGCGTCCACATAGCACTACTGAGTTCTTTCGACGATAAGCGCCTATCTTGTAAAGCCATTCTTTCTAGGTGACGATCCATTCTTTCGGTTGTACGCCGTTTCCGTCCCGATTTGGGTCTGTTACTATAACTACCGGTATCTTTGAAGCGTTTTAGAGTGGTTTGAACCGCACCCCTTGAACACTTCACGCATGCACGATTTCCATGCGTTTTTCGATGGTCAATTCCCGTTTTTTGGGCATAACGGTAAATTGTAATACGTATACTAATAACAGAAAATTTACAATCGTAATCTCACAATCCACTTTTAAATTGAACACGATACACTCATACACTGTTCTAACGAAATTACTTTAATCTCGGAAGACGTCCTGCCCCCTTCCCTAATTCGGATTTCGATATAGGTACAACCTCATTAAAAGAACATTAGAGGTAGGTATCTATTGTCCATTATAGTTAAACTATCAGAAATTTGAATCGTTTCTCTAATCACCGGTTTTCCCAGGGGTGCTGAATACATATTCACATCACTGTATTTAATTGTCTATTTGTATTTCTCAAAAATTTATGCTGTATATGTTTAACTTTTCAGCTTTAGGATATGTTAATGGATAAATGGGAAATCCAGCACTGAAGTTTGAGGATACGATTTATGTTTATATCAATCAGACTCTGTAATTATTGTCAAAAATATGTCATTACCAAAATATAAAGACAAGTAAATGATGTTAATGATGTAATGTTAAATCAAAAATTTAATCAAATACCTCCTGAAAAGTTCATAATTTAAATGACATTATTGTAGCCGCAATTGTATTTTATATTTGGATTTGAACGAAATGCTACATATGTATGTATGCACATATGTATATCAACATCGAGCCGTGCATGATGTACAGTTAAAGAACACTGAACACATACATATACAGGGTGCCCGGATTTCGTAGGGACAATATGGGTAATTTTTTATTTGAAGATATGGAGAGATGGTTAATTTAGTTAAAAGGTGTCCAAGAATCCATTTTTAAATTTTACTTCTCATGCTTCATTTGTTTAATATTGAAGAAAAACTGAAATCCTCTAATTTCTTTTATTTGCGCGATAAACAAAAAGATATCTGCCCGTAATCAGGATAAGCTTAATTTTCCAAATTTTAACAAAATTTCCATATCATGCGATACGTGATTGTATTCAGGAAAAAAAATCCTTTTAAAAGAGCTACAATTGCACGGTTCCAATTTAAAATTTTGAGTTTAGGCGAGATTACTAAAAATTTGCGCAAGAGAAATTTGTTTTATTAAGCCACAATAAAAGTATTTAGATTATAATTTCAATTGCTTCAAACCGCATCTTAATATCTCAAGTAGCAAAAAAGTTACGGCAAATAAAAGAAGTTAAGAGATTTCAGTTTTTCTTCAATATTAAACAAATGAAGCATGACAAGTAAAATTTAAAAATGGATTCTTAGTGAGCTTTTGATCTACACCTTTTAGCTAATTTAACTATCTCTCCTTGTCTTCAAATAAAAAGTTACCTATGTTGTCACTACGAAATCCGGGCATCCTGCATAGGGTGATTGGTTGGGATCGGCGATTAGAAAAATTGAACCTGCTAATCATAATAAAGTTTTATATGCATATAAGGGAATTAAATCTATTCGCTGTGAATATTTTCAAGATGGCGGCCCTTCCGGAATTACCGAAAATTAATATCAAGTTTCTTATTTAAAATAGAATGATTTAGTTCTCCTTGCATTTTCGATATCTAAACGTTATTGTATCATGTTGCTTAATATTACAAACCGTTGTTATTTTTTGAACAAAAATTCTGAAATTGAGAGTATAGGTAGAAGAAATCTGGACGTTTCTGCTATGGTCTGTAGTTATACTAAAAAAATAATAATTACATTTTGGATAGACTGTACATAATGCACTAATTCTAAAAACTGTCCTTAAAATAATGCTTAGATTTCGAAAACTAAACCATTCCATTTTAAAGAAAGAAGAAAATTGATGTTAATTTCCTGTAGTTTCGCAAGTGTCGGTATTTTGAAAATATTTATAGTGAATAAATTTAATTACGTTCTCTGTACATGCAACTTTGAAGGCATTTTTTATCATTAGGAGGCCCAAACTTTCTAATGATCGGTCTCAATCAATCATCTGGTATAATAGTTATGCAATACCAACCTTAGACTATTATAGTGGGTACTATGTTTGATCACGGGCAAACTTAACTTACATTTTCTTTTTGTTGGCGAGAGCACTGTTCTAACTGATATAGTTTTTCAGTTGTACATATCAACTAGAAGGGTACAACAAAGATTTAATTTTGTTTGTGCACCGACCATAGTTAGTACGGTCTATATCAAATAAAAATTGATAACTAAATTTGCATAATTTTTATCTATATTGTATTTTTAGTAATTGATTAATTAGCGGATTTGTAAACGTAATCTATACTTCGTAATGCATTCGCTCAATTCAGAAAATTTATTGCAAAGATGTTTAAATTTATACTATTTCTGTTTATGTTTAGAAGAATTTATCAAGATAATGTGTTGCTGACTAAAATCAAACGAGATTAGGAATTAGAACAAATTTAATAGATTTTCTAAATAGATTTATTATTTTCATTGTTTGGATACAAAATATGTATTATATATATAATTATTTCAATTAGAAGACAACAGGTCAATATGAGAATATCCTCTTTTTTTCGCATAGTCCAAAGGCGTTAAACCATTCTCATCTTTCATATTCACATTCGCATTTCCTTTTAATAACACACGAACGATATCTTTTCTATTCATTTCAACAGCATAGTGTAGAGCTGTTCGACCATGCTCATCTACTTGATTGGAATCTGCATTAAACTTAAGCAAAGTCTTTACTATATCGAGATGTGCCACTTTAGTTGCCAAATGAAGCGGCGTTAAGCCGAATTCATAAACTGCATTTGCATTTGCCAGATTGCAATAAATTCTCTGGATAACGTCATAATTTCCCAGAATAGGGGAATACCTTCCACTCAAGAGGATTTCGACTATATTCGTACAGCCTAATTTTATCGCTTTATAAAGCAATATATTACCAGATGTTTCGACGTTCGATTTCGCTCCGTACCTAAGTAATTTTTTTATTATCTCTGTATTTGCTCTTATAGCAGCTGTATAAAGAGGTGTAACACCACTTTCGCACACAAAATTAACATCTGCAGCATTATTTAAAAGAATGCGGACAATGTCCACGTTGTTTTTATCAATTGCAACTAGTAAGGGTGTACAACCATCTTTCTGTACACAATTGACTGTAGCATTGTATTTCAATAATATTTCAATAATATCTATATTTTCACGATCTACAGCGCAAATTAATGGTGTGTTACCATTTTTGTCGGCAAGGTTTACGTCCGCTTCATTTTCTAATAAAAATTCTACAACGGATTTATCCTGAAAACTTCTAATAGCAGATACAAGAGCAGTATTACCGAATTCATCTATACTATTTATACCTTTTCCATTTCTCGTCAATATTTCAATCATCGTCTTATTCTTATGCCTGGCAGTATGAAGAACAGCACTTTCGTATATATGATAATCAGTGAACTTCTTTAGCAAAATCTGATCGATTTCTGGCTTCTGTAGTTCTAGAACTGCATTAAGATAATTCACTCCGTTCGGGTTTGTAAGATCTGCCGCGTACTGTATTAGTTTCTTACTAAGAATTATATTGCCGACGTCGCATGTTATATCGATTTCGTTAGCGAAATTAATATTACCCTCGTTCGCCACAGTTTGAAGGAGAGTCACGACCCCAACCGGATAGATTGGATCGTTAATTGGACCAACAAAACACATTTCGTCCAAATCCAATAACCATGTAATAACATCAATTACTCCGATCTCTTTGGCTTTAGTCAATAAAGTATGGGTGCATGTTACAATATCCGCATTCGCTCCGTACTCGAATAATAATCTAACCATATCCCCTGTCTTCTTCGGGCGGCCACGTAGAGAGGTGTTACGTCAGACGCAGTTTTGAAATTTGGATTAACACCATTCTTCAGTAGCAGTTCAACAATTTTTATATTTTCTGTTGGTAGAATGGTTAAAATATCTGTTAGATTCCACTCTTTCAAATCGTTTGGATTTGCTCCGTATAATAATAACATTTCAACTATCGTCCAATTTTGGGTGTAAAAAGCCGTCTCTAGATAAGACAAAGCATTTTTAACTTTAAAGTTGACATTAGCACCATATCGCAATAAAACTTCAACGATTTGTGCGTGTCTGTCAAAGAATGCGGATTTATTTAGCGACAAATCCAATCTACTTCTAACACGTAAAAAATCAATACTATGCTCATCACATAAATAATTCTTGAACACATGTTTCATTTTTATATAATAAAAGTAACGATAATGCATGAATACGTCATGACATATCGCAATCATAAGTGCAGTAAAACCATTTCCCATTATGTAATTCACATTAGCACCATGTTGCAATAATAACTCGACCGCGTCTGTATTCCAGCTTGTTACCGCACAACAGAGAGGAGTGCTTTTGTTATATTTGTCCCTATAGATATAATGATAATGATAACAGTCATAACATTTGACTTTTGTGTTAATGTTAACGCCTAACGAGATGTACAATATCATTTCTTCTAGCATGTATGGCTCTATTGAGGGGATATATATTAATAAAACTATGCTCTGCTATATTTTGTAACGAATAAACAATTGATAAGGGCACATCCAGGGGCATGTTACTTACATCGTAATTGTAATCACAACACTTATTAAGAGCGTTTAGTGCATCTCTGCGATGTATTTCACGGAGAAAACGTTCACGCTCACATTTACTTCTTCCTATATTTGGATTTATTTTAGTTTTCAGCAACAATGCTATTACATCTATATCTCCGAATTCTATAGCGTCACAAAGCCAATCTGAACCGAACTTCTTGAGGTCCATACTTTCAATCAACATCTTCGTAATATCTTTATTTTCAATTCGTAAACTTAACTGGAAAGTACTAAAGTCACTACTTTCTCTCTGTTTTAGTTTACCTCCACCTTTCTTCAATAATAATTTCACGATTTCACTATTCTGCTTCAAAATACTATAGTACAACGGTGTACATCTGAAACAATCATCAACAGTAAGTTTATCGCCCCGTTTAATGCAAGCCGTTACGACATTGATGTTCGAGTAAATCACAGCAAGATGAAGTGGTTTAAGGTCTAATTCGTCTAATTCAAAGTATTTTGGCAATTTTCCGACGATGACGTCTGAACTTAAACATACATTACGGAATCTTAAAAAGTCATCATTATTGAAATATCGAACAAAAAGCAAATCGGCCAGTATACCAGGGAGCAAGTCAGCAACGGCTGTTTTGTAAGAATCAAAGACCGGGAGTTACTAATACATTTCATGGAAGACGAAGACGCATAATAATGCCAATATGCTTCATGAGTCGCATAACATGTAGGAGACACGCATGTAATGAACAATTCTGAAGAGTGTTCGCAATAGTCAATCCATGTCCAATTCAGCAAGTTATCGCGTGAATACAACTCGTAATTCTCTTCACGTATATAGCGAATAATTTTCTAAGCACTTGTTGAAATTGTGGCTATAACGGCATCCTATCAAGTGGAGCACTGTCCGTCCAATACCATCTGTTTGCAGCAAAACCTTCTTGCTTGCTGTAAATAAGTTCCCTATTTGCTCAAAGCTTTCAACGTCCTCATCGTTAACATTCAAAACGGCTTTATGTAAAGGATACTGTTCGGAATGTATATCCAATATATTATGACGCCTCTCCTCTAACATTAGTTTGTAAATGAATTTTGCGTCTTCTTTATCGGTAGTTTCAATCAGCCATTGCACAGTAAAGAATTCGGCAAACGTATGGTGAACAAACACCGGATCTTCGTTGTCATCATACCTTTTGATCATTCCCAACCTTGTGGCGTTGGTAAACTTCATCCAGCCTTCTTGGGAAAATTTTTGAGTCACACGATTATTACCGAATATTGACTTCAAAGCTAATCCCCAATGGAACCTCAGGATATGTTTTCTCTCGGAATCATCGATATTATGCTTAATTCGTCGCGAGTAACGTTCGATTTCTGAGTCCACTATGCGGTTATAGAGACTCCACCTGCTTAGTGTTAGGAAATCTATTTCGGAATTTTGAGAAATTTTTCGTAACATGTCCAGATATAGAGGATTTGATACAAATTCTGCTGGCATCCCCTTCAGGCTGTCTTCATCAAGATTCCAGTTTTCAAAATACTGACCATTGTGTTCATTGCTGAACCCTTCTACTTTCGTAATTTTAATCGTCGCAAATTGATCGGCTAACAACTGAACGGTTAGTAATCGTGAACCTATAATTATTTTCTCTATACAATCTTCATCATTCAGTTTGCTTATTAATTCCAATACTTGTTCCTTACATGTGGATATCACCTCGTCGAATGAATCCAACAGTAGTATCAGGCGTTTTCGATGTTTTCGTAATGTGTTTAAGAAATGGTCATACAGCAGAGGCTCCGGTTTACTCCATAAGAAACTCAATGGATCTTTGAATAATTTCTGTGTATTATTCCGCATATCGACTTGAAATTGAGCTAAATTGCAGAACAACAAGTAATATTGAGAGTCACAGGTTTGTGTTAACGCTTGCAGAAATGTGGTTTTTCCTATTCCAGCTTCACCAACTACCACACAAATTTTCCCGTCCACCTCTTTGAAAAAGTTATTGTCCGGAAAAACTATTTCTGAAAAAGTTATAGTAGAATCAGTAGTTTCGTCACTTCCATACCTTTTTTTGTCTATAATTTCTTTGCGCATATATCTCCGTAGATATTTCGAGCAACTCATTCTTGTTACTTCTCCAATGATTGGTACCGCGTGGTCTCCGTTGATGCTGTATACACTGTTTCCGTATTGATCGATTTTAAAAGTTTTCAAACCTTGGAAACCGTCATCCAACTTGTTTTCGCCAAATTTTCCTATCAACTTCAGTTTATTATTTTCTAGCCGTAAGTGATAAATTTTATAGTTCTTAAAGGCAAAATTCCGCCTCACTTCTTCAAAAACTTCACTACTTTGATCGACACGACAATATATGCAAACGCTATCTCCGTTTGGGTCATCTTTTTCATAATCGCTGGGTTCTAGCTGCGCCGTTTCTATTATAAACAGGGTGTAATTATAAGCTTCTAAGCAGTGTTTACTTAAATAGACTTGCCGCGGTTCCATTAGTTTAAGAATATCCGAACAGGTTAGTGTTTGCATTAATCCTTTATCACCGTTAATAATTTCGTATAAACAAGTTGGTTGTCTTCCTTGCATTGAGACGGAGAGCGATTGTAGTAGCGGCTCAGCTCTTATATCTCCTAAATTTTTAATGGCGGTCAAACTATAGTTTTTCACTTCATCATATCTCCTATCTGGATCTGAGTCGATTATTATATAATGTTGGTTTAAATTTAAAAAATCCTTCAGTTGCGGCAGACTGCTATTGCTTTTCAAAATGAGTGATATTTTGCCAGACTTCCAGAGGTAAACAAGCAAATCCTTTAAGGTTTCGGGTTTGTGCGATTTCGTAGTGAATCCATCTTTCACTTCCTTAGATAATTTTCCTTCATTACTCACGCAAGCGTTCCATTGTTCAATCGTGATTTTCTCCTCAATGTTTCGTAGAATACAAGCAAATAAACAAGATTCGATATCGAATTCATTCTTGACGATAGTAACATTGTATGATAACGTTAGATCATTCCATGCAAGAGCCGATTGTTTCTGGTATAGTACTATTTTCGTGGGCTTCACAATCGAATCCCACAGACGAATTCTTAACAATTCATGTTCGAAATCCGTCTTACTCAAACTTTCTTTTTTATTCTTATTAAAATATTTATCCAGATAATCAATTATTGGTGAAGTATCGTTTAATGCCCACATTCCTTTGAGTTTAATTGTGATAGTATTCGTATCGTCTTGGTCTAGAAATACATAAAAGTCTTTGAAGAATGTTTTGTATTTCCTGATTATCGCTTCATCCTCCGAAAAGAGTTCGTAGACGTTCTTCTTGTTGACGATTAGTTTTTCGTCGTTGATTGTACGTTTTCCAATTTCTAGCTGTTTACCTGCTAGGAAAGGGATGGATTGAGGTCGAAACTTTTGGCAAGCGAAGTACCAAAATTGGATATCATCTTCATTAATTTTGCTAATTTGACTTTTGAAACAGTCCCAACGTTTATTTTCTGTAATTCGATTATATGCATTCAAATAAGTGTTTGCGTCCAATTTGACCTTTCCAGATTTAACTTGAACTAGGTACAAACGAAAATGTTCGGAATCATTGTATTGTACGGCCAAGACTATATCGTCGAACGGTTCAACTTCTTGTATTTCGTAGAAGATGTGATAATCCTGTACTGTTTCATCTTTTGACAATAATGATGCGAAGTAGGCTGTGACGCTGAGTTGGTACTTGAAACCTTGACCGCGATCAGCCATTATGGTTTCGCTTGAGGTAACCTAAGTTTTATTTTCGTCTATAAATGTTAAGAGAACTATGAAGCGCATTCATGCATGCATCAAACTGAATGTACTTACCCGAATATCTTAAGCGGAACATGATAGCAAATCCTGATTTTCATTTAAAGGAAACAGCTACAGCACAGATTGTACAACGAATAGCTCCTAAACAAAACGAAAAGAGGGTAAACGTTAGGATGGATGAAAATGTGTAGTAGTAGTACTGGTACAATGTAAATTAAATTGTACTATTATCGTTAATTAAAGTTTTTGAAAATGTTTAAAAAATGACAGTGACGGCGAGTGATTAATAAAGACAGTAAACGCACACTAACTCATGATCAACTGTCAGTCGGAAAAAAAATGGGGAATCAAAGGTTATCACATCTCCAATTTGGCTACTAATTCTGCAAGTTTTTTTATTAGGAAA
This sequence comes from Holotrichia oblita, assembly GCA_023690525.1. Taxonomy (NCBI): domain Eukaryota; kingdom Metazoa; phylum Arthropoda; class Insecta; order Coleoptera; family Scarabaeidae; genus Holotrichia; species Holotrichia oblita. Next base: position 73,026,248 of record CM043023.1, read on the forward strand.
ACACACTAGGAATATCAAAAAATATGGTTAAAAAAATAATTTCGTCGCCTACTATATCAAAAAAAGTGTTCATATAGAAAGTGACCTACTTTTTAGTAATACTGTATATACAATATACCTACATAGTTTAAACGATAAGCAAACTAGAGTAATACGTTATATTGCCAGTAATAAAATGTACAAGAAGCTTTCTGATAAATATACAAACCTTTCAAAACACACATCACTTGAAACTGAAAATAATTTATTAGTAAACCAGTTATTTTTTTTTAATGTATACCCAGTTATCTAATAGATAACTTAATAACTTAATAATATAATAATTATCGTGGATGGATTATAATTTGTTAAGAGAATTATTGTTGTTTTTTTGTACAGAGACAGGTGGCTTAAAAGATATTGTATTAGAAAGAATTAAACAAGATACATTTTATAATAAATTTATTTTCATTCGCGAAAACATAAGAATTTCACAAAAATATAAAATAGACAATTCAGATTTTAAACATAGCTTTGGTGATAGAGCCCTCTTTCAATCGAGAGCTTCTTGGTATTCGAATAAACCGTAGGTATTTATTTCCAGATTGTCATCATTTAAATATCTGTAAAATAATAATAAATAAATGATAAAGCACTACATACTACGATTACGATCAAACTAACCTTTTACGTAACGCTTATAATAGTCCTAGAGCTTTTGGAAACGTGAACGGATTTATTTTTACCGAAACAATTGTCAACTCTTTTAAATATATTTCGTAAGGTGAAATACTGAATTATAATGAGGAACGTAATTATTTCACATATATCACTAAGGATATCTTTTATTTTGACATGCGGTGGTGCACTTCCAAATATGCACAATTTGTTTCCATAATTCAATAGGCTAATTTGTGATTAGATCGTATAGGACGCCCTTCCCTTGCCATTCCTTGAGTTCATCGAGTGTTGCCGCGTCGTAACCGGTATCTAAAAACGATTATTCTTAACATATTCGAATCAATTCCTGAATTAATAAATTAATTACTTCATTTAGCGAGTTTATTTTTGCGATGCGGATTCGGTTCTGATATTGTAACCCGGCGATGCCCTTGTGGGTACAGACAAATCGTCCGTAAGTTCCCTATAATTGCGGCACCGGTGATTAAGACATTCTTCCCAACCGGTATTGAAGAAACTTTATCCCAACCATGGGCCAAACAGAACAGCGGTTCTGATAAGGTGGCTGTCGCAAAGATAGAATATAATTTTGAGAACAGAATGTGGGAGAAGGAAGGCACCGAGATCGTTCCTTTATCTTGTTCCAAGGTGATATGATAGTGTGCATGTGTTGTGTGTCGAAGTTGGATGAACAGGTAGGATTTATTTATATTGGCACATACATATTTTATTGTCTACTTGTAATTTCACAAAAATGCATGCTTTATATTTACTTTTCAGCTTTACGATATTGATGGTTAGTGTGGAAAATCCAGCAGTAAAGTTTAGGGATGCAATTAATGTTCATGTCAATCGAAAAAAACTGTAATTGTTACTAAAAATGTGAAAATTATTAGATTATGAAAATATACAGTCTTTTTCTTTTGGTTTTTCTCTTTTGTCAATTGCTTTTCCGTATTTGTCAAATGATTTTCTCGTTTTGCAAACGTCAAATTTGTTTGTCAAATGAGATTCTTCTTTTGTCAAATCACTTTCCCATTATATCAAATGCTTTTCCCCTATTATTTTTATCACATATTTTGTACATATTTAGGATTTATTTAAAAATACGATAAACACATGCATAATCCTAACACATGTAACTTAATTTAAAATTTCATTTCTCTGTAAACAATCTGGTAAATAAGACTCCATGTGTTGTATACAATGTAGATGATTTTGTAGGATTATATGTTCAAATGCATTATGAACTGCGTCGTATAGTTGGCTGATTGCCTGAAGAGTTCCTCAATGAGATTTCAAAATGGGCTATAAGCGGGTAGAAACACTGGCAAATGACCATGAGCACTAATGAGGGCCAATATTTCATCATTTTGATGGAACCTAACGTTGTCCATAATAAGATGTTCTACACCGTCCTGATGTAAATGATTAATTAATGTTCTAAGAAATTACGGAAGATGAACTGTACATTGTAGAGGATATTTTGTATTTGAAACACATACAATTAATGTTCATGGCAGCAGCAACAGAATAACTGCTGCGTCCTCTTAATTGGGGCTTTTATTTTTGATACTCGTGTATTTTTAATAGACCTTCCATAGGAAACTCTTGAGTTCACTTCTATACCGTACTCATCAATAAAATAAATTTTCTGTCTTTCCAGCATAATTCTATTATAATACACGGCATAATCAAATCGAGCTTGAATTATTTCTGGTAAATTTCTTCTTTCAAGAACAAGTGACAAGTTCTTCTAAAAGAGTAATGAAAACTTTTAAGGGCTCTATTAATCGTCGACAATGATATTTGTTGAAGAAGTGGCCATTCGTTTTAACATTTTTCTTTCAACTGACGCAGAGTAATGGAGCAGTCTTCATCAATCCAGTCGCAAATTTGTTTCTTCTGAGCTAAAGATAATGTTATCTGTCGATGCCCAGCACTTACCTCTGCAACATTATTAGTTCTCCTATAAGTAGCATACATTTTTCTAACGGTATCAGATAAATCCAAAAATTGTTGTGCTACATTTTTCACCGTGGAACCACTATTCAAAAAATTAATTACTAAAGTACGTATTTCATTGCTTATTTTGACATTTCTTCTCCTGTGATCATTGTTATCCATATTAATACACCTAATATTTAAGCACGTAAAATGTTTGCGCAACTCAATTGATAAATACGGAAACACATTTGACAAATAAGGAATTTTATCGACAAAACAAGCCTACTAGTACAGAATTATTGGAAAATCATTAGACACATTTTGAAAAGTAATTGACAAAAGAGCAAAAGCAAAAGAAAAAGACTGTAAAGCAAAGTGAATAATGTAATAAATATTTGTATAGATTATTACTTGTATAGACATTACTGGTACCTGTGAAAAAGGAAAGAAGTCAGTATTTGACAGAAATATCAATATTTGATATTTCTGTTTTTTTTCCTTATTACTGAATTTTAATTTTATAAATTAAAAGCAGTCGCGCGTCATGCAGTCCTAATAAGTTCGTATTACAAACGTATTGGAGTTCTAACCACCACAAATGTTTGTATAGCACTGACTTCTTTTATTTATTCCATATCTTTGGGTACACTATAAGCAATACTGCACTGTTACTGTGATTTATATAGTGAAATAGTATAGAATTTAGTTATTTTGGTTATAGTTCCGTACCAAAATGCCCGCGAATTTGAAAAATTGTGTAATGAGATATTTTTCGAGAAATTAGTTTGTTAGAAGAGTTGCTTTTTGTTCCACATAACTTGATTGACCTATATCATCATTAATCAGTTCTGTTATGTAATATTCAGTCTTTTCTCTTCTTCAATACCTGTGAGGTAGGATCACTTTAGTATAAATGCTACATAGACCAACATCGAGCCGTGTTTGGAAATATGGTTAAAGAATTCTAAAGATGGAAATGCAGTTTGAAACGAAAGAAGAAATGAAACCAGTGAAACATATAGGGTGATTGATTGAGACCGACCATTAGAAAGAATGGGCCTCCTAATAATAATAAATTTCAGCAAGTTGCATATGCAAATACTGTAATTAAATCTATTCACCATAAATATTTTCAAGATGCCGGCACAAAATAACGAAAATTGACATCAAGTTTCTTATTTCAAATGGAATGATAGTTTTCTTTGCATTTGCAATGTATCAGAAGGATGTCTTACATCTTGTTAGTTGTAAGAATAACAATTTTTTATGTAGAAAAAGTTATTATTTTGTGTTTATTTAATCCGCCCATCCCTATAGCTGTAAACAAAAATTAATATAAAATACTCTGTTACGATCTGCAAAAATTTAATATGTACACAAATGAACAACTGAATGAGCAAATGCATAAGTATATAATATATGTATATAAAAATAATTAAGGAAAGAAATTCTTGGTAATGCGGCTAGTACTGAAAATGATAATTAAACTTAATTAATAATCACTGTCATTCATCACCATACAGCGACGCGTTTCGATTTTATAAATCTCATCAGGCTGTCTTTGTGAGAATGACAGTAATTTGTGAAAACTCATATACATATATATCCAACATCGTGTATTAAGTATACATGAGAGATTAATTATCATTAATTATCATTTTCAGTACTAGCCGCATTACCAAGAATTTCTTTCCTTAATTTGATATATGTACGGCTAAGATGTAACATTCTTTGAATTTAAATTATCCTGGTTGAAAGATGGATATATCTCATATTATTCTACAGAAAAGTGATGGATATATTATATATGAAACTTTTCAAATTTTCAATTATTTCTGGCTTATGCTTGATGTGATGTCGCTAATTCTACAGCTACAGGTCAATGTAATAAATAATTACTGGCTTTGTAGAAATAATAGTAGATAGACAATAGTCAATTTCAACATAAGTCAATATTTGTAAAATTAATCTCTCATATATACTTAATACACGATGTTGGATATATATATATATATATGAGTTTTCACAAATTACTGTCATTCTCACAAAGACAGCCTGATGAGATTTATAAAATCGAAACGCGTCGCTGTATGGTGATGACTGACAGTGATTATTAATTAAGTTTAATTATCATTTTCAGTACTAGCCGCATTACCAAGAATTTCTTTCCTTAATTTGATATATGTACGGCTAAGATGTAACATTCTTTGAATATAAAAATAATTATACACGGAACTATAAACAGATACGTGAACGCTCAAACTGACATGATAAAGCGAGATAAATCAGCATTGTTTAGAATGTAAACAGTTTAATAACAGATGGCTATCGAATTAGATGTTCGAATTGGCGCTTACCAGCCCCAATGCACTTTTGTATTCGCGCAGAAGGATCGCTATATTTATTTTAAGTGTACAATATAGACTTGTTGTATATGACACGGAACCAACAACACCAGAAAACATGCAGCAGAGAATAAAACATGCATGTGCAGACATTTCTGAAGACATGTTACTGCATGTGCATAGAGATTTTTCTGCGCGAATGCAAAAGTGCATTGAGGCTGGTGGCCGCCAACTTGAACATTTAATTCGATAGCCGTCTTCCTCCACTGTTTACCTTATGCAAACAATTTGTAGCTACTATTAACATTTATTTTCCACTTTTACATTTAACAAACAAATAAAAAACATTTGCTCCACTGACTTCTATTATGTCCTCATTTTTTCGAAATATTTCGATTAATATTAATTTGAAGTCATATGTGGTTTACTATTTTTCTATTCACAATTTATTGCTGTTTTAGAATTCGATAAAAAAATACCATATGCTATTTGAAAAAAAAAAGAGTTGACCTTGTTATGACCTTTGTGCCTTTCTTTATAGTGACAACAGTAGCGCCATCGAACGAGCCCCTTCATATAGTTGAACTTTTGTCTAATATTTTTCATCATAATACGAGTACTAATTGTTTCGAAGATATTACAGTGTTACACTGTAAATGGTCTACCCTGTATATACAGGGTCAGGCAAATGTGTCGGAGCACCCGATTTCTAGCAAAATTATGGGTTCTACTAAAAAATAACCTTAATGAAAGTTTTTATAGTATTTTCATTCTACTCTATCGCATACATTTATTTCCTACAACTTTCACTTGTTTCGAGATATGACGTCATCAGTAGTTTTTTTTAATTGATCACCCTGTACATTTTAACATTTTTGGATAGACACATTTTTAAGAATTTTAACGATATACAATTTATATCTTATAATATATTGGAAAAGGCTAGCAACAAGAAAATATTGAAAACAATATTTATAATAAATGTTCGAACTGATGACTGATGACCTTCAGCAGCCTGACAGTGTCCTAGTCTATCAACGAAGGACTTTAATGACTTCTGAATTACATCTTGCCCATATCTTCAAAGGCCATCCTAATTCGATTTTCCAACTCTTCAAGCGACTGAGGTTTATGCTTATAAACATTAGGTTTTAAATGCCTCCACAGAAAAAAGTCTAAAGGACTTAAATCAGACGATCGCAGAGGACATTCAATATATCCTCTTCGACCTATCCAACGCAGTGGAAATATTTCATTTAGGTATGTACGCACGTCAATTCCATAATGCGGTGGGGCTTGGGTTTGGAAATAAATGAATCAACATAAAAATACGAATATTTCTTATTAGATGTATCTGACAAAAAGATGTTTATATCCAAGATTTTTTTTAATATGTCAATTCGCTCACCAATCAAACCGTATATCATTGTAATTCTTGAAAATGTGCCTATCCAAAAATGTTGAAATATACAGGAGATCTATTTAAAAAAACTACCGATAACGTCAGAGTAGAATGGAAATATGTACTACAAAAACTTTCATTAAGGATATTTTTTAATAGAACCCATAATTTTGCCAGAAATCTGGTGTTTCCACACATTGCTTGACCCTGTAGATGAAATAGATATTTACAGAATAAATACTGAGTTAGGGTTCGTTAATCGAAACACAGAATATAGCTTTTGTTACGTTTCGGGTTTTATTATTTCATCCTTCTTCAGAACGTAGCTGATGTTTTAAATTAAAGTTGTAGTTATGATTAATTCAATAATTGTCCTGCACTTAGATCAAACAAAACAACAAAGAATTTTTTTATACATTTAATATATACAGTAAAACCCCTCTTAGCGACCACCCCTTTTAAGTGACCACCTGTGTTAAACGACCGATTATTAATTCCCCCGTATTTACAAATAGCAATCCCATTGCTTTATACCCCTCTTTACCGAGCGCTCTGTTAAACGACCGCGGGCACCCATCCTCGCCATTTTTACTACATCTTAATGTTAAAAACACCCTCTATTAAGGGCAGTAAAACTCGACCCGACAATTACGCATTGTTGAAGTCACGTTTAACTCAAGTACCTACCTAGAATAGTTACGAAGCCTTTGTAGAGGCGAAACATGTGTATACGTTCTGTTGAAGTTATATTTTGTGGAAATTTTAAATTTGTGTATTTTATTTAAGGCGAGATTTCGGCTGGCAAATGCAAGCAGTAAACGACGTTGCTTCATAGACAAATTTCTCCTTTATTGATAGATATATTAATCTGATTTTTTTTGTTGTCACAAAGAAACAATTATTATTGAACTCTACAGACTCCTTTTCTATGTTTTTCATTAGGGGATTCTTATAAAAAATTGCAAATATTGTTGAAATTAGACAATTTCAACATATTATTATTCAGTCTGTGGTAAAAAATAAAGCAAAATATTTCTGTACAGTTCTAGAACTGACTTTCATTTATTTTATAAAAAATACCCATAGCTCTAAAAAATTCTGTAATTGAGTAATATGTCTAAGAAAACACCTTGTACCGAAAAATTTGCAAGGATCGCCGCCTAGACTTGTGAGGGGAATACGCTCCCACTTAGGTCCTTCTCATTGGATTAGGCCAATTGCGTCTCTTTCGCGGCTGGAAAACACGGTGCTTGCGCGGTGAATAGTGCGGTTTTTTATATAGTCTGTCTAGTATTGAAGAGCTTTGTTCGCGGACGGCATTCTGAACGTATTCGGGGATGAAAGACCTGCGCACTACAAATATGATCGTTCGCGGTAACAGAATTTTCTCACCGGTGCAAAATATTCTTTGTTCGCGCAATCCATTTTACAAATTCCGAAGTAGTCCGTCACATGTTCTGTAGATCCTGAATCAAGGGCAAGAATTTTATATCCTACGCATGCGCTCTAAATTTTGATGTGAAAATACGCTATGTTCTTGCTTTCTTGCTATGGTTAGCAGAGTTAAGTTGGAAACAAATTGGTTAAAATTGTTATTAAAGTAAAAACGTACGATATAAAGAAAAGTTTTTTATGTATCGAAATACACATGTTATGTTTGTACGAGCTTTAAATCAATTCTAATTGAGTCAAAATTTAGATGTCTGAATATTTCACATCAAGTGATGATAAATTAGAAGAACTTCAGATATTAAAGGTTCCAAAAACCACCAATTTTTTTGAAGAAATTGTACCGCAAGTCTCAGATCAACATTATTTTGAACATTTTCCGCAAAATACACATATCAGTACACCAACAGAATCCATTTATAAGTCACCAAGGTTAACTTGGAGTATGTCAAAATTTAATTTGTTATAGTGATGGCAACGTTAACTAATGAATATAACAGAAACTCGTTCGAGTAGTGTTCGCAGATGAGAAAATTCCCTCTCGTGTTCCAAGAGTCGCATGCGCAATGCAAAAGTACTGAACATCTTCCAAGTATATCCTGTATCTATTCGGGATCTCTTCCGCGAACAAAGCTAATATTATACGATGTTTGTGACAATTATTGTGTGGTTTGTTTATCGTTTTTTGGAATAATTTTTCTAGACAATGGATAATTTTACAACAGAAACAAAGACATTCGATAATCATTTTTTTTTTGTTTTATTTTAATTTCCAATATCCATTTTTTCTTAGAGAGAGTTAATTTTTGTTTCTTGTGAATTAGAAAATACTGTTATTTTTTTATATTTATATGCTTATTAGAGATTAATGTTTTGTTTTGTTTTGTTACCATATTTATAGAGAATTTGTTTTTGGCTTTGTATACTTTTTATTTAACGGAAAATATACATGTATGTTTTATTTACTTATATCACAATTTTACTTACTCACTTTCATTGAAATGAAAAAAAAACAAAACGGAACGATACAAAAGATTATACGAACCTGGTGACGTTCAAGCGGCCGACTTCTGCCAAATATGTTCTTTTACAAAAGAATCAAAAAAGAAAAAAGTATGCTTCATCCTAAACATTCTCTGTTTTACTCATACCGTAATTAAATATATTTGTTTCATTTTCAAGAATAAATTTATTATTATTTTTGTAGGACCTAACTGTACTATCTACGTTCCAGAATAAGAACGAGTGATTCAAATACCGCGCCGAAAAGCTACTTATTTTTGAGCTCTTGCGCTGGCAAGTTCAATATTGAAAATAATGTATGCGATATCGGTCATATTTGTTTACTTTTTAGTATGCAAGTATAACCTCTCAACGTTTTGTATTTTTGTTCCATTATTATAACATTTTCCCGTTATACTTAAAATATTATGATATAATTATATGAGGAACAAAATTATTATATACATACATAATTATTTATGCACCTAAATTATTTTAAACTGCGTAAACTGAGTTTTGGCGCGGTATTTGAATCACTCCTTATTCTGGAACGAAGTATAAATAACTTATTATTTATTTTTCCTGATTTTTGAATCCATTCATAATCACCATAGAAATAATACTCTACACAGTGTGACATATGTTTTAACTTGCATTGTTAGGAAAACTTTTAACAAAAAAAGTACAGATTTATCACTCAGCCTTTTGAAGACATAAACAAAAACTAAAAATGAAACCTCTCAATATAACTAACTCTTAGGTGCAAGAAATTAATCTCTCTCTAAATTTATTTTAAAACGTTTTTCCTGCGTTTTTCTTAAATGTACATAGAAAACATCTAAATTATTCAAATCGACAATAGAAATATATTCGTAAAACAAATCTCGTTTTACATATTCGCTCGTTGACAGTGTTCTGGTTTGGAAGGGGATCAAACGTTATGAGATATTATTATGTGATAAAAATCACGAGAATAATAAGTCCGTTCTTTTAAGAATTTTATCGCCACCATATTTATAAACTACGACACTCAGAAATGAATGGTTTTACACTCTGTTTATGTATATAAAATATCATTCGCACTTGAGAGTTTGTTTAGATACATGAATTTGCTGACGCTATTTTTCGAAATTGCTTTATTGTGGACCGATCTATTCATTTGCTTACTATGTAGGATAAAATAGGGTGTTTGCATTAGTTTTGTTTTGAACTTTGTGAAGTGTTGCTGGTTGAATTTTCAGCTAAACGCGTAATCAGTGTACACAGTTTCTTTTTTCGTAGTTTTCGTGTGTTTTAAGACTAACGTGATTATTTGAAGATGGCGGGAAAAAGAAAATGTCTATCTTTAAAAGAAAAACTTGAAATAATCGAGGAAAGTGAAAAAAATGGTTTAAGTACCAGAAAATTGGCTGAAAAATTTAAAGTGGGTAAGACCCAAGTGACTATGTTGCTTCAAAATAAAGCAGAAGTTAAGAATTTATTTCAAGAAGGTGGCACCGGTGAACAAAAAAGAAAATTTCCTAAAACCGAAGGACTGGCAATTGATCAGGTTGTTTTTAACTGGTTCTGTAAGGCGCGAAACAAGCACTTACCAATATCAGGGCCCATAATTCAAGCAAAAGCCCTTGAAACTGCACAATGTCTAGGAATAGACAACTTCAAGGCATCAAATGGATGGTTGGAAAGATTCCATCGTCGGCACAATATTACTTTCAAGAAAATATGTGGCGAATCTGCCGATGTCAATTTCGAAGACGTAACTTCTTGGAAAGAAAATCTTTTGACCATTTTAAAGGATTATGCCCCAAGGGACGTGTTTAATGCAGATGAGACAGGTCTCTACTATCATGCATTGCCAACAAAAACATATGCACTGAAAGATGAAAAGTGTCCTGGAAGAAAAGCAGCAAAACAACGATTTACAATTCTGTTCTGTGCAAATATGGAAGGTGAGAAGGAGGAACCACTTATAATAGGCAAAAGCAAAAATCCTCGATGTTTTAAGGGCGCACACATCGATAAGTTACCTCTCCAATGGGTCTCGAACAAAAAAGCGTGGATGACAGCAGACATCATGACAACATGGCTTCATGGATTTAATACCAAGATGAAGAAGCAGAATCGAAGAGTGGTATTGTTTCTGGATAATGCAACATCTCATCCCAAAATTACACTGGATAATGTCAAATTAATTTTCCTTCCACCCAATACTACCTCACATTGCCAACCTTTAGACCAAGGCATTATCCAGAATTTTAAAATGCTCTACAGAAGCTACCTTATTAAAAGGCTTTTAACATGTATAGACAGCGGTTGTCCGCTTTTAGAAATAGAAAATAATATTACCATAACCAACGCCTTGATATGGGTTTCGGTGGCCTGGCGCAAGTTGTCCCCAATAACAATCAAGAAATGCTTTATGAAAGCCGGATTTATGTGTAATACAGATATTGACGACTTTGAAGCAGAAGATAACTTGCCGCTCGCACAATTGTTTCCTAACGTTAAGGACACATTTGTGAATTTGAAACAATTTGCATCTATTGATAGCGATTTACCAACAGAAAGTGCAGAATTGACTATCGTCGACTGTATTGAAGAGATCCAAGAAGCGCATGAAACTACTCCCAACTCTGAAACGGAGGAAGAGGAATCTGAAATTGTTCCAGTGTCGAAAATATCAAGTCTATCTGAAGCCTGTGCAAGTTTGAGAGACTTAGAACACTTTTTTAGTAATGCTAACAATTTTGAAATGTCTACAATCTCAAATATTATTAAAATGTGAATCTGAATTTTATGAAAATATACTAAAAAATATGAAGCAAACATTAATTTCTGATTATTTTAAGAAATAAGAATTTCAAAGTAAAGGTACAGTACATTGTATGTATATATTATATACATATGTACTAGATATATGTTAATATATAATATATAATATTTAATTTTAGTTCTGATAAATATACATAAAAAATATTTAAAATTATTATACTTACATATACGTATATTAATAAATAAAAATTGTAAAATGCAGGCCAGCTGTTTTAATTTTTCTCTCTTAACCGACCACCCCTCTTTAGCGACCAACATTTGATTCCGCGAGGGTGGTCGCTATTGAGAGGTTTTACTGTATTAAACTTCTTGATTCTACCTTGTAAACGTTATTATACAAAACTTTCCCGCTTACCTCGTGCATTCCAACGTTTTTGCTATCTTATCTACTAATTCGCTTTATAATTCATAATTACGACAATTATCAAACCAATAAATAACTAATGTGCATTTATTTAGTAAACAATTATATTTAAAATAAATGATATTCTAACAAGAACATAAAAATATTTAAATCTTTGAAAGTAACATATGTAATAAATATTCCGAACGCAGATTTCAAAAAATATATATAAAAGGTATATAAAATAGACAAGTAAAATATAATAAATTCAAACAAAAACTCCAGGAACTTCACAAAAGTTTTAATTTATATGTATATGTACATTTCACAGCATCACGCTGCATCATCAGCACAGAACTAAAACTAATACGCGCGGTATACGAGCGCAACACATATGGATACACAAAAAGTGAATAATATAAAATATGAAAAATATAACAATTTCTGATACAAGGTCCGAGATAAAAGATAAGCAAATTCGTACATGCAATATTTAAATACAACATTTTAAAAAACATTTAAACAACGGAATTACAAACCTATAAAAATATACCTATACACGTAGTTAAAAAACTAAATCGTCTTTATAAGTTCTAGTAACTTGTAATTATACAGAGGATAAGTCTGAATTCATAAGTCTATTCTTAAATTTTTTCATGTACACAGCTTCCAAAACATTTAGATTATGTATACTACTTTGTTTGAGTAATTTAACGTCGCTGTCACTGAAGGTGTGTCCTGTATTAACAAAATGTCTAGCTATAGCTGATTTTTCAGAGTCCCTATTTCTTAAATGCAATTTATGCTCCTTGATTCTTATATTTACTGATCTCTTTGTTTGGCCTACATACATACAAACAAAGAGATCAGTAAATATAAGAATCAAGGAGCATAAATTGCATTTAAGAAATAGGGACTCTGAAAAATCAGCTATAGCTAGACATTTTGTTAATACAGGACACACCTTCAGTGACAGCGACGTTAAATTACTCAAACAAAGTAGTATACATAATCTAAATGTTTTGGAAGCTGTGTACATGAAAAAATTTAAGAATAGACTTATGAATTCAGACTTATCCCCTCTGTATAATTACAAGTTACTAGAACTTATAAAGACGATTTAGTTTTTTAACTACGTGTATAGGTATATTTTTATAGGTTTGTAATTCCGTTGTTTAAATGTTTTTTAAAATGTTGTATTTAAATATTGCATGTACGAATTTGCTTATCTTTTATCTCGGACCTTGTATCAGAAATTGTTATATTTTTCATATTTTATATTATTCACTTTTTGTGTATCCATATGTGTTGCGCTCGTATACCGCGCGTATTAGTTTTAGTTCTGTGCTGATGATGCAGCGTGATGCTGTGAAATGTACATATACATATAAATTAAAACTTTTGTGAAGTTCCTGGAGTTTTTGTTTGAATTTATTAATTATTTCTTCACAACTCACATCATTTATTTAAGTAAAATATAGATTAACTTTAAACAATTTCTTTATTATAATTTAAAAATACCAACCGTTTTACTTTAGTCGAGCTCAGTCTGTTTCTTCTATCAGATAAAAGTTGAACCGATTTTGAAAACAGTCTTTCACACACGACTGAGGTTCCAATAGTTACAAATTTTTCCATGACCAGGTTAGCAAGATGAGGATAATTATAAAAATTGTTTTTCCACCACATTAGTGGATCTTCTCTTCGTGAAATCGGTGATTCTTCTAAATACCTCTGTACCTCAATACTTGCTTTTGATTGAGCCGTTCTTGTAGGTTGGTAAGCCGTCCTTTCCAGAACAAACTTTTCCCATATATAGTTTTCCTCCTTACCTCCATCAGCACCTTTTTCAATTTCCTTTACATGACATTTGTGACATTTGTGTTTTTAACAGAATCACTGATCATAGATATAGCAGCTTTCTTAACTTTTTCACCCAACTGCTCATTAGAAAACCTAAACATTTAAATCTAGGAATGTTGCTAAAAGTAACGAATTACTGCTCTCTAGATCACCTTGTCTGTTATATATTCCCTTCAAAACTGTATTTATATTTTTTTGGACATGACTTGGAAATTTTGATTAAAGATATTTTTATAAAAATTCAAAAGACCGTCAGTTAAAATTATAACTGAGGATGCAGTTATATAATTTTCACCACTGACTATGTCAGTTATATTTCACATTGACTTTAAAATTTCTGTGACTTCTCTAAAAAGTGCCCACTCTTCTATGTAATTAATTAGAAGATCCATAATTGTTCTTAGTGATTCTTCCAATTCGGTGAATCTTTCTAGCATGTAGTAAGTAGAATTCCACCTCGTATTTACATCTTGAATGAGCTTCTTTGGACATATGTTCAAATTTCATAATAGAAGAGAAGAATACCTAATGTGAATACGAAGATAACTTACTTTTCAGTGATGTGTAGAAATTTTAATAGCATTTCGCAATTTGTTGACATTAGTTGTTGTACCATGCGTGAATTACAGTGAATTTGTGGTATCGAAACTATCTAGCGCTTTCATTATTGTTTTTGTATTATCTTACTACGCACTTGCTGCTTTGTTTAGAATTTATGTTTTTCACTTGTTCCATAATTAGAATTATGTATTCTGCCGGACAATAAAGAATATTATTATTAATCTAAAAGAATGATGAAAATAGTTATACAATAAAATAGTATATTGTTGTTAAGTTTTCTTTTGATTTAATTTTACTTAACACCTGGAAGAAGGGATTAAATTAATGTGAAATATATATTGTAACTGCATAATTTATTACAGTCGTTAGAATGCTACGCCCATTTTTATTGATAACCCGTAGTAGCAAATTCACTAGTTTGAGGGCAGCGGTGTACAATAACCCGTTGGATAACTATAACATATATAAACAATGGTATTATATACAAACGATAATTGCAAGACTGAAGGTTACATATACAAATATAAGTCTATATTACAAAACTATAGTCTATTTTTAAAGTAGAGAGAAATTCTGAACATACCCCAGCCCCAAATCAGATGCACGAAAATCTTGAAAACAAATTGTACGCGGTAAAATTCAAATAATATTTGCATTTGTTATACGTACATTCACATATGTATATTAAGTATAGACCTCTACTTAGACTGAAGTTTATTTTCTGATACTAAATTTATAGACTCACCGTCAGAATTCTGAAGAGGAAAGAATTTAAATATTAGAAAGTGTAAACGGAGAATGGATAAGATACATAACATTTATTTATTACAAAATATACAATCATAATACATTTATTGTAAACTTACTGGTTCTGCAAAAATTACATTCAAATATTTATTTACAAAAATGCAAATTTAATAAAAATATTTATCATAAACTTATGAGCTGCTCATAACTATTAGAAATAAATTAATATATCTCTACATCATGATGATGATATCGAACTACAATCAAAATCTTCATTCTCACTATCCCCTCCAACTCTAATGATGAATGGTTCTATTACATCGTCAATGATTGTATCAAGATCTTTCATACGAGATTCTTCATTTATAACATGGTTTATGCATGTTTCCCAAGTAGTAGCAGCTACATGTCCTAAGGCGGCAAGTCATAATTGTCTCACTTCAGATAATTTAAATGTTTTGTTTTTCGCAGCCACTTTATTTTTTATTTGGGCCCAAACAAGCTCGATGGGATTCAGTTCGCAGTGGTAAGGAGGTAATTGTAACACAGTTTTATTTTGTGATTTTGCCAGTTCATCAATTACATAGGAATTGTAATTATTCTTATGAATTTTAACCAACCTTAACAGTTTAGCTCTGACCATATCCTCATCGTACTGTATTTCCTTGATTGTTAGCCAATTTTGAATATCCACCTCCCTCCATGACGATGATGGTGGCTTTTCAATATTTTGTTTTTGACTGTGATATGATGCATTATCTGTAACTATAACAGCATTTTCAGGTAAATAGTTTAATATTCGAGAGAACCATTCTTCAAAAACAGTAGCATTCATTTCATCATGATAATCAGCGGCGGATCCAGAAAAACAATTTGGGGGGGAGGGGGATAGCAAAACCGCCCCTGGTAGAGGAGTGCCCAGGGAAAATTTTTGAAATTTAAAACCCACGGAGGTGGTTTTTGAAGTATTTAACTAACTAAAATATAGGCGTACGCAAGAACTTGCCGAGCGGGTTAAACTTATTTTGAGCGTAAGAAATGTTTCGAAATGGTTACTCAGTAGTAAATCTATTGTTTTTATTTCATTAAACATTTCATAAAAATATTTTTCTGTTAGAAATAGTATGTTTTATCTAGTACACAGTCGGGTCGGGTTTGAGGGGGGGGGGGGGAGGACATGTGCCCCCGTGCCTCCCCCCTTGGATCCGCCACTGATGATAATCAGTGATTTTCTTTCCTTCAAACAATAATAAGCCATCTTTTACAAAGCCATCACAACTTCCAATGTGTAACAAAATAAGACGACGTCCTCTTTCAGCTGGATTTTTTAATCCAGTCCTTCGTTAAAGGCTTGTCTACGACTGCGAATACTTGTGTCAGTCCACACTTTCTGTACTGTATGACCCTCATTCACCCAAGTTTCATCCAAATGGAAAATTGAACTGCCCCGAGCTCTATATTCTGAAATATCTCTGAGATATTGTTGCCTCCATCTTACAATGTCATCTCTTTTGGTCAAAATGCTGTTTCTGCTCATTTTTAAGTATCTCGAGGACATAGCACAATTATATAGATACATGTATGTCTATATAATAAATAATTTTTACTTAAAGTTTATTTTCTTCATTAGCAAATACAATGTTGATCGACTCATGTTACTTACGAATATATCTGGTAACTATTACTGTAGAGTTCTGAAAAGAACTGGTAGAGTATATAATGAAATAACGGAGAAATAATAGAAACCACAAGAAGACTTAACCATCTGAACCTGAGCAAGATCGATACAGTGTAATTTGGCCTTGCTTTCAACCAATGAGAATTCACTGTCAAAGTGGTCTGTTCAGAAATTCGTCTCTCTACTTTAAAAATAGACTATATAAATAGATAAGTAAGTACACAAAACAACAAGACATGAAACAATGTGAAGTGAGATGAAAGTACGGTGTTTACACAATGAAGATTTTTGGAGGTTGGTACCAACCAAAAACTTCACACCACTGACAAAATGGAAAATACATAAAATTTTTGCAGCAGCATCCTTTAGGTTACATACGTATATATTTCTTTTTGTTTAGTTATGATGGCAATATTTGTCTGTCTAGATAAATTGGATGCCTATTTTCAAGCGCTTTCTCTTTAAAACACTACACTTCCACTTCACTTTTATTAGCACTCGAAGTACTGTGAAGCGAACGAAATTAAACTATACATTAAATACTTTGAAACAAATTAGATACTATATCCTAATAATAATATGTATGTACATATATACATATATAGGTGCCCGGATTTCGTAGGGCCAACATGGGTAACTTCTGTATTTGAAGACATAGAGAGACGGTAAAATTAGCAAAAAGGTGCAAATTCAAAAGCTCAGTAAGAATCAATTTCCAAATTTTACTTCTCATGCTTCATTTGTTTAACATTGAAGAAAAGGGAAACCTTCTAAATTCTTTTGTTTACCGTCACTTTCTTGTTACTTAAGATATTGAGATCCGGTTTGAAGTAATTCACAATGTAACCTAAATACTTTTATTGGCACTTAATAAAACATATTTGTTTTGTTTTGGCGATTTTTATTTTCTGGATTCAATTATATATCGCACTATATGGAAACTTCGTCAAACTTTGGAAAATTAAGCTTATTCTGGTTGCGGACAGAAATTACAACTTTTGATTTATCGCCATATGAACCTGTCGGCAGAGCCAAGGTTATTATTATTAGTTATTACTATTCCTATCATTTATGCAATTTATGTACCAAAAGGAACAAAATATGCGAAATCAGAGTCCTCGGTATGTGAAGGGTAAAAGTTAACATGTAAAGTTACGAGTTATGCTGTCTAGACGGCAGCACGTGAGAAGTCGATAGAGATAGTAGGAGACATGTAAAGAATAGTTCTTTAAGTGAAGTATAGATGCCGCCTATAGCTGAATTTAGCGTCAGACCAGACAAATATTGTCTATTACTAACCAACTACTGAATGCAATTATTCGTTTGGTCCGCTAGTTGTTCGCGTGCGTCTCTTGCTCTTCCCCTTTAAAACTCTCCCGGCTCTAAGCATACGGTAGCGCCGCTCTATACTTCCCTAATGGAATATACACTTCTTTGACTGTAGGAGTAAGCAACGAAAGATAAAATTTAAATACAATGCGAATATTCCGTTATATTTAAATACCAAATGGTCAATAATTTTAAAGAAATTAGCGTGTGATTTGTCGGTATATAGAACGCGCTAATATTCTGTAGCTTGCAATTGAATATATGTCGATGTAAAATATTATAGAGGGCAGGTAAATCGCAGACAAGTGACAGCGGCATCATATACCATAACCCATATCGTAGGTAGATAACAATCGACAATTGGAACTTATAAAAACAACCATATTCTGTTAACCTTCTAAGAATGTACGTATGCATTTTTCGTGTTGGTAGTCAAGAATTGTGTGAGAAAAACATCTAACGAAGTAAATGTGGGATAGTGAATAAAAGTGGGTTCCTGCTTTGTGAAGGTGTATAATAAAAACAAGCGATTTTCTATTATACTGTATCGTATTCTAAAGCATTTTGACTTGCCGGTTTGGTATCTTAGATCATGGTAAGTTTTGCATTAACCCTTTATTTATTCTAGACTAAGTCAATACTCAATTATTTTTCAGATACTAAGGTAAATGTACCAATGCATGATAGCGTCCTAGTAGGTGATAGTTTAGCCGATTAAAATTAAATATTAAGGAAACATCACACTGTGACATCTAGCTATTTTAAATATAACGTGTATGTTTACTCAAGATAATTTATGTATCACCTATGGGGTCAAATGCTATGTATAGGTATCATCTACTAGGACAATTTTGCATTTTGAGTTTTATAATAAAATATAAACATTTTACCTTGTTTTGTCAGTTTTTCCTAGTTATTGGCTAAATAAACAAACAGACAAAATATACATTAAAAAATGAATATCATAATTCATTAAACTGAATTAAATGAAAATATTTAATCGTACTCATAGTCTTAAGGTATCATCTATTGGTACTACTACCTTAGTACATTTACGTATTAACTGATCTAATATTGAGATGGCTAAAAATCAACTGTTGGAAATTATTTTAGTCAAAATGTATGATATGATGTGATATCCCATAATTTTAATTAAAAATTTGCAGCAGTCGTTAAAAACTTAGCGAGTAATAGCAGATGTTGTTCATGTTTAATTGCATCCCACTTACCAAACGCTAGGGCGGCTTGTTGTATAATAGATGCAATTTTGTGTCTTTCTTTTGTAACACACCATTTAAAATAATTCGAAATCTATTGAGAAACATCTTAATTTACTATTTGTTACATAAAGGTAAAATCTTTAACGTGCACTAATATGTAGAGTGGGCGGTTTTTATTAAAAAAAACGTTTTCTTTTGTTTAAAAATATGTTTAATATTCTTACTTTAAGTTACCTATATGTTTCTATCAGTTTCACATCATAATGTAGGAGGCAAAAATTCAAATTTTAAATATACCGCTACTACATAGTTATGTTTAGGTGACAAAGGACGCGAAGTTCGTTAGGTTGGTAGATTATTAGTATTAAGTTATGGAGTTATGTTACGTTATGTTATGTAGAAGCTTATTTTTTTTATTATATTCTACAATAATTTATGTTTGTTTTATTAAATTACGGCCATCTTAAGAAGACTACAATCAGTTGTCCGTAAGTTTCATAAGTTACACATAAGTATCACAACACACCGTGATGCGAGTCCATAAGTACACCATGCCCCGGCCACTCTTATATTAGCAATTGAAAACTGTTTTATTACGTAAAGTTGTATACTAATACAGCGCTATGCGATCGTACTGGTAACTATATGGTTTATGGCGCCAAAACGGAGCACTATAAATTTAAAGTTTATAACACTTCATTGTGAAATAATGAAGAATTTCGTGCAAATAACGAAAAAAACGTAATTTGCAACAAATTCTTTCCATTTTTCCAATGAATAGCTCTATAAAGTTTAAATATTATTTCTTTTTATTTAAATATCTTCACCGACAGTAGTTTATGGTTTATATACAACCGTTCGATCTAAAATTTTAATTTTTCATTACTATTTAGTTTCTTTAATTTCCATTTAAATTTCAAAATATATTTTATTCACTCGCATAACATGTCTCAATTCAAAAACTACTCAGAATCAATAAATTTTCAATATTTGATCTTAAATGTCGATATTCCCCATAATTTCGTTAGTGATTTTTTTTAGTCGCTAATTATTTCGGGAGAATTAAATAATTTTTAGTAGACACTTAATATTAATTTTCAACTGAACTTCAAGAATGTTGGGAATATAGAATTCAAAAGTATGATATTTTTAAGAAAAACTGGATATATGTACTTATAATCAATTTCTTATACACCTATAACAATTACAATATAATAGATAATTATTCCGTAAATTAACTTCAGAAATAATAGCCAACTCGACTACTATCACGAACTTCTTCTCACCTCTTCATCAAGATAACGAAAACGATGTAAAATAGCTTCTTTGGATGTATTACTACATGTAGGCACGCAGCACGTCACCATTGTTTTTACAATTTATGCAATGAAACACAACAAAAATGTATAAACATAAAATATTCACTTATAATCGGTCCTCGAAACTAGAAATAAGTACACAAACTAGAGCACAAGAAACCGGTAGAAAAAAAAACGAATAGAATGAACAATCTTGTTGTAAACCATTTGTAAACATACTAGTTTATAATATCGTTTATATAGGTTATGTATTATTATGAAGCTAACTGTCGATCCAGCGACATCAACGCTGCGCGATCGTTCTATGAACTAAAACATTTACGATCTTGATCTATACCGTGAGATCCGCATGAAGTACACAACACATAATGGCGCGAATACCCACGCTGCTAAAAAAATAGAACTAAATGCGCTGTAACTTTTAGATAGCTCCCAAATTCAAAATACTTAAAATATCTTACTACAACTCGGCCAATCTGACCTTGATCGACCCGATCATAAAATAATAGAGAACATAACCTAAAACTAACATTAGAATTACAAAAGTAACGTACAATGCTTCCCCATAAGTGAATAAACATACATAAGTAAATGAATATACGTATTGGTACAAAATATTGTTACTAATATTTGCGTGGAGTTGAATAATATGAAACCATTTGATCATACCTATCAATCCCTGATAGAATCAAATTCAATTACAGTGATTGTTTTCAATTTTATATTTCCCCGTTTGTCAGTTTGTCAGTTTCACTCATAGTGCATAGTGTTTGGTAGAAATTATTGTGATTTGGTAAACGTTTCCCACTACTGAATATCGATTAATAATAAACAAGCAGGTCGCAGTTCAATGTTTAATAAAGAATGTACTCGTTCTATGTGTATGATTTGAACAGCATATCACAAACATATGTAAAACTTAACAATGTATGTATGGTATCTTAACAGAAATCACCAAAACATTTTGCTTATCTCTCCATTTTTTAACAAGAATAGAACCCTTCCTACAGAAGACTGTCTCACCTTTTCTAAGTTTTAATGCTACAACTGCTTGTGGATTTCCTTTACGATTATTCCTAAGAGTACCGACAATGTGTGTATTCTCATTTTTATGCAATTATTTGCCATTTCATGCCATTTTCATTAGTAACAGTCCCTTTGCCTGTATAAATTATAATATTTAGCAAAAAACCATCTGGGGTACACAATTCATAAAGTTTAATTCCATATTTTGCTTTTTTGTATGGTATATATTGTCTGAAAGACAGTCTCCCACGCCATAATACCAAAGCTTCATCTAAAGATAAATTTTCATCAGGGTAATAAATTTTTTGAATATTGTGCAAGATATATTCCATAACCTGGTCAATTTTGTGTAGACGGCTAGTAGTATTATCTCCAAGGCTATAGAAACAAAGGCATCTAAGTATCGTCCCGAATCTATTCCTGGACATTACTTTCCCGAATATAGGGTGCTTGTAAATTACCTTATTGCTCCAATACGACTTCATACTAGGCATACGCACGTTTCCATAATAATGCATAACCCTAACAATCGTCTTATTTCTACAGATGTAGTTGCCGTCCATTTATTCATATTTGAACCGCGAGTTAGCAAATTGTTACTAATGATTAAATTAGTTCTATCATTTGTGCAGTCACGAATTTTGTCGACCAGCTCATCAGTAAATACCAGTGAAAATATATCCATTGACGCAGAATCGAGTGGTATATTTACTTTCAAGAAGGATTGACTGTTATCAAAGACGTGTATCTTGGGATCCGCATCTGTCGCACACCATTTGTCATCAGAATCATAACCTGAGGTTCAGAAGCAGTAGATTCGTCTTCTGATAGAGAATCACTCTCATCTGAACCTTCATTTTCAGAAGGGTTAAAACTACTACCTGAATCTTCGAAAGCTTCGACATCATTACATTCATCGGGAGCGTCGTCATTCATCAATCGATCGATTTCTTTTTGCAATTCACGTTCGTTCAGTACTCTTTTGCGCAATCGGTCCATTGTGATTTACTAAAACTATAAACTTCAGATAAATATCAACGAAGATCAAATACTAACATGATTCTTTCATAAGAAATGACGGATAATGCCAGAATATATATCTACCCATTCGGGAAAGTATATTTATTTCACAATAAAACTGTAAACATTTACCGAAACTTATAAAGCACGAGGTCACGCACTATCTGAATAAACAAAGCCTATAATAATTTACAGGTGCTTCCGATCCTCATTTCACTTGTCACAGATATGTGCCGGACCTACTTAGAGACCGTACTGCATTAAACGAAACAATAGGACAGACCCCAGAAATCAGAATTACATTTAAAATCCATTGGACCCGCGTCACATATATGTGTCGGCGGTCGTACGCGAGAACTCTTGTGTCACATATGTGTGACACCTGGTAGGTAATGTGTTAATATCATTGCTCATATTAACCAAAAAAAGTGATTCTTTGGCAAGAGTAAGACATTTGTTGATTCCCATGTGACTATAGTGAATTTTGTCAATCATCTCCTTTTGCAGAGTTTTGGGAACTAGAAGTGCTTTATCTTAGATTTAGAATTAAATCGTCTATAATCGTTAAATTCTGCTTGTACTGGCTATATTTTTTCATATTAAACCGTTTAAAATAGTTTTCTTTAGCAATTTGAGTTTATTGTTTGCCTTTGTATGTTCTTGAAATTCTTTCCATTTATTCTTTTTAATATTAATTTCAGATATTATCATATAAATATGACTAGAAATTTCGTTATCGAAATCGAAATTTTGTTTGTCAATTATACAGGGTGATTTATGAGCTCGCCGATAAACTTTGCCATATGAAAGCGTTTGGTATTTTAACAAAAAAACATTATTGGAACATATGTCCGATTTCAATTATTTAAGGAAATAAAAGACTGCATTTTTTTTTAAATTTATTTCATAAACACTTACATACAGTAGAGTCCCGCTAGAGTGAACGTTATTAGCTAAGTCCCTGTTCACTAAATCGGATTGTTCACTAAATAGAGGTTTATTAATAATTCAAATACAAATACATATATGCAATGAAACTTTATTTAAATAATCTTACTTTTACTATAATAAGTAATAATATAATTTGGCAATAATAATACACGACATTTTGTATATTAAAAATTTATTAACTTATAATTTTAGTTTAAAGTACGTAGTTATTTTTTATTGTTCTAACTTTTTCTTTCTGTTGTTTACCTCTGGAACAAACATTTCATGAAACCATTCTTTAAAAATGGTGGTGCTCCTGGTATCTTTAAAAACCTTACGTTGTACCTTCTTTTGAATCTATTAGGCCATCCATTACTTGCAATAAATGTTGACGATTCATCGATTAATTTTTGCGAATTTGTAGCTTTTTGTTTTAACATTAATCCACTAACGGGAATATTTCTCTCTCGCAATGAAATAAACCACTTGTACAGTGCCTTTTCCATTTTTGAATATGTAGATGTTTTAAATTTACGTATACCATCAACAGTTAGTGATTAGTTTTTCTTGAAATTAATGTTCGCCTCTTTATAGCACATATTGTAGGTTTAGCCACTCCAAATTGTTTAGCTAAATCTGTTACACATCTACCTTTACTTAAGCTTTCCAATATCTCTAATTTCCCGCTCAGTTTTAAATGTTTTCTGTTATTCAACATTATTTTGAACTCTTTTTACATACATATACATAATAATAGCACTTATCATAACACGACGCACCATATATCACTGCCCTGAGTTTTTCAATGGAGCCCTCAAACACACCGTGCTCATACAAATCGAATAGAAGAAGGTAACCAAACTATGAGTGTAACTAAACCAATTTACGATCATTCGTGGTGATGCGCTTCCTATAATACATATGTATTTAGGGTAATTACCGAACTACCAAAGAAAGAAATTCATTCTACCGGGATTTCTCCTGTTCACTAAATCGGATCCCAATGTAAATTTTTCGGTGTTCACTCTTTCGGGTAGTTGACTACAGCGAGAGTTCACTCAAGCGGGACTCTACTGTATTTAAATAAATTGCTCAAATCTCAAAATCATGTGAATAGTTAATTATATTAAGTGTTCAAAATGTCCTCTTTCCGTTTCAATGCATGCTTCACAACGACGAACTAAAGAGTTTTTCACCCGAACAAAAGGGTATGGTTGGTTTCTAATTTGTGTAGCAGCATTTTGTATTCTCTGTAACAACTGTGGTCGTGTATTAATCTCCTCTTGATAAACAATTTGCTTCAGGTGTCCCCAAAAAAAGAAATCCAAAGGATTTAAGGCGGGTGATCGCGGAGGCCATGCAATTGGACCATTATTACCAATCCATCTGTTTCTAAAGTGCTGGTTTAACTACTCAACAACTACCCGTCCGCGATGTGGTGGAGCACCGTCCTACTGGTACCACATAGTGGCAAAAACATTAAGAGATGTATCTTCAATAAAGTCAATTATGTTGTTTAAACAAATTCTGTAAGTATTTGCGGTCAAACGTTCTTCCAGAACATACACAGGTAATAAGGTATCGTTGAAGATTGCAACCCATACGTTGATATTGAATCTTTGTTGAAAATTACGTTGCCTAATCGCATGTGGGTTTTGTAATGACCAAATATGATCATTATGGTAATTGTTTATTCCGTCTCGTGTAAAGCACGCTTCATCGGTCCACAGAACATTTGTAATAAAGTCATTATTTTGAGCGTGTTGCTGCAATAACCAATTACAAAATGCTAGCCGTCGCTGAGCATCTCCAATTTGTAAACCATGAATATTTTGTCGATGGTAGGGATGAAGGACTTCGCGGTTCAAAGTACGCCATACAAAATTTTGACTTATATGCAGATTGTTGCTATTCTCCTAGTACTAATTGAAGGATTGTCAGTTACAGCATCAATAACAGCTTCTTCCTGTTCTACATTAACTACATGTGGTCGAATAGCTTTAGCAGGTGCACGATAATCGTAATCTACGGAAAGATTCTTCAAAAACTGAGTGATGCGGTAGATGACGAAATGGAAATCTTTCTTGATATTCTCGCACCGATTCGCGTGCATTTCCATTGCAATAACCATACATGAATATGATATCGGCATACTCTTCAGTACTGTAGGCGTACATTTGAAGAAGTAACAACGATTGAATACTTACATTAAACTGACACAGAGTGGCAATTGTGTTTGCGGTTCTCTCTAAGTACACTTTGTTTGCTTATTAATAAATCATATCAATAGGCATTATTCCTAAAGTAATAAAAAAATTAAAATAAACTGAGAAGTCTCATATTTCCTTAAAAATCTGAAATCGGACATATGTTCCAATAATTTTTTTTATTAAAATAACAAGCGCTTACATATGGCAACGTTTGTCGGTGAGCTCATAAATAACCGTTATTGTGTTCGTCGTTGTGAAACATGCATTGAAGCGGGAGGAGGACATTTTGAATACTTAATATAATTAACTATTCATATGATTTTGAGATTTGGGCAATTTATTTAAATATGTTTATGAAATAAATTTAAAAAAAAATGCAGTCTTTTATTTCCTTAAATAATTGAAATCGGACATATGTGCCAATAATTTTTTTTTATTAAAATAACCAGCGCTTTCATATGGCAAAGTTTGTCGGTGAGCTCATAAATCACCCTGTATAAGCCCGAGACAAAGCATCTGCAATCGTCAAATTTTTACCACGTTTATATTGACGTCAATATCGTATTTTTGTATTGGAAGAAGCATCCTTTGCAAGCGTGCTAAAATAGGCACTAATTTTGGACTGTTTGTATGATGCATTCAAATAAGTGTTATTTACATATACTTCAACTGCGGCAAAACTGTTCAAAATTTTTTCTGGAGCACCATGCGATTGCAAAAACTTACGTGTAACACTGATGGCTACCACAATTTTTGAAACTGGGATTTGAGGTAATAATACATCATCATTAGCACTATCTTCATCCTCGCAGTCATCCTCGACCACATCGGTACTAATAGAATCAATAATACAACTATCGGACAAAACTTCTCTACATAAAACATTGGAAACAACACATACGTATTCTTCAAAGTTAACGTCTACTTCTTCAGTTAAAGGCACAACACCAGCATCACCTTGAGAAATCTCAACTTCAGTTGTTTTTTTAAACCACTCACTTAACGGGAGGTCATCATCATCGTCATAAAATTCGTAATTTTTTTCAGAAATTCTGCATGGCGAAAACAATTTTCTATTGTTTTCTGTGACACATTTTGCCACGCCATGTGAATGAAGTTTACAGCATCGAGAAGGCTGATCCGTTTGTCGTTTTCGTTATTGTCATCCATAATCATAATTTTCGCAAGCAGAATCCGTCGATAATTACTTTTCAGACTGTGAATTACACCCTGGTCTATAGGCTGTAATTTGGAGCTAGTGTTAGGTGGCATAAATACCAATGTAATGAAATTTAAGTTTTTTATGTCAGGGTGCGCTGGACAATTGTCTACCAGTAATATAATTTTACGATTTTTTTCCCTTAATTCATCGTCCCAGTCGCGTAATTCTGTAGTAAAAATATCGGATGTCATCCATGCTCTTTGATTAGCATAATATTTTACAGGCAGTCGATTGTTTCTAAAACAGCGTGGATTCTGGGATTTTCCAATAATCAACAATCTCCTTTTTTCGGTGCCTGTAAAATTTGCTGTAACCAAAACGGTTATTCTTTCTTTAGATAATTTTCCCCCAATACATCTCTCGCCTTTCAATCTTAATGTACGGTTAGGTGTTAGTTTATAAAATAAACCAGTTTCATCTGCATTGAAAATATTATGGTCTTCGTAATTCTGGCGTATATTGGGCCATTTATTTTTCAACCAGTCATCTACCCATTCCATATTAACTCCCGCTGCTTCGCCTACAAATTTTCTGCTGTTGAATCTTTCAATCCAACTACAGCTTCACTTGAAATCTTTGTTTTCCACTAAGCTTCCTAAATCTTTCGCCTTCGTTTGTAATAAAGCACCAGTTATTGTTGCATTCTGTCCCCTTTGCTGAGAAAACCATTTCAAGAGTCCTCTATCTACTTCCTCGTGAGTTGCTTTTCTAAGTTTTTTAGTAGAAGAAGTATGGTATTCATAACTTCAATATTTTTTCTTTATCTTTCCATATCATACACACTGTCGACTTATTTAAATTCATTTCTTTACATACATCACTTTGCAAAGCCCCATCTTGTAATTTTTTAATAATTTCAAACTTAGTTTGTAATGTAAAAGCTTTACGCTTTTGCTTAACACCGCTTATTGCCATAATGCCGGTAAATGCACTACTATGCTCAGTTGATTTAGCAAACGATGCAGACTGTGTCGCGACAGGTCGGCGAGAATTCCCGATAAGAAATTCCGGACGGCCGGTTGAACATTCGGCAAAAGTTCGTTATAAACGGTAAATTTTATGATTTAATAAGCGCAATATGGTTTACTATATCCGGAAGTTCAATATATCCCTGTTCATTAAAAGCGAAAAATACATACATTGAATTAAATAGTAATATTTTCGTGTCTTCTGAAATGTTTCATTATAAACGAAAGTTCAATATAACCGGATTCATCATAAACGGACACCACTGTAGTTGCTATTCTCCAACCATTTATGAAATTCATTTTTTTTTGTTACATCCACACCATCTTCATTTAAAATCGTAATATTTCGAAAGAGTTCCAACATTTCATCTAACACTTTCATTTGGCTCTTATCACCTTTAATTGGTCTATTCAATATTTTTGTACTGGAAAATTATTGCGAATTTAGTATATCAAACAAATTATCCATCTTAGATATGAATGCTGTTGTTATCATTGCTACCATTGGTAGAAAGTTAAGTGCTATGTAAGTGTTTAACGCAGCGGCTACAGAAGCACTTAAAATTTGAACAGCCAGCTTAACTTTCATTTTTTGAAAGTTGTTGGGACTAAGATGTCCATCCGAAAGAAAAGGCGCTTGTCTGAAGGATTCCTACTTGTCTTGATTGTAAAAGTCCACAATGTACTTCTTGTGAGTTACGCCTTCCTTAATAACAAATTTGTGAAGTAACAAATTATTTCTGGTTGATTTTAATAAATGCGGGGTATCAAAAATGTAGAAAATGTTTCTATTATTAATGTAAAGAAAGGCGAGGCTTCTGATACACCTACATTCTTCGAAAACCGAATGAAGTTTGTTCCCTGGTCTGAGACTAATGCTGGGACGTTGAATCCAATTTGAATCAATTTATTGATTGCATTGAAAATGATAATCTGTAGATCATCTACAGGACACGAACTACACGTAAAGAACTGTGCAAACGGTTGTTTCCAATTAACGTTAACTCCTCTTACCTGTAAAACAAGCGCATTATTAGCAGGAACATAAGATCTTTGTATAGTTTCATGAAAGCCAATTATAGTATCTTGCGATCAATGATAAAAAAGAAAAGTTTTCAAAGTCATTTCATCTATGCAAAGAATACAATCTTTAGCGTCTTCATTCATTGTTGCAATTTTTGCTTCAACAACTTTACAGACAAATTCACTTAGGTCTGCAGCTATATTCCATTTGTTTACTACCCTACATAACGTACTCTTTGAAGGTAAGTGCAAAGACCTAGATAGCAATTGGGATACCTTAGGGACAAGATAATACGTTGTTAGAGTAAACTGCTTCAATTCGTTGCTGTATCGGTAGCCATGCTCATTGCGGTTTGCCAATTTTAAATATAACTTGAATAAATTTGCTGTAGTCTGTGTAAAATACGTTTCGCAAAATTTGATAAAAGTGTCGTCGGAGACTGCAAGCTCACATTTTTTTCTCACGTTTTCTCTGATTTGCATCTGCTTTACCTTTCTTTAGAAAAACTGCACTTTGGCACGCCAGTGACGTTTTCTCGCGCTTTTTTCAGACAATTTTAGAGGTGTTTGTACGGACGCAGCAACTGAAATAAAAAATATTCAACAGTCGTGGTCACAGAAATGTTGAATAATGTCACTTACTAAGATTTTTTTGGTCTGTATCTGTGTATGTATCACTTGTAGAAGGTTGGGAGACATTGGTGAATACGGTTACTGCTGCTGAAGTTGTTTGCAAAATTGAACATTCGTAAATCCATGTAATAACCAAAAAAATATTGAATAATCCCACTTACCAAGAATTTTTGGTCTGTTTCTGTGTATGTATCACTTGTAGAATGTTGGGAAATATCGGTGAATACAGCTATTGTCGCTGAAGTTGTTTGATCTGCAAAGTTGAAAAACGTTTAGAATTACAGTTTCTGAGGTTTTAAGCGCATTATATTTTTAGAAAATTAGCATAGGGCGCATCGAGCGATTGTCTATTGCGCAATGTTTGCGTTTCCAGAATATTTTGGACAATTAAATACGATGACTCCTGTCTTGCCAGAACGATAGTAAATACCTCGGAGTTTCGCACTCTCGCAAAACGTGAGTTTTCGTTGGTTGTGAAACCACAAATGCCAAATCGGGCTCAAAACTTTTGCCATGAAAAGTCGGGGGAACATAAGCCTCTACTGCAGCTTTACGCTTTTGGAATTGTTTGCTATATTTAGGAAATGGTCTTAATTTCACTCTGTCCAAACTGTGTTTGACAAAAAAGCAACAGGTTTCTCAACATGATTCTTAACTGAATTGCTTCAAGAATCGAAAATAACTTGCGCATGATCCAGACATATATGCCAATGGACTCAGATGAACCTTGAGTTCTACATTATCCACTTATCGCCATAATCATAGGTTTGAAGATTCTCACGTAAAGCGTTTGACAATTCCTGCCAATTGGATTAATGCGAACGGCAGCATTTATAACTGGCTGGTTTAAAAAAAAACGACGCACTCCAATTCATCTTAATCTGGAAATATTTTGAAAATATGAACGAAATTTTTAACCTTATAGTACTGGACTATGGCCTCAAACATTTGTCCGTAGTTAAGACGAACAATTAAGTCGAACGGAATGAAACTCATATTGGCACTGGTGTTGTATGTATGTACATATTTTGTAGTGCACCGATACCAAGGACATTACTGAAATCAGGACATTGTTGCGTTTCCTTTGTAGAGCTAGGTTGAGTTCAAACGAATCAGTTCTGTGAATAACCCTCAGCGCCATTATTACATCTTTGTATTGAGTGTACATTGTTGCATCCACGAGAAGCGCTTATTGTATCTTAAAGATAGTTCATATAGGTCTAATTGTTAAATCAACCTAAGGATTTCTTAAAATCCCAGTTTTGTAAATATATTGTTCATGTATTTGGCATACTTTGTTATCTCCTTCCAAACGCATATCAGTAGTAGCTTTTTCGTATACTTTTTATCAAACTTGATATCATCCGCAGTACTGTATACAGACACTTTACTGCATCCGTCTATGTTGTCAAATTTACAATACCTAACAACGCTGATATAAAGGTTAGTTGTAACGATTAGCGCGTGAGAAAAAAAATGCTACACCTAAAAAACTATTTGAAAAGAATTGACTTATTTATTGTAATATTATTACAATAATTTTGTTTTAAAGTTTTGGAAGTTGATTATATTAATTTAACGCAAAATATTTTTACAATAACTACGTTTTGCATAAATTAGAATATCGCTTCCTCTGTAATTGATCATTATTAACATATAACTAATACGATGTTGTAACTTATTGTGGTTCGTCCTTTCTTTCGAAAAACTTTTAACTGTGACAATTAATTGAGCAGGTATAGGTGCCCACACATAACTACGTAATTTTCGCGCGATCATTCCACATATTTTAATAATTTTGACTCCATATATACAGGGTGACTGGTAATTAAACGGTCATACTTTACAGCGTTGGTAAAGATCATTTGCAATAAATATAGCCCAATTTGCTTGATCCAAAAGTCACTCCTTTTCGAGATATAGTGTTTTCTTTTTGTTTTTTTTTCCGATGTTCACTACTTACTCTCACTCAAACTTAAATAAATAGTCACAAAGGTAGCGATTGTGCCTACAGTTTTATCAAAAGCGGAAATTTTAATTTTCTTTCTTTTAATTTTTCCAAGTATTTACCGTAATTGTCATCGATAAATAATGTGGGTTGTGATGTCCTCTAGCTAGACAAACTGAAAAATTTGGAAGAAGTTCCATTATTTTCGTAAATTTTAAGTTTGAGTGAGAGTAAGTAGTAAACTTCGAAAAAAAAGCTTTTGGATAAGGCAAATTGGGCTACTAACACGTTGTAAAGTATGACCGCTTCATTATCAGTATAAAATCAATAACGCTCCGTACATAATGATAAATGCGAACTTCCAATTAAAGGCTGTTAATAGATTGCAGTTGAGACAGCAGATGTAAATAGTGTAATAATGCTGAACAACACAAGAAGAAAGTACAAGCTAAGACTTTTAATTTTTCTTCCGAAAAATAAGCAACGTTTACAACTTCTTTAAATGGTTTACAACTTAGAAAAACTTTTGAGTTTAAATGAACCCACTCTTAATTTTTTTTAATTAAAAAATTACTACATGTGGCCATATTGTCAACACTATGTTGGTAATATGGCCATACAGATAAACAGTGCAATTCTCTTAAAGGTAATATGGCCATGCTAACATTCTTCGCAATTCAGTTCGCAAATAACATTTTAGTGCTAATGCGTTTAGTTTAAGAACACAAAATATAATAATTAATCATACAACGAACAAAACTCAATAAAAATCTTATTCCTGAACTGAAACTGAATTAATCATCAGACTCGGGACAAAGAAAAAGTCTTGGTTTCTGATTAGGAATAAGTCCCATACACTCTTCATGCATATACTTCTGGCATGAACTGCATAGCCTCATATCTATTTGCCTATCTTCATTGCATAACTTGCAGAACCATGATTCTACAGTTTTTTTCTTTTTTACTTGAAGTTTTCTAACTCTTACTGGCGCTAACTTTTCTATCGTCAAAAATATACTTTCTTATCACTTGAGAATGACTTAACCCTCCAGTACTAACATGATTTTTGTTACCTTAGTACTAACATCGGTCTTCGAGACCGAATACAGAAAATCAACTGTTCTTTTTGCCTTTGTTTTTACAAAGTTAGTTTGTTCATGTAGGACACAAAGATATAAGTACTGTAATTATTATTTATTAATAAACAAGACATTTTTATAAAAATAAATACTAATATTAAGCTTCTTTGGTATTCCCATTATTATGTTCAACACAGTCGTTACGCATTGCGATAACATGTTCTAGACATAAAAATTTGCAACACAGAATGCATTTATATTTTGTTTTCCGACTTTTTTTCGTGCTGCGGAAGAAACATCTACCATAGTGTCGGTCTTGATCCAAGGCAATAACTTCGGGTACTATTTGACAGATTTCTCTTATTCGCATTCGGGATAGACGTGGAACTTGTTGAACCGATGCACGCCTTTTGAGATGATCGGCAACTAAGTCAAGTGAAAGTTTTTCTAGGAAAACTCTTCGGAGCATATCTGACTCTGGATTTTTTGAATTAAAAACTGCAAACGCGTTTGTGGCAGCTAGATTTAGTAGACGGTAAAAAATGACCATAGGCCACCTTCGTGTATTCCTGGCGCAATTATAATTTGCACATAATTGGTCAACTGTGTCAATACCACTTTTAGTATGATTATACATCATAATAATTTCTGGTTTGTTCGTATTTCTATCAATACTGTCATCATCGTGCATGGTTGATACCAGAAGTACATTTTTCCTTTTTTTTTTGGAATGTACGACACTAATGTACAATCTTCTTCAAAACCGAACATACTTGAGCCTTCTGGCCTGACGCCTCTTATAAATTCTGGAGGTAGTTCCCTCTTATTTTTCTTTATGGTGCCAATTACAGTTAATTTTCTTTGCAACAGACTGTTACATAACGGTAAACTGGTAAACCAGTTA
The DNA here is from genome assembly GCA_023690525.1 of Holotrichia oblita. NCBI lineage: Eukaryota > Metazoa > Arthropoda > Insecta > Coleoptera > Scarabaeidae > Holotrichia > Holotrichia oblita. Next base: position 73,059,908 of record CM043023.1, read on the forward strand.
TCCATAGTGATGTTTCTCCCTGTATTTATAATAAGTAACACAAGACGCTCAACAACAGCTTGTGCCGTATTCTCAACAGAAAAAGGTCCAGGAGGTTGCTTTCCGACGTAAACCTCCAAATTTAACGTGTAAAACGTCCTAGCATCCACTAGCGCAAATATTTTAATGCCGTATTTTTCGGGCTTACTAGGTATATACTGCCGAAAATTACACTTTCCACGAAAATCCGGAAGCATTTCGTCGACAGTAGTATACTCTGATGGCGTAAAATTTTGTTTGCAATTCGAAACAAAAAATTCAAACAGATCTATTCGCCAACTTATTGTTTTCTGTCTTTCAAGTGTTCTTGTTATCTAAGTTGCCTCAACAAAAATCTAAATTTCTAGCGACATCGTTAACCTAAACATTTCAATTGATGTAGCGTTAGTTTTCCACAAATCTTCTGCATTTAAATGGTTGGTTTTACGCACGGCAGAAAGGTATAAGAGTCCCAGCAATGCCTTAATTTCAATTATATCTGTGGTAGTTGCTGTTCGAATCAGGAATACTGCTGCTCGTTATAGATAAGTTAGTGCATTCAACAATCAGGTTCAATAATTCATCGGTGAAAAAGCATGCACAAATATCCAAAATATTCGATAAAATGCGCGCTGATCCTTTTACACCTGGCAAGTGGATGACTAAGTTTTTCGCTCGAGTTTTAACCCTCTGATTGGGGGTGTGTTTTTTCCATTGTGTCAGTTTATTTTTACCAGTAAAGAAAGGATCTATAAACTTTGTTTTTTTCGTAGGAGGTTGATACAGAGCTCTGTTTTCTAACTCTTGTTCCGAATCAGAATCTTCTTTGCGCTCCTCTACATGGTCTTCCTCACTGAAATCTTCTTGATCATCTGAAACGTTATTTTGGTCTTCGTCCTCACCGAACTCTTCCCATAACTTCCGCAGTCGTTCTTGCTCTTTTTCATAACTCATTTCTAAAATAAAGAATTATTTAACAAGCTGTTTTACAAACAATAATCAAAATAATGGTACTTTTCTCTAGAACGCAAATTATATCGCTACTACTAACATCCGTCCGGTAGACTGAAGTCCTGCATATATAACCTACACTATACTCATTCGCACCTTACACTGGGTCAGTTAGCCACTCACTAAACAAAATTAAGATAGCTAGCCGCACAACGACATCTGCGCATGACACAAAGATACAAGGAAAATGATGGATGCTCGGTCTCTCAGAGGGTATGTTAGCACTGCAGGGTAAAAGCGAGTTGTTAGCATATCACTAAAAGATAGATTCATTGCCGGAGAATCATTTTTTGATGTAATTTCTTCGGAGCTGAAATGCGATTTTGGGTTAGTTAGTTTCATAATCGCTGCTTTCGTCAAGTGTCGGGGAGTGTTTTCTAGAGCGACCTTTTTTTTTTTTTTGTCAAACCCGAGGTGAAGGTGAGTGGAACAGGGTCTCTTTGTTCGTTATTTTCCGTTGAAATAACTTGTAATTGTGCAGATTGCTGTTGATGATATTTATTTGTACTGATGCTAGGAGCATATGCTACCTTAGGAATTGCATCCGCGTCAAATGCTAGTAGCTCTAAATCCCGATTTTATATTCGTCGATGCCACGGTTTCATTCCACACTCTGGTAAAAATACTTGCGAAGTGCAAGTTGCTGCTACATGCCAAATGTAACCTCACATTCGGTTTAAGTCGCATGTAATTGCAGTATGATACAAACTAGATAGTTTTGTAACGCAGACTTTAAGCTTTAATTCTGTATATATACACTGCTCAACTTTTGAACATGATACACTTATATAAGATGCAGTAAAAGTATTCTTAGGCGTTAGGCGTGACTTCTTATATGAGCAGGGTTGTGTTTCGGAATGCGAACAAATGCCTATCGAATGACATTTGCGACTCCATTGTTGTTTATTGTTATTATCTGTTATACGTGCAGTTACTGAGCTCGCGGACGCTCATATTTTTATCAAGTTTTAAGACAATTTTTGCTAATTTCTCAAATAAGTTTTACTGCAGAGTGGTTGAGTGCATCTTGGAGATGCCATTAAGGCGTTTAAGTATTGAAGAGATGCGCCACGCTATGGGAATGCTTATGACTGGCGCATTCCCTAAGAACTATTGCTGCCTATTTCAATGTGAGCCACAATGTGATCAGAAGAGTTCGAATGCGTTTTAATACTGGATCTGTCCAGCATAGACACGGCGGTGGGCAAAATCGCAGTCAGTCAATATCAAGTCAGTCAACAGTCAGGGAGGACCGTTTTATTACGGTTCAGTGACGAAGGAATAGATTTTCTGCTGCAAGAACACTGCAAATTTAGTTATTGAATGCAACAGGTACTCACGTATCCACTCAAACAGTAAGAAGAAGGCTCCATGCGGTACATTTAAGGTCTAAATCTTCTAAAAAATGCCCATTGTTGACCAGAGCCCACAAAAGAGGTCGGCTAGAGTGGGCACATCAACATGCAAATTGGAATGTTGAAGACTGGGGTCGTTGTTTATTCAGTGACGAGACCAGAGAGCGTCTCCATAGCTCAGATGGAAGAGTTAGAGTTTTGGAGAAACAGAGAAGAACGCTAGATTGTGAACAACGTGACTTACCATCAAGCTTATGGAAGGTGGTTCAATTACTGTTTGGGGAGGTATTTCTGCGACTAGTCGTACTGAATTGGTTATGCTTGGAAATGCTACAATGAATAGTGGCAGGTATCTTAATGAGGTAGTACAATCTGTAGTGTTGCCATTTGCTAATGAAATAGGCGATGGTTTTGTGTTTGTTGATGACAATACACGTCCTCATAGAACAAGACAAATGCATTTTTGCTAGAGAACAATATAACGCACATGGATTGGCCAGCGAACTTTTCAGATCTTAATCCCGTAGAAAACGTATGGAATTACCTGAAGAGGTTGATAAGATCACGAGGAGTGGATCCAAACAATCACCATCAGCTCCGAACTGCCGTTTTGGAAGAATGGCAAAATATTGCTCGGCATTACATTCGGAATTTGATTTACAGCATGCCAAGATGTTGCCAGGAGGTCATAAGAGCTAGAGGAGATCCCACGCATTATTAATCTTTATTTAAGTGTTTGGTTATCTTTTCTTTCCAGAGCTAACTTTTCTGTAGTATTAAAATTTTGAACTAAAAAATTGAAAAAAAGGTATAACAATAAATGTAGGGGAAATACGTACAAAATGACATATGGTTTTGTTTTAGGATCATAACTTTTGATTGGTAAAATACAGCACTATAATATTTTGCACCAATCATCGTTGGTTATTTATATACGAAATCTAATAAAAATGTATGTGTAAAGACAAAAACAACAACAAAAAGAAATTCTAAGTTACATTGAGATCGATCAAAATTCATTTTGTCCGTATGCTGTGGACAAAATGACACATTACCTAAGGACAAAATGGCATACATGTAAAAGCTGCACTGTGCGCCAGATCAGAAGTCTAGCTGGACAAAACTAAAAAGTTCGATAGTTATAAAAGGTATGCCACATTAATTTTGTAAAAGTTTATAGTAAGTGTATATAGGTACCTATATTGCAAATCAAAAAATCAAAAATTATCGAAAAATATTATTATTTTTTATCAATTGTGATATAAATAATAAATAACCTACCTCAAATGTAGCGTAATATAAAAAAATATTAAATATTTCCTAAATGTGTTGAAGATGTTATTTACAAATAATTATACATTATTAGTAAAATACATTTCATTTTTAATGAAATAAATTATTCTCGTCGTCGTCTTCAAATTCCTCTTGTTCCTCTACTTCTTCTTTATCTTCTTCCTGTTCTGCGAAAACGGAAGGTTTTATAAGCTCATATGCTTCATTTTCTAATGGTATGCGTTTTCTTTCAAATTCTGAAGATCTAATTTTTGAAATTATGGGATTGATGAGGCCAGTAGCATGTGGAATAAATCTGTGGTTGTGTTTATTCTTGATGTTTTTCTCGTATGATGTTGGCGAAATCGCCTGTAATTTTTATTGCTAGCTTCTTGTGCCTCTTCAGACAACATACCAATTGGCAAAAGTAAAGATTTCACAACTTCTGGGCCATGAAGTAATATTTTATGTACACTTACTGGCATACGATACCAACTGTATTTTGACACAAACAGATGTGCAGTTTGCTCTGTGTATACTTTAAAAGCATCATAGTTTAATTCTTCACCGCTGGCAAGTACAGACAATATGATTTCAAATCTTTTTATTAGGTCCTCATCTACACCTGTGATTTTGGAAACTTTGTCCGGATATTTAAAAAAGCGTCTGGCTACATTCCCCGTATTGGAAGTTCCTCCGCCTTGTACAACTTTATCTACTTTAATGCCCAATTCTGTCCATAGTTGATGCTGAATATGTTTTTCCTTTCTTCTACCGTTTTCCTCTGTTCTTGACTAGCACCTCGGATTGTTGGTGCTTTTAATTCTAACCAATAGGCTATATGAAGAATACATTCTAAAAATTTAATCCACGCATGTAGAGTGGACAATCCATATTTTAAATTGTCTTCGTCGATAGAAAATGTTTTTACATTTTCTAAATTATTCATTTCCGTGGGCTTACACTTACATATGTAACATGATTGGCTAGACGTGCCTGTTAGTGCATTAATTACTTTTCCGTCTACCATGGTCAGGTGAAGAATAAAAGAAACTCTTATATGTAATTCATTGATTTGTGTATCAAAGCATTGGAGTGCTGATATTTCCTCTTGAATAAAATCCACCTCCTCTCTAATACATTTTGAAGTTTCTTTAATATATTTTAACTTTATTGGTCGACATAAAAGAGTGGATGACGGCTTTTCATTTTGCCATATTAATTTAGATTGTTTATCATTATCAAACTGTGCAACCATACGTAAGGGAACTATTGAAAATAAAAAAAGATATTTGTCAGAGGTTGTTTCTGAAGCAGTATGACTACTTGGATCTGTAGCTGATTGTTTTGGTATTTGCATATATTCGCTATATCCAGAGCTGCCATCACAACCATATTTACATATAAGATTGATAATGAGGAAATTACTAATGCTCAATTCTGTAGGAATCCTCACTGTTTCTAACGTTCGAGCTACAGTATGGTTAAGTAGTGACTGTAGAGGAATAGAAGCACCTAAGGGTTAAATAATAGATAGAGTATAAATTATTCTAGCGAAACAGAATTTGAATAACATACCATCATCAATCTTTATCCCATCGGGATAACACCGAACTTTTGCCTCTTTCACTTTATTGTAGGGTGGATACAGATTAGGAGCGTTATGAGCCTTAGCGCCAATCCGTAGTTTTGTGTAAGTTTTTGTCGACATTCTGGAATCTAACAGTAGCGCTAAAGCCTGATCCGCTGAATATGGTATAATTCCTCTTGTAGTAGGAGACAGCGACTTTCGATATTCCTGCAAAATCCTTGTAGGACGTTTTGGTGACGTTTCTGTAGACTCTCCTAATAATAATGCTGCCGAACGTTTTCCTTCGCTCCGTAAGACGGTTTTCGCTGTAAATACAATCTTGTACTTGTCAAATTCTCTTTTAGAAATTCCACTTTTCTCCGTTTTGTGCGAGCACTACTTGCTGCAAAAGGTTTAGGTGGTCGTCCTATATCTGATGACGTACTTGCTGTTGGTACGTCTTCTATTAAAGGCATTGAAAAGGGACGACCCATCCAATTTTCATGCATTTTGTGAAATTATTGGCAAAGTTCGCAAATGAATTGCTTTGTTCTTTTAGGAACATCGGTACACGAAACGAGCCCAACGCACACAACAATTTAAGCAACGCAACCAGTCTTCTCCAGGCCTAGATCGCGAAAAAGGATCATTACAATATAAGCGTGGACTTCATCATCTTGAAAGTTACTACGCAAATTTTCTGCTTCGCTGTCTTGATCAAATAACGCTTTTGTAACTTTACGTGTCCTTTTCTTTGGAGGAGGCTTGGTTTCGTCTTTAGATTTCTTTTCCATCATATTTGGAGTAGATGTTAAAATTAAAGATGTTTGTCGAGTTTTTGGCTTACGTTTTCCGTGTCCGCTTATAAAATGTCCTTTAGGGACTGGAGAAATTTCTTCAACAGTGACAGTGAGAGTAGACAACGATGGATGTTCTTTATTAGCAGTAGATGAATGATTTTGATTTGAATGTGTTAAGACAAATTCATGTTCATAATTTGTAACCTCAGATAAGTGATCGACTTGTTGTTCGGTAGGTACTGCAGTTTCAAGTGTGTTAGTGTCATTAGGTGTGACGGCACTGGAACTCTGAAGTTGGAGTTGTGGAGTTGCATCAACTTGAAGCACGTCTGGTACAGGCACAAAATAATCGTGCTGCTGTGTAGATGGTCCAGATATGCGAACTGGACCAGAAATTGTTTGCTGATAACCATCTTCAGAGACGTTTTCTAGTGGTAGGTATGTTTGTGGTTTCCGCAGGCTCATACATATAATCGGGAAATATATCTGGATTTAGAGGCCAGATATCAGCGCTCTTAAATCCATTAAATGCATTTTGCACAGTAGCGCCCACCAGCCCCAATGCACTTTTGTATTCATGCATTATCAAAGATCACTTTAAAAATTATATTCTTTTTCAAGCTAACATATACAGACGTCGCATACTTGCTACACGCTACCAGATCGATGTTTGCTGCATATATCTAGGATTCTATGTACTCAACACACAGTATTGTTTCTTAACTATTTAATGTTTAACTTGACAAAACAAAATTTACAACACGTCTCTTCCTAAACGAGCGACTATTCCCGCTTGGTTCTGTTTCCTCAGTCGGTATCTTGGTGGGGGACTGGCGCGTTGTTTAAATGCGGGACGGGATTCGTCTGTTCCCACATATATAATCGATTTGCAAACGGTACCAAAGACCATTTCAAAAAAAAATTAAAAAATAACGTTTTTTATCAAGCTAACATATACAGAAATCGCATACTTGGTATTTGCTGACAACTTTTATCTCTAAAATGGACTTTTTTCCGATGATTCATACATATTATAATTTTGATGCGGAAAGGAGTTCTGTATCGTTATGATAATCTTCAACAGGTTAATTTAATTGTTTTTTGTTACTTAAAATTAACAAGAAGTGCAAAGTATTGTGAACAATTTTATTATAAACAGGGGAACTATTGTCATACATTTCAACCAGTTATTGAAAACACTAACATATTTAAAATTAACAGCTGCAGTAAGCTCTTCGAATAAAATATGTTGTTCCTTATTTTTAGCTAAATTATTTACATCCTTACTGACGTTTTTCATGAAGTGGGCACTACAAAGATGAATTGTTACTAAATCTTTAAATTTGTCCTCATTTTCTATAATGGATTGATTATTGCACAACTTAAAACATATAAGTACTCTAATAGCGTTATTCGATTAAATGCTTTGGAAATTGCGTGCAGATCAGCAAAACTGAAGTCTGTAACAACTTCTGAAAATAATGGCCACCAGTTTTGTTCTTCGCAAAAGTATCTAAAGTTGTAATTTTTTTTAAATCGAATCAGATTTATAATGAAAATTGATGGAATTAGTATAAACAGATACTGTTTTATTTCTTATAATTATTTTGAATTTTTTGCAACCAGGATGAATGCATTTCGCATAAATAACAATTTTTGAATATCCTTTTAAGTATTTTACATATTTGAAGGCGATAATACAGATATTATTTACATCAGAACCAATATAATTTCTTATACAATAAGTATAAATGTTTGTAACTCACTTATTGTTTTTGTACAAATTGTTCCATATACTTTCGGCAACATTAAATGTACCCTCTAATATTTTACAGTGTTGAAATCCTAAATTTATTAAAAGTGGTGAATTATTTGAACTGATTGGCAAAACCCTTGAAGTTCTGGGAAGAACACTGTCTAAGTTTAGAATAAACTGGGAGCTGTCGTTTTCGCTAAAGAAATTTGATATTTGAAAGAGTTGCCATTTGACTCTTGACTATGATTGCCGTGTGCAATATTATTGATAAACAACTGTTCTCGATTATCGCTTACACCACCACATGCATCACTGAATACCGGTGTTGAATGAAAAACTGAAGAAGAAAATGTCGCACAGCACTCATATACATTGGAATTTATAGCACAATTAAAGTTTGCAATGATATGATGATGATAACTAAAATTTCATTCTATTTATAATATATATATATATATATTTTGTTTTTAATTTTACGCATAACTGACCATATACAGATCTTCTAAAAGCATATACGCCTGAAAAATGTTTTTAAAGCTTTGATTTCGCTTTACTAACCTGATTACAGTTCTACAGTATAACTTGCCTTTGTTATTAGAAAACTTGTGTGTAATACTTCGAAATATCTCGTCATCATTTGACAGGTTTTGAAGAACGCTAGAGTCAGCTGTAGGCATTTCTTTTTTGGTGAACACCACTATCTTTTTAATAATCTCTGTATCCATAGTCTATGTGCTACCCAAACGAAAGCGGAAAGAAAGCTATTATTTTACCAGCAACACAAAAATAATAAATCTTAACGTCAGGAAGTGTAATACTAAGAGCCGAATTCATAAACCATAAAATAAATGTATTTCATAATGTTTTTTAATGCTACATTAGCGCTTAATGTTCCTTTAACTACAATGCCCCGATATGTAACTTTTAGCGCGCAACGGTCACCCGCAAGCGCAAACGCGGGTACCGACGCGCGTCAACTCGCGTTTTTGCGCGAAATCACCCCTCCCGTCGTCGGTTCTCGCCGCTGGCTCGAAACTGCGTCGGAGCATCGATAGCTCCGAGTTAGTTTCGTGAGGACAGTGGCGCACTGCGTCGGGGATGTACCTCGTTTCGCGGAAAAAGACGCAGCTCCGAAGTAGTTTCGCCCGTTCCAAAAGTTGTTAATTCTCTAATTAATCTTTACACATAAAATTAACCTAACTGTCATTAAGACATTGTCCTGGTACATTGTATAAAAGTAGAAGCAAGATTAAATTATTCACATCGGAAATTAATTTATTAGACAGCACTAGCAGCTCTTCATTAGAAGACGAAGATGAAGTGTTATTTTTGCAAAGGTCAAAAATATATAATATTAGAAAAAAACTACTTGGAAATATATTCACTCCTCTATAAACAAAGCAAAGTAAAAATACGATTATGATGCAGTGCATATCTTCTATCTAACCATTTTGTTTGTTGCAAACATTAATTGGAAGATAATAAACTGCGTTGTGCTATCTAATTTAACTAGGTACTGTCAAAATTGTGTCAGATGTATATATGTAACACTAAGCTTGAATAAATAAAACATAGAAATCATTTGTTGTTACTATTTTTTATTAATTTGCTGCTAAACTAATCTTTTACAAATTAGTTCATCTACTAGATGCTTATCATAAAAATCCACTAATTTTGGAAGCATAATATTTGTCCATAAGGTTGCATCTTTCTTGATTTCTTCAACAAACAGTGGTTGGTTCTCATTTATATATATAATAAAAAAAGCATTTACTCCTTTGACATATGTTTAATTGTCCTTGTACTTGCAAAACACAAATGCAACAATATAGTCCATAGCATAAATAAAATGTACCTGATAGTATATATATGATTTCTTATCAGTATTAACTTGTCATTATATAGTTCTATACATAAACTTCTGTCACTTTTCACCGCTTCCTCTAAACTGTGACCGGTCTTACTTAGCTTATTTAAACATTTAACCTCTACTAAGGCGTCGTTCTCATCGATAAGTCCTGTAACAAGAAGACTAGTTATTCAGTGAAAACATAATAATTTTTTTTATCTAACCATCTGGTGATGCTCCAAGAAATCCATAATTAATATCAATACATAACCCACATGGTTTAACGTGTATGTTATACAAGTTCTGAAATTGACTAATTGCGACATCCTCCTTCAGTTTACCATAGTCTATAGCTGCAGTATTAAAATATTTTGGGTATAATATCTGTTAAATTTACAGGGGAACTTGTCTGCCTTCTTTTTATAATTCGCCCAAAGTATGATGCTGTCAATCTGCTTTTTGCATGTATGTATGTATATACAGGGTGTTAGTAAATAAGTGCGACAAACTTCAGGGGGTGATTCTGCATGCAAAAATAATGACAGTTTGCTATATAAACGTCCGTCCGCAAATACTTAGTTTTAGAGTTATAGGGTGTTAAAGTTTTTCTTAAAAACCGACGATTTATTTATTGCTCTGAAACCGGTCGAGATACGCAAATGAAATTTTGTGGGCTTTAAGAGATGGTTATTGCGCAATTCTTGACATCCAACCAAGAATTTTATATTCATCATTGGCGTGCATACGGGTAATGATCTTAATTTTTTAAAGAAAAAAAATGGTACGCCACTGAGATATTTCAAATTAAAAATCATTTTTGAATTTGCCATTCAATTTGTGATCAAAAACCTCTCTTGCCTTTTTTTCGTGTAAGGCGCCGTTTTTATGCAAAAAAATAAAACATCTTAACGTGTATTTTTCATTTCTTTAATACATTATTTAGTAGGCTACTGAACTACTGTATTCTTTAATACAATATCATTAAACTAGAACAATAACAGAAAATAACACTAAAAAAATGTTAAGTAAGCGCAAAGCTACAACAAATGTTGAAAATGACCTCCCTCAGACATGACACAACTTTCAACTCTTCGCCTCATTGATTGTTGTATTCGCACAAAAATTCCTGGTGTATTTCTTATTGTCTCACAGCCGGCTATAATTCGATTCCTAAGGTCATCAACATTTTCGACGGGAGTGGAATAAACTATAATGACTTAAGAAAATCCCAAATTCAAAAATGATTTTTAATTTGAAATATCTCAGTGGCGTACCATTTTTTTTCTTAAAAAAATTAAGATCATTACCCGTATGCACGCCAATGATGAATATAAAATTCTTGGTTGGATGTCAAGAAATGCGCAATAAGCATCTCTTAAAACCCACCAAATTTTATTTGCCTATCTCGACCGGTTTCAGAGCAATAAATAAATCGTCAGTTTTTAAGAAAAACTTTAACACCCTATAACTCTGAAACTAAGCATTTGCGGACGGACATTTATATAGCAAACTGTCATTATTTTTGCATGCAGAATCACCCCCTGAAGTTTGTCGCACTTATTTACACCCTGTACATGGCATTATTGAATTGACCTAAGTATTGTTTTTGTAGCAATTTCTAATTGTTTTTGCAATGATACCTATAAAATGTAAATGCAAATTACTTTTTATAGTAAATTAGGCAACAGAACATATATTCTAATGCTATCATTCACATGTAGAAGCTAAAAAAATGTAAAAGCAATCTATGAACTAAAATAATTTTATCTAAGTAATAAAGGAAAGCATAAAATCTAAGAATTTGAATATCTCAAAAATGTTATAGCTCTGTATTATTACGTATTAACATACAGATCATATAAGATCAACATGCAATATATATAGCCAACAAGTTAGTACTAAAGCACATGCATCTATTACCAATGTAAGTATTTTAAATTTAACTACCATTATGTATTCCAGCAATGCCTGGCATACAAAATCCCAAGGGGCAATTTATGACATATTTCAGCAACGTCTGAAACATTAAATACTCCTTCAAATAACAACCGAAAAGTAATATCTGAAATGAAGTTTTCTTTTTCGACAATTTTTTGTTTGAAATCTTAGATACGCCCACCTGTAAAGAACATAAGATTCTTTGAAGTTCAGAAGTATATTCTGCATGGCTCAATTCTGCTGTCACAGCCTATATAGGCCTATAATCCACCTTCTTATGGTATGTAGGATTTAGTTTTTCTTTTCCTTAAAATTACTTTCCTGTTTTGTCTATATTTGGTATATATATATCAATGTATGAACTGCAGTAATCAGCAAAATCTTCAGACATCTGTCGTTTCCAACAATCCTTTTGCTAACGTAATCCTATAATTTAAGTAATAATGACTCTAAGTATAATATGCAATTATAGCTAACAATTACTATTGTACTATATATCCATTACCTTCATTGTACCTTAAAACTTCTAAATAACTTCTAGTTTAATTAAATTTAGCAAGTAAAGACATGTATAACTCTGCTCTGTTATTGGTTTGATTATTTACAAGTTTGTGTGCCTTTGCTTGTATGTTGTCTATAGCGACTGTAATATACACTATACCGGGTGTCAACGAGATCATGTATCAGCCCGCCATTTATTTATTGTTCAAAATAAAACTTTGAAATTCGGACCGTATATATGAGTGATTGGTGGGCTTCTTCAGGTGAACTCAGTTTTTCTATAGCACTTCCGGTCACAACCTTCCTGCTATTTGGATTCCATAGCCTGTATCCATTGTCTGTAATCATAATTAGTTTTTCACTTCTAGGATCAAGCTTTGAATATCTATCTTCTTTAGGTATTAAATTATATACTTTACATCCAAATAGTTTAATTTTTTCAAGGTTTGCCTTTTCATCATACCATCATACCTTGTTTCCATCCTGTTTGTCAAGTAAGCTGCAACATATATTGCCTGTCCCCAAAAAGTTTTGTCTAATTTTGAGTCAAATATGAGTCACTTGGCTTTTTCCATTAAGGTACAATTTAAGCGTTCAGCAATTCCATTTTGCCCTGGAATTCTAGGTGTATACTGGCATTTTATTCCTATTTATTTACATAAATTTTTAAATGCTCTGGAAGAGTACTTACCACCATTGTCACTCACTCCTTAGTCGTTCTATCCTTGTTCCAAATTTTGCTTCAACTTGTTTTATATATTCTCTGAATTTTTCAATGACTTCACTTTTCTTTTCAAGCAAGTACACAACATAAAAGTGAGAATAGTGATCAATGAATGTTAAATAGTAATTTTTACTATTATAAGTTTTAGGATTTATTGTGCCACAAACATCAGTTGACACAACTTCTAACATCCTTTTGGGTTTTCTATCCTCTTCTATACTGTAAAAAGTTAATCGTGTTTGCTTACCTTGTAAACAAATTTTGCATAAACCATACACCGGATAGTTTGCAGAATGGCCCATTCTTCGATGCATTAGCATTTGATCCTCATATGTTAGATTTGCCTCACTTGCACTAGCTTCCAAACTTACAACATATAGATTTCCACACAGGTTTCCTTTCAATATTATGTCCTTGCCTTTCGACACAAGAACCTTGAAGAACACTTGAAAACCATTTTCTTCCAACTTTCTTACTGATAATAAGTTTTGTAATAGTTCTTCGCATGCCCATACATCCTTCATTAATATTCTTCTACTGTCTTTGTTCTGCAATCGTAAATCTCCTTGTTTTCTAGCTTTTATGTTCTCTCCCTTTTTAGCATATTTATTTAATGATTTATAATTTTCGTATTTACTAGAAACTGTTCTATATCACTACCTACTAAATGATGTGTTGCTCCACTATCAATGATGAATTTAATTTCCCTCCTATTTATGCACTCTGCTGGCATGGTATATTCTGCCGATAGGAGGGAAATTTCTGATTCGGGTGCTGCGTCATCCTCAGCTACATGGGATTGTTTGTAATTTCCTGTTCTCTTTGAGTTATTCATTTGTCTATTTGGGCATTGGTATCTTTTATGTCCAATAATTCCACAACTGTGACATCTAAATGGAAAATCTTGTACCTTAGAATTTTCCAAGCTCTTTCCTTGATTACTTTTCTTTTTCGAATTCCATTTTTTATGTTTATAATTCAAGAAAGCAACATCCTTGTCCATTTTGCCTTCTGTTTTTCCTTTTTCTTGTTTCGCTTCTTCCATTAACAGCTTATTTTTCACAAAATCAAGTGTTATATTATTTTCGTTTTGGCAGAACATTATATCTATTGCTGTTGTGACACCCTGGTAAGACTCTGGCATTGCTGATAATAATTGCGATATTAACTCTCTATTTTCAAATTTTCCACCCGCAGCTCTCAGTTCACATACCGTTTGATCAAATTCTGTATGAAAAATATTCATTGTTACCTCGCCTGTATATTTCAATCCTCTTAATTTCTTTTGCAATTGCACTTGGGTAAATATCCCTTTCGTTTCGTAGGTTGCCTTGAATGTCTCCATTATTTCTTTGCTCGACGTCTTGGTTTTTATCATTTCCACCATGATATCGGCTATACACTTCACAATTATGTTACGCGCCCGTATGTCTTTTTTTTTCAAAGCGTTTTAATTCCGTTTCTGTGGTAGGCGGCACTTGTGTTATAACCTCCAATACTTCTTTTTGTTCTAAAATTAGTTTTACTCGAAATTTCCAATTTGAAAAATTTGTTCCATCAAATTGTTTGACATTGGACATTTGCTGACTCGCGGCCATTTTTCCTCAGCGAAATTCCTGCTGAAGATACCACACAATTTCCACTACACGATTTATTTCTCAAGCAGTAACCTGAGCTCATAACCTATGGGATTTTCTAATTACATGGTTCTAATTAAGTTTGTAAATAAACTGTAGCGTTTTAATTATTTTTATTGAAACCGATAAATAACTTTTTTAATACACGTCTTCCTCTGTCACATATGTGCTACTCATTACTAGTTTTACACGAACATCGTACAGAATGAATATGTTATCTACTGGCCATCTGTTGTTGCGTGGAGTTATTAATGACAGAAATGTACTTCTAACAACAAGTAGAATCTCCATCACCAATAAATTTTAAATATTTCACACCATGCATTTCAATGCTTCTATTAAATCCTTCCACAAGAATATCCGCCTGCATAGCTCCAGAAGAGACATTCCAATTTTTTGAACATACATGTTCAGCTGCTATATAGCTTTTATTATCAGCTCGTGTGCATATAACACAATATTTATTTCTTACGCCGATAAATAACAGCTTACCAGTCCTTTGCCCAATAATTACTGCCTACAAATCATTAAGTTTGTTAATGTTTTATTCAAGAAAATCATATATAACTTACAACACCAGATGCAGCATTATAGTTATGACCGTACGATCGCGTACTCCACCCACCATCTACATATACTGTGATCCATGGTGTATCTGTGTTATCAATATCACCTGCATCAATAGCTAACTGCTTTTCGTGTCTGCCTGCTTCTTCCATAGATAGACATAAATATTCTTTCCAAGTTTTATGCAGCTCCATTTCAATCTACTTTTTGTAGGTAAGAGGTGGTATATATAAAGTACTCAAAACTTCTGCTGTTTGGCTGTATGTGGTTCCACTTACAAGACTACCCCACACAACACTAGTATTGATGTTGTTAACGTCTTTTTGGTTGTCTACTGTTAAACAGCGATATGTTTTATTACACATATTACAGATAAACAATATTTCACTAGCGAATGCCATTCCCAGCTTATTTGCTCCAGATATATGCAGTTTACCATTTGCGCATATTTGTAGATGATTATACTGCAAACTAAAAATTGCCTCTGTATAATCATTTATATCCACAATCCTTCTCCCTTGGATAGAAGTCTACGTTTCTTTTGGATGTAATTCGATCTCTAAGGGACAGTTCATGATGCTACAACTAAATTGTGTAACATACGTTATCACAATATTTCTTACATACCTTTCATATTTTTTTTCAGATAAAACTCCAATATTCGACTTCTTCTTTGAATATGTTTTTATCGGAGAAGAAAATATTGTCTCCCTAAAACTATCGTCAAAGTAAATTATCTTAAGCCTAGTTGAAAACATCATACCTATTAAAATTCATATTCAATGTATTATTGCCAGATTCTTTCTCAGAGGTATTACTGGTTTGATTGTAACACACAACACTATAAACAAAAATTTGAAGCAATAGACTGTCATGTACTCTACTATGTTATTGTCAATTACCTGATATCCATCCCTTTTTCTAACATTGCACCTGCATGTGGTAAATCTTCAAACAAAAATGTTTGATCCTTGAACATTCTGAAATTAAAAACTTTCAATATCAGGATAGAACAAGATAATATTTGAAATATTTAGCTGTGTCTAAAAGATATTTTATCGAGTAAGATATACGATACAGGTTTTATCAAATATATTCTCATTCAAATAGCATATTTGATATTTAATTATTATTGAATAACAAAAAAGAAACTAACATTTTTGATTTGCTTTACTTTTTGTTAATTTAACAGCTTGTCTAACATTGGTCGTGTTCTGCTATCATGTTGGTAAGTCATATGTAAGTAATGATGCGTGAGGTACCACACTGAATGTGAATAGAGGGATGGAAACGCGACCTTAATATTTATGTTGTAGATTTTTATGTTTATGGATTCAGGCTCCCTTGCTATAGCTAGTAACTAGGGGAGAGTGTTCCACAGTGGATCATTTTTGAATCAAATTCAACTCTTTTTTTTTAATACGATTTATCGAAAAAAAATATTTACCACGATAAAGGATATCCATTGTCTCCTTGAATGACAGGGCTTTGATAAGAATTATTTAAAACTAATGTAAGTTATTAATTACATTTCATTATCATTCCATTTGTTTCACTGTGTCTCGTGCATGGGGCAAAGTGAAACAATCGGTGGGGTACAATGAAACACATTTTTTATGCAAATATATTTTAAATTCTAAAAAAAAAATAAAGCATTGCAGAAGTTTCAGTCACTCAGACCTAAATTAGTGCACTTAAAATATTTTAACGAACATCAAAGCTGTCCAAATTTATCTCAAAACTGATGTTGGATCGCTGTCTTGAAGTCGAACCTGATGAAATGGGTTGAGATAGAATCATTTTAATATCTTCTAGTTTCACAACTGAAATATATGAAATTGTAGGAAAACAGAATTTTCCAGATATTTTTGAGCTTTTCCTCATAAACAAAATTTGGAATTCATCTTTTTCTAAAAAGTTCAATATTTTCCCAACAAAGTCAACTAATTTCTTAGTTTTAAATTGAACTAAAACGAAATTATCTTTAGTTGGTTGTCTGGTTAATTCCTCGGTAAGGTCTGGGACTGGGTCTTCACGTGACCATTCACTGTCACTTGACGACCCTTGCCATTCTTCTTGTTCTTCCTCATCGCTGTAATCTGTGATTGTTCTTTTCACCTTATTAATTGCTGCTTGGTTCCTTTTTTTTCTAGACAATTCTCTTTGTGCTAATTCGTCTTTTTCAGGCGTGTCTGTTGCAATAATCGTTTTGCCTTGCCTTCTTGATTTCTGAATCTTCCTTTTTTGTGCCTTTGGAAACCTACGAAGCATTTGTGGTGAAACAAACGAAGATGATCGTGCAGTTTCATCGCGTGCAAGTGTTTCATTGGTGCCTTCGTGATCTCGCTGTTCTAATATATTTTGTCCAGCTTCTTCAGTTACTGTTGGTCTGTCTGTGACAGCCGACATCATAAAATCGTCATCCGTAAATATATCCGGGTCAAAAGGAAATATGCCCGTTTGTTTAAATCCTGAACTGATGTTTGTAGGTATCATCGATCTTTCGTGCGAAACTTTAACGAAACTTCCAATATTAAAAATATTAACCGGAATACCAAGATGATTAAGAAGCCAGATTTGTATGGCCCTATTGTAATGGGCTTTAAAAGATGAAAATACCCCTACATCTACGGGCTGGAGTTTATTAGAGCAATGCGGAGGTAGCGTTAATATTGTGATCCTATCTCTAAACCGCGGTTCACGCTTAAGCACTGTTTCAAGATTCTTGAAGAAACTTGAAACATTATGTCGGTTAAATGAAGTAGCACGGGATAAACTGCAAGACTCTGGTTTTCGACAACTTAATTCAGGATGCCTCTTCCTAAAGCCTAAATACCACTCTTTGCCTGCCATTTTTTGTTCTCTCCATTTGTTAGGAATGCTCTTATTATTTTTATTGCTGACTCATACGCTAATTTGCGACATTCCAGTGGAGTAAGCCCATAACACATTTGTGCAGATGTCAAAAGATAGTCAACCAAGCTTTTTCTTTGCCGTGGGTAAAAATTAACCTCACATCATATTTAGGACGAAAAACAATATCTGAGTCGGGGTTTGCTTTAAATTTACGCACATACTTAAAATTTAAGTCCCAATAGGTAAGAATAGTAGAAGACATAAATTCGTATTATTTCTTACCTAAATAAAGTAACGTAAGCAATGCCTTGTAATTCTATTGCTCGTCTTATAGACATATTTTCCTCAACAACGAGACGAACAGCCGCTTTCATATGCTCTGCACTGAAAGTGCCTATATTTGTCTTTCGCTTACGGTTGCGGGCCATTTAAAAACTTAATAAGACAACTGAAATAAAAAACGTCACTTGTAATACGTATTTAGACAGTTATAACAATATTTTTCATATGGGGTACAGTGAAACATGATTCAGTGTACCCCACCCTCGCTTGTTTCAATGTGGACCACTGGTCACCAGCATAAACAATAAACTAAACTACCTAACCTAATACAGTTTAAAAAGCTGCACATGTCGTAAATAACAAGCAAATATGTGCTTTACCCGACAACATTTTTAGCAAACATCAAATAAAATAATTTGGGGACTTACCTAGTTTAGAATATCACTCCTAATATTTACTCGAGACCACAAAAAGAACGTTTATGACGGCTCGACAAAATAGCGGTTGCAAACGCACTGAGCAAATGGCGACAAGTAGAGGGAGGTAACAGCTTCTCTGGCGCGAATTTTCCGTTGAATTGGCGCGATATTTAAATTGAAAAATAAGTTTGTTTCAGCGAGGAACACGTTTCACTGTAGAACATTCTCCCCTACTTCCGTTGTCTCGGTGTTAATTTGCATGTTATGTTCTTTAAGTTGTTAGTTCCATACATTTAGTTTATTTTGTAATTCTTCTGCTGAGTTGGCCAATATTACCAAGTCATCTGCATACATTAGTTCATTAACACTTGCTCTAGATTTTTTACACCCACTCGTATCCCTTTAGTGTTCTGTCTACAATTTTTTGCGATTTTGTCTATTCCTGTGACAAATAACAGAAGGCTCAGCACGCCACCCTGCCTGACTCCTTTCGTTGTAATAAATTCTCTAGTAGTCTTGTTATTGGTTCTTACAATATTTCTTGTACAGTGATATATACTATTAACTCCTCTCAACAATTTTCTTTTAACTCTTTTTGGCTAATTATATTCCATATTTTCTCCCTTAGTGCACTATCGAATGCGTTCTCTAAATCAACAAAACATGCATATATTTTTATATCAAAATTAATGGCTTTTTCTATAATCTGTTATATGTTGTAAACTAAGTCAGTTACTCTTCTTTCAGATCTAAATCCGCTTTGGCTATCTACAAAAGTCGGCTCCAATATATGTATTGTATCTCTAACTCTCTTTTAATATTATTTCATAATATACTTTGCTACAAACATTTAACAAAGATATAGGTCTGTAATTTGAGCATTTGTCACTTTCCCCTTTCTTATGTATTGGTAATATTACTGCTAGTGTCCATTTTCTCGGCATGTTGCTTGTTCTCCATGCTATGTTTATTAGTCTATGTAATATTTCCTTACCTTTCCAGCTCATATATTTTATTTGTTCTGCTTTAATTAGATCTTCACCAGCAGCTTTGCCATTCTTGAGTTTTTGTAGTGCTTCTTCTACGTCTAGCATAGCTATATCTTTTGACTGATTTTCATCTTCCATATCTCTCTGTACCATCTGAGTTTCTTGTTCTTCTTTACCGTTCAGTGCAGTTTTAAAATAGCGGTACCATCTTTCCGTTTATTTAAATTTAAATTACTTGCTGCTTGAAAGGTTATTTCATATTTTCAGTTAGATGTGAATAAATGAATCAAATCTTTAAATTTTATTCCGTTTCAGCAGTGGAAACATTAAGGTTTGCTGTTTTTAAGTAAAGTTAATTTTGGAGTTGCAAAGCATCAAACATATTTGACACGGACGGTTCTATTTTTCTAATTTCCATTAAAGCTTTGGCAAGTTCACACATTTTACGTAATGTTACGTTTATAAAATGTTGATCACTATGCGTTTTAAAGTATCTTTCACCAATGCAATGCTATACTAAATATTGCAACCAATTGTAAGTTAAATTAATTTTAATATTACCATATATGACTTTGCATCCTGTGAGGTTTCCCTTGATATTGATTTCTAAACTACAGCTGTGCAACGGTTGTCATCAGCCTGTTTGCATCTAAATCAATATGCGCAACTACCCTTACCTCGGATGCTGGGGTAGGGCAGGGGTCTACAGCCAAACATCCGGGACATTGCATCTCATCTTGTCTATTGTGTATGACGTTAAAATCAGTGCGCCTTTTAAATGGATTTACTACCAAGTTGTGATTATTTTAAACTTAGGTAAATTCATTGAAATATGCTTTTATGAATTACTAGAGAAAATTAATTGGTGATAAACATAAATTATTGTAAATATCTTAACATACACATACCAATTTTAATAAAATACGTAGGAATTCTTGACCTATACCAGCATCAGAGTCGCTGATATTTTGAGTACTTCTAATATATCTCTATAAAACTTGTATATGTATTATATTTATCTGGTTTTATTTTTACAGCGCTCTGCAGTTACCTGTAAGATGTACGCAACTAGCTAAAAATATTCTCTTTATTGATGCCAATGGAAGTTACAATTTGTCACACACTGCGGATTTGGTCTCGTTAAAGGAAGAACTACAATGCAAGAAGAAAAAGCGCAATGTAAATGATCTCAAGGTAATATGAATGTCATAATAATTGATACCGACTGTATTATGATTTGTCACGTGAAAGTTTCTATTTAAAAAACGGCAAAATAACGACATTCTGTAATACAGTCGGTTGTTATATTCTCTTTGAATATACAGGATGATTGATGGAGACTGATTGATACTTGTTTTTGGAGAAATGTACAGGTTTTTTTATAGAGGTTTATGTGGTTTTATGTGGTTTAGATGCATATTGGGCGGATAAATTAGTACTCTTACTTCAAAGCTATAAGCTTAAAAAAATAAAAGGGATAATTTAATGATTAAGAGATCGCAGTTGTGCAAACAAAAGATTTTAATGTATATTGTCAAATTTGGTTTCACATTATAATGTTATAACAATCTATTTTATCAATATTTAATATTTTTTTGGGCCGCCTTCATTTTTAAAACGGTTTTTATTTGTTTGGCATGGAATTTATAAAATTCTGGAGATAGGACAAGCTAATATCTTCAAACCAGACTTATCTAATAGTTTGTATTAATTGCTGCTTTGTTTTGGGGCTATACTTTGCTACTGCCTTCGAAACCATAAACCTGCAATTTTGGATGGGGTTCATATCAGTGGTGTTCCCGGGCCAGGGCAGTGGTATTATGCCGGCTTCTGTTAAATATTCTTTTACCTAAAATATTTAACAAAAAGTAAATACACAGAAATACTTTAAATGGCTAGATATTATCTAAAATTATTTGAAAATTAAATGTATTTACGCTTTGTGCTCGTTGGCAAGGTGCTGAGTCGTCTTGAAAAATACAATTTGCTGCGCTTCCAAAACGTGCTGTAATTGTTGGCACTGAATAAGTTTTAAGTATTTTCTCGAGCTCAACTGTTTTGTCTAACATGCATGGGTCACTGACGGCCACGCTTTAGAAACAGCCCTAAACCATAACACTCATGGGGCAGTTTTTTATACACTCATCGAACAGTTCTTCGCCGAACAAATGCAATGCCATCGGTTCCAAACAAATTAAACTTTGATTCGTCAGAAAAAATTACTTTTTTCCACGGTTCGATTGTCCAATCTTGACGGTCCAGCCATTTAAGCCGGGATTTTTAAAATTTATCATATAGTACAACTTCAACTTTAGAGGAAACTATGACATTTTCCTTACAGTAAGCTATGGAAGCAAACGTTCCTATTAGTAACTGTCACCATAACTTTTCATGTCTCTAATATAAACAAAAATATAAGATACATAAAGTGTTATAAGTGCTGTACGTATACATCATTTATCTGCAGACAGCTATAAATTATTTTCGAAAATCCTCTTGTGTAAGCCTTGCAAATGCAATGAGGATTTAAGTAGCGATATGCTTTTCTAACGCAATTCTCCAAGTCCGTGTGAACTCTCGGTCTACTTCATAAGAAAAATAGGCGGCAGCTTCATCCATCTAGTACTAAGATTTTCTTGAAATATTAAGAAGTAAACTCTCTAATAATGCCGAGATACTCGTTTTAAAACTTCAACATGAACAAGAATAAGTTATAATCACAAACTATAAAAAACCAGCTGGTCCATCAAACTCGTAGAGTTTGGGCCAGCAGCCCACAGCATCTATACAGATTACAGCGGCTTTCTGCAAATCCTAGTCTTCAATTTTCCAACTACATTGTCATTGTGAGGTTAAAAATACAAAATACAACCTATTAAATATATATCGAAATAAATATATATCGAAAAATATATATCGAATCTTAAAATTATGTATTACAGATAAATATATGAAAAGATTTAGTCACAGACAATATTAGTACACTTCAGCAGTTGATTCAAAAGAAACTGTTTGAAACCATGTAATTGAATAATTTTTAATTAACTTTTTTTTTTAATGTGTGGTGGGTGCTTAGTTGCAGTGACTCCGTAAGCTGTGTCGCTTGTCTGGCTATCACTGCAACTCTCGCGGTGTAGTTTTGGTGTGTGTAAGTTGTGTTCAAATGGCTTTGTGACAGCATCATATCGCCTTTTATGATGCCGCGCTGTTAATGACTTTACTCCCAACAGCGAATGGCAAGTCGATCCGGGATTAAACTCTCTGAAAAAATGTCACCGTCCCTCCAGAGAATTGAACCCCGGCACCTATCGTCTTCTCACAACGATAGTCAGCCGCCTAACCACTGCGGCCATCGACCCGTTTAAAAAATTACTATACTACTAGCTGATTCTGAAGAATGTATTGAATTGTGTGCGGTTGTTGAAATGGCTGGTAAATGTAATGGTGGTATAGCAGTTTTTTTGAGATACATATTACTTGATCGGTCTTCTGGTGCAAGATCTAGCGGAAGTCTTGTCTTCACAATTTCTCACACTACATATTCTATATAGCACCATCTGAAATTTGGCAATAATAAGTAGATCTGATTAATGCTAAAATATTACCATATATTTTTCTTTTAAAATTAGTAAATTAGCTCGGAAATATTGTGATTTCCGCTATTTGAAGTAAAAGTAATAACCTAAAACGTCATGCACTGTTGCGCCATGATGAAAAGTTCAGTTTTACATTACCTCTCTTACAAATTTGTTTTACAAGTCTTCATTTAAGTTAGCGCGCCATGCAGAACTTTTGGTGCTTCCTACATCTCGATTTAGTTCTAATACGCAGTCCAAATAGAAACAGGTATTATGAGTCTTGTACACCTTCCATGTTGCACACATCTCCCATAGATGCCTTCCAGGCCATTCCAGGCAAGACAATCTTACTTTTCGGAATGGTTGCGAATGTCGCCCTGTGATCTGTCTTTATAGTTGTTTTTAAGTGTGGTGGGTGCTAATAGCTATGACTTCTTAAGCTGTATCGTGTGTACAACTATCAACTCTCACTGTATAGTTTTGTCTATGTGTGTGATTCTATTTAAATGGCATTGTGATAACACTATATCTGCGTTTATAATTTCGCGTTGTTAATCATTTTTGCTTGCAACAGCGAATGATAATAGATCGATAGGAATACAATTCTTTAAGAAAAATGTCACTGATTTTTTTGATTGAAATTAAAAATCTATTTATCTGAGGTGTTTTGTGTACTGTCAAGAATTGGACGACAGTTGATTTTTTTATTGTAACAGTGATTACAAATGTCGCCAAACATATTTTGCAATGGGTTTTAATTGAGACTAATCGTTTAGAGATAATGAAATTCGGATTGCTGCAATATATTTCACAATTTGTGAATGATATTAATTGTTACCATAATATCATTTACAGATGGGGATGCAGAAACTTTCTTTTTTTTTGTAAAATGCTAACTTTTCTTGTAGCTTCTTTTCAGAATTCTAAATGTTGAAATTCTTCGCCTTAATACTTTTGCATTCACTGTTCAGACTATAAAAGTTATTACTATTATTATTAACAATACAAACTATACTTATTAAAGCATCACTGAACAGAGAGGATCGGAAAATGCTTGCGTTATTAATGACACTTTCATTTCTTGTTCTTCTACCGACTTTATATACGTAAATTTAAACTTCAAATCTGTATTAACATCACAAACGTTGAACATCTTACCATTTTACTAAACCTGCGGCTTGGTGAATATCTTCATTCAATCATCGTATTATTAAAGCACTTTATTAAGTGACATGATAATGATATATTAATTTTACTAGATGAAAGCAAATTTTTCCAATATGTCAAAGTAAAATTTAAAATTGGGCATATTTTTCATAATATCGTCACATTAATTGCTGTCTCAGTTGTTTGTAATTGTTTATACATATAATTAACTAAGTAGTACGCACATGAACAGTTTACGTTTTTCATTTGTGCTCTGAAATAATACATCGTTCTTCTACAGGAAACGAATCTGCGGCGGCTTATGGACTGTTACTGGTTAAGAGTGCATTTCGCTTCTAACATAAATTATACTCGAAATGAATCAGAGGAATACATATCCAAACATACGCTTTGATGATCCACGATCAACAGCATGGGCTAACCATTTTTTGGATCATGACGATGACGATATAACATTTGAAGAAACTGATGAAGAATCCGAGGATGTTGCTGATATTGAGGAAGTAATTGAAGTAAGCTCTGATTCAGATTACGTAATACATGAGGATGTAGACCGGAATGATACAGACAGCGAACAAGATGAGTCAGTAGTTGACAAAGATAACGTTTACTATGGAAGAAATAAGTTTAAGTGGTGAGTTTCTCGAAATGTATAAAGATATATTTATTTAGTTTAACATCTGATACTGAGAAATTGAATAGTAGTTACGTGTAGATTGTGATATGTATATTGTTTTATGCTTTATTCCAGGTATTGATCGTTATGTTAAACCAAAATAGGTTAAACTTTATATAAAGTATTTATTAAATATTCATATTAAATTATTATTATTATTACTATTGAATCTTACATTGCGAACATACAACATCCATGTTCTTACCAACTAACTACTTACTAGTGTTGCCAACTATGACATATATCACATGCCCCCTTTTAAAATTAGATTGCGCGATTACAAGTTTAACTTGTTTATAGGTTTGATTACACGTCCTGAGCGGGTTACAGTCTTTTTAGGTTTAAAATCATTGTTGTTTCTAGATTCCAGACGTTCCTGTTGACTATCTATAAGTGTTTCTTTCGGTAGGGTCGATTCCGGTGTTACTAAAGGTTTCAAGTGTATTTACACATCGTAGTGATTTGGTTCAATTTCCTAGTTACTATTCCGGGTTTCTAGCTTCTAGTATACTTTTGCACTAGTACCTATTGTTGTGGTTGCAGTTTGGATAATTCATTTGTATGCCTATCATAATAGACTTTTTGACGCTTCTTATTTTCCTTCTCGTTATTAATTTGTTGTTGGTATCGAAAGTTGGATTTTAGTGCTGCTGTCGGTATGGGTATTAGCATCTTTAATTTCCTGCCCATTAATAGTTCACTTGGTGCTGGTGCATTATTCTTGGCTGTGATATTGTAGCTGCTTAGCATCGATCTATTCCGTCCTCTATTACTTTTGTAAATAACCCTTTCATTGTTTGTATGTGTCGTTCTACTATCCAGTTTTTAGTACTGAAACAGAATTAATAGCATCTACTAACCTTTGTTTATTTTCTTTTGATGTTGAAATAATCGAGTAGACATGAAGATCTTCTTTCAAATACACGGTATCAATGGAATCCATCAATGGTGCTCGACTAAGAGCATCAGTTGCTAATTGATCTTTGCCTGGAATCTTTGCAGTCTAGGCGATAATTCATCTAGTGGCTTTTTTAACAAACCTAATAGAGCTCTGTGATCTGTTTCATTTATTATATCTTTATGTCCGTAAAGAAAATAATTAAATCTTTCTAATCCACACACTATTGCTAGCAGTTCCTTCTCCATTTGATTACATCTTTGTTGTGTTGTTATCAATGATGCAGTAGCATATTTAATTGGATGCCCATCTTGTGAGACTGCTCCCAATCCATAATGACTACTATCAACATACAGAACAGTAATCTTATCTGGATTGTAATAGGCTAGCACAGGCGTCGAATTGATTGTTTTCTTTAAATTCTTAAAACAAATTTCTTTGTTTGTGTATCTAAGGTTTGACTGTCAAAATTAAAACAAAAGTTTAAATATCTGAATAATTTGATACCTAAAGTGAAATTATCCCAATTCTTCCAAAATAGATGTATAAAATTGGTTTCCTCTCTCTCAATTCTAACTTTTTTTTGATTAAGGTATTAACACTACTACAAAAATCTCAACTTTTACAAAAAACTTCTTCCAGCTCGTCTTTGTTTCATTTGAGAGCAAGATAAAACGTAATTCAACCATATTATTCAACAATTATTGTTCCAGCATGGAAAATATTATCAAGACTGACCCGCGTAAATTTTGGCAGTATGTACGTTCGAGAAAGAGTAATATAGATATTCCAAACTCAGTTGTGACTGCAAATGGCAATACGTTTGTTGATCCGCAATCTATATTGACCCTTCTCTACTGTTAATTAAACTGGATGCTTTTGGCTTTTCCTCATCACTAATCACATTCTTCAAAGCTTGCATAACCAATCGTAATCACAACGTAGCTTATAAAGGTCATATCTCCAACAGTCTTTCACCATATCCAGGCGTTCCGCAAGAAAGAAATTTAGGTCCTTTATTATTTCTCTGATTTATTAACGACCTAACACTTGAACTTAATTGTCTAAAATTACTCTTTGCCGATTAAATAAAGTTATATGCTGCAATATACACCATGGATGATTGTATATCGCTTCAGAATGAAATTGAGGTCGTACAGATTTGGTGCACTAGGAACAAATTAACTATGAACGTCGCCAAATGTAGATGTATGAGCTTCTCGCGTAAAACAAGTAACATTGTGGGATACGTTTTATGTCACTTCGAGAAGTAAGATATTAAAATAAAGTTTATTAATAAGAATTACAATATAAGTGTAGGTAAAATAAGTGTAGAATATGTCACGTCTTTTCGGTCGTCCTGCGTTTTAACAACTGCCGTTGACCTGCTCTTCACCGGGGTGAAACTACACCTATGACAAATAAAGCATTCAACGTACACAGTCTCTGAGAGATCTAGGCATAAGTTTTGGCTCTCAACTTACATTCGTCGAACATATCAACACTGTGACTGCCTCAACCTTGCGCATGTTAGGCTTCATCATAAGAACAACACCTAACTTCATATCCTCAAACTTTGTCCTGCCTTTGTATTTTTCATTCGTTGGTTCTAAGCTGGAGGACGCGTCACCAGTATGGTCACCAATCTACAATCGTCATATTAACACGATTGAACAAGTCCAATTCCAAGTCCATTCTTGAAATACTTATACTTTAAAGACAGCTTGGAATATCCTGTTTAGAATTTTAGCCATGGTGTGTTGGTCAATTTATATACGGTTGATTCTCTCTCTCTTCGTTGTAATCACCCAAGTAAGACATTTTTATCTGACCTAGTCAACCATCACTTAGACTCTCCAGAGGTTTTAGAACAACTTAACTTTGTCGTGCCTCGTCCAGATTCTGAATCCTCGGTGGTTTACGGCAATAAGCCGAATACTGACATGAGGGTTAAGTCTCCTCTGTATAGAATCTGTATGTATTATAATACTTCATCGAATATTTCCCTCGATATTAATTTTGATTCATTGGCAACACTACTAAACAAGTGTACCACTAACCTGCATTATATATTATTAAAATATACTCGTATCTAATTAATTACTTAATATTAGTGTATATATATAATACATTGCTAGTTAAAAGAATTTTCTTTTAGATATACGGTAAGGTTGCTCAAGTCGTACCCGTTAAGAAAATATTGTATAAAACTTAGGATATATCAAATACATAGAAATTACATGTGTTATTCAGAACTAGTGTTAGTATTGTGTATGTAAAATTAATAACATCTTTAGAAACTTATAGCGGTACGACTAAAGCAACCGCTATTCTATAATAAGTCGTACCACCTATAGCCTAAGCCGTACTTAAGAATTCGATGACATAACAATTGTAATTAGAACGTATTTTTTATTATCTCTTTATATTACACATACATTCAATTAGTACAAACATCACATACAAATTTGTTTGTTCTTTTGTCAACTACAGCGCATACATCGTGCAGCCATGATTTGCATTTCAAGCATTTAATTGTCTTCCTCCCGATCTTTTCCACAAACAAAACAAAACCATTGGCTTGCTTTCTTTTTAATTTTTAATGCCAATTCTTTTTTGTTGATTACTGCATTTCTTTTATTTGCCGCTTTTTTTACGATGTCTTTATTCCGCGTTGACGTTATTTCGACTGACGAAGATGAGCATCCACGAAACACTTTGCTTTGATTTATTATTGGAATAGGAGCTAGAATATTTAATTGTAGTTTTATTTGTTTTATAGGTGCGTCCGTTTTTCTCTCATGGATTTCTTTACTTTCTTGTGTAACCACTGCAGAAAGCTCTTCTTGATTATTGATGTCCAACGGAGGAGTACGTAAAGAGTCTTCAGGCACAAGTGTAGTAGCGCAAAAATCATCATCATCAAATTCAGTGCTGCATGGCCACATACCGGTAGATCTAAAACCATTCGAAGCAGTATCCATACGAACCGATTTTGAGTGTGCGATTCCGAATAGTTCTGACACATTAGTTTGGTTAGTTGTATTTCCAGGATTTGCTTTTAACCAAGAAGATGAGGTTGTATTATAATTGCTTTTCCGAGATTTGAAAAAAGATCGGTCCAAAGGTTGGACACGGTGGATTGTATGAGTAGGAAAGGATACCATTATAATGCTGTACTCGCACGCTACACAGTTCGAAAATAGAGCCATCTAAAGTTTCTAGTGTTACTGTTCAATATTTTAAAGTAAAAAATGTAGAGTATATACCTATATTAAATTACCTCTAATAGAAATTTCACACTAAATGGAGCAGTAAAGTATGCAAGCATGCATCCAAAGAAAGACCGTAGAAGATAGTGTAAAATTTTTTATGAAAACAGGGTTAATTTCATCCTATATGTTTATAAAGTGTAAAAGTAGAGTAGATGTGTTTACTCTACGTAGAGAGATGTTTGCTCTAAAATTTACCTGTGCACATCGTGTTAATATTTTACTCTAAAGAGAGTGAATCTGTATAAACACCGGCTAGTTTACACAAATTTTAAATTGTTTAAGTATTAACATAGGAGGTATGCATTCACCTGCATCATTTACACAACATACGCCTGTAGTAGTTAAACTCCTTTCACCACTTGTAAGTGCACCAACTTGACGTTTGCCCTTCTGAGCAATTATTTTGGATGTTTTGTGAACTGTGGACAATCCTGTTTCGTCAACGTTGTATAACTGGTTAACGTGGAACTTATATTAATCTAATATAGATTCATATTTATCAAAGAATCTATAAACAGATTCCTTATTGAAACCCCTAGCTCTGGCCATCGATGTTGCCTCTGGAGTACGTAAAGATAAACAAGGATTATCTTTCATAATTTTATAGTAGGTACCATTTCTTCCCTGCAATTTCTTTTCCTCAGTAGCAGTAAGCCCAAAAAAATGCGATTCAAGTGGTACGACTTAAGTACTGGTACGACCTGAGCAACTTTACCCTATGTAAAATTGAAAATCATCTCTATCATCTGATTATCTGTGATTGATATTTATACATTACCTTTAATTATAATATATTTTGTTAACTTTAAGTATGAATTATATCAGGAACACGTTATAATTTAGTTATGTCCTATAATTCGATTGTGTGTTGGGCAAAATTATATTATTATTCACTCGACACCATTTGATCTATATAGGGTGGGGCATTAGTGCGAGGAAGTCCAATTACTCCTTTATAATAAGAGAAATGAGAAAATGTTAGTAAGATAAAAGTTGAAGCGCATGGGGACCTATAACCTAAAAATATTTTTAACTATACAGGGTGACAAACAAACACAGGGTGAATCAAACTTACTTTATTTTAAATGGAACACTGTGTATATTTTTACTGTTTACGATTCTTCTTGGCCTTACCTTTATTATAATATAGGGTTTTCCTATGTTATTCAGTTTACTTTAAAAGATATGGGCAGTTTTGCATAAAATTAATAGCAAAGTTAACGTGTCCTAGCACGCTCCAGTTTCGACAAAAAATGTTTTATTTGCGCTAGAAATATTTCTAATATAGTCTGTGTTCGTTAGAAATTATTGATTTACCAAAATATTCACTATTTATATACAGGGCGAGTCAGAACTCGGAATGTTTGTTTTCTCACGTATTTCAAATGGAACAGCCTATATTTTATCAGTGTAGTAAACTCTTCCCTTCACTGGCTTTATTATTTATTAAGCATTCTCTATATCTAAATCCACTACTTTTTGAGTTATTTGCGTTTCTATATGTTGAAAACATGATTTTAAATAAAAACGGGTCTGATTTTAGTTAGTTGAATAGAAACATTAGATGAAGGCTACTGCTTAGCTTAAAAAATAATATAATGCTAAGCTAAGTCGTTAAAAATTATCATTATCTAACTCAAAGTTAAGTGAAAAGACCAGTACTCACGAACTGGCTATTATTGATCTGTGTGAAAATTATTTTACAGTTACATATTGCTGTTATTGTTACATTTTAGAATAACATAAATAAATAAATAAAAAAAGTAATAAAAAAAATAAATAGTATGGCAGCCAAAGATTCCAACAATAGACCCAAATTTTCAAATTCTAAGCTTTCGCAATTTATTTATTGCTTCATCAGAGAATTAAGATAGAGTGTACATTGACGATGTAAATCCAAAAAACATTTTCAACAGCAAGATAACATGTTAAAATTAGTATTATTACACTAGTCACATATTAAAAATATTAAAATCAATTAATAAAATTAAAATTTACATTAACCAGTGGGAGAGACCACGCTAACAAACGGAATGCCATGTGTTGATTGTCGCGAAAAGTGTTAGGTTAGAACTTGACAGTTGGTGAAAACTAATGGAACCAGATGCAAGAATCAGGGAATATACTGTATGAGTAACCAACACAGGGTGTTAAGAATTTAAGGGGAGGATAAGTACATAAGTATTATGTATTATGTAAATTAGTATCAATTTCAAACAACTGTGCATAAATATTACTTAAATGGTTAATATCGCTACGATAATTGATGCTATTTCTGTTAATGTTGATATAATACATTTCATTAAACAATCTTTTTAAGTGTGAGTGTTCTGTATTTAAAACTGACACATTGTCGAAATTGAAGAGATGACCGGTACCGTGGTGATGATCGACTAAGGCCGATTTGTTGATCGTGTTCTGTATATTTCTACATTCAGTCATTTTGGTGTTGTCTGAGTCTATTCTTCAGATATTGTGAAGTTTGTCCAATGTAGACGGCGTCGCATTGCAAACACGGGATGGAGTAGACAACATCAGATTTCAAGGGGAGCGGTACAGGGTCTTTCAATTTGCAAAATACTTTGCTGAGGGAATGTATATTGTACTTGGCAAGGTGAACCGGTAAATTTTTGAAACAGCCCGAGATCTTAGGAGTCAGAGCAGTTATCTGAGGAAATTTGTAATATCTACCTTCTTGGCTATTAGCAGGCCTATGTGGGGATGTGGAATTATTATGTGTGCTGTTAGCAGCGGTGGTGTTGTAGAGAATCCTCTTGACGATGTTCGAGGGATAACCATTATTAACGAATGTAGTATACAACTTAGGCAAGTTACCATTGTGAAATTGTGGGTGTGATATACCTAACATACGGTTCTTTATGGCTTTTAAGGTGTTATTCTTCTGTGGTAGGGGATGATTGGAATGGAAGTTTATGTATCTACCAGAATACGTCGGTTTGGTATACCAATCTAGAATGATACACTGATCGTTGGTTCTGATAACCTTAGTGTCCAAGAAAGGGACATAGTTATTATGTTCACGTTCAACCGTAAATTGGATGGAACTGCGAAAGCTATTGAAAATATCAAGTGTATAATCGATCATAGAATTGGGAACCGCTGTAATAAGATCATCCACATATTTGAAGAAAAACGGTGGTCGAAAGGATAACGTAGCTAAACATTGATCCAACAGTTGGTCCATAACCATACAACCCAAAATTGGGCTGATTGCACTATCCATCGGTGTACCAAATAACTGCTTATAAAAACGGTTGTTGACGGTGAAACAAGAGGAGTTTAAAAGAAAATTCAAGATTTCCAGGAACTTGAAGTATGTGGTTGGATTAAAGCCCAGTGTTCATTGATGATACTATTAATTATTTGAAGAGGTATATTGGTAAATAGAGACGACACATCCAAAGAGATGAGGACAAAACCATCAGGGAGTTGACAGCCGTTTATCAAACCAACAAATTGGAAAGTATCACTGATATTGTATTCAGTTTTATTGGCAAATGCTAACGATAGTAAGTATTAACATCAGACAGTAAGTTGATAGATTTAGAGATATATTGAGATTGGGTCATTATTACAGGTACTTGACCTTTATCCGCATTCATGATTAACATCAATTAATAAAATTACAATTTAAAATTATAGCGTGGTCTCTCCCACTGGTTAATGTAAATTTAAATTTTAATTTTATTAATTGATTTTAATATGTGACTAGTGTTATAATACTAATTTTAACATGTTATCTTGCTGTTGAAAATGTTTTTTGGATTTACATCGTCAATGTACACTCTATCTTAATTCTCTGATGAAGCAATAAATAAATTGCGAAAGCTTAGAATTTGAAAATTTGAGTCTATTGTTGGAATCTTTGGCTGCCATACCCACATTTCCCACCTGTGAACTTAATGAGTACAGTACTTCTTTTCGAAAGTAAACACAAAGTGATAATAAGATAACATTTAATTATAAAACTTAAGTAAATAAAAAAATAATAGAAACGAATTACAGAATTATTTATTCTTCACTAATTTTTTCATTTTTCAAAATGATCTCCGTTGCTATCGATGCACAACTGTAAGCGATTTTCAAAAGAACGACTTACATATGTACACGTCTTAACACATGTACATCTATACTTCTAAATGCATGTGTAATTCTATCTTTCATATCTTATTTTGTGGTAGGAGGTGTTTTATAAACTTTATTTTTTATATAACCCCATAAGAAGAAATCAACCTTTATTAAGTCCGGAGATCCAGTGGGCCAATTAGCGGGACCTCTCCTTTCAATCCATCTTCCTGGAAATTTATAATTTAAATGTTCTTTGATTAAAAAATGATCGTGTACTGGAGCGCCATCATGTAAAATCCTAATTTTTTTACGAATAGTCAATGGTACGCCCTCTAACAATTCTTGCAAACGGTATTCCATAAAATCAAAATACATTTCTCCATTTAATTTATCCTCGAAAAAGTAGGGTCCAATAACATAATGTCCAAGAATGCCACCCCAAACATTCAATATCAAGCTTGTTTGGCTTTTAGTGATGATATGGTACGGATTGGACCATTTTTGTGAAACGTTGCTTCGTCTCCAAATAAAACGTTATCAAAAAAACCAGAATTTTTCATTGTGCCCACTGACAAAATTCAACCCTTTTATTATAATCATTATCATTCAACTCTTAATGTAGTTGTTCGTAATATGGATGCATGTTATATTTTTTTAGAATTCTCCTTATACTACGACCACTAATATCTAAATCTCTTGACATCTCTCTGGTACTAATATGCGGATTTTCAGTAATACTAAGAAGTACATCAAATTCATTTTCATCTGTTAAAACAGTATTGGTTCGGTTAGATTTTTCATAATTCTCACTTCCAGTTCGACGAAACCGTTTCAACAAAATTTCAAAAGCTTCTGTTCGGGGTTGTCGTCTATCAGGGAATTGCTTGCAAGTAAAACATTCTTATTATATACTTTCTCCCGATACAAAAATCATATTAATTAATTCTTCTTGAGAAAAAATCATTTTTAACCGATATAGGCAGCAGTAAAATTATTATGTTATGTCATAACTTCAACCTAATTAATGTCAAAGTGATAGCCTGCTCGCGAATTTGTGTTTTCATTCTGTTTTGTCTCGGATAACATTTAAGATTCTTCACTACTAACTATTTTAATACTTTATTCATTATGAAGAAATTGCAACCGTAGGTACTTTATCATTTCTTATTTAGACAGTGAAGAAATTAAAATAAAACCGTTTTTATTTAAAATTACGTTTTCGACATATAGAAACGCAAATAACTCAAAAACTAGTGGATTTGGGTATAAGGTGTTGATGTATCAGCGGCCATGGGTTAATTTTGTTTGTATAGATAGCACAGTATAACATATAACACGCGAATATAGGTCGCTAGTACCGTGTCACCCGATTGATGCTTTACTACTAACTCTTGATACTAAAATAATTTTCCTTTACAAGTCGGTTTATCTACAACAATTCTTGGAATTGGGGAGGTAACGGATTATGAAGTTCTTCGATGAAACGGATGTACAATTGACATGGAAATTACGGGGAAGTTTCTTAATAATATATAAATTTTTATAGAGGTTGCAAGGAATTTGGAATAGAGAGGAACTATAAAATTAAATGTAACTGGCAAGTCCAGCGAACGATAATACCTACAAAGGGTCACGTAAACTTTTACCTACAAATTGAAATGTGATTGAAAATAAGATATAACGTCGTTAAGGATAAAAATTTGCATTAATGTGGTACTGCTTAAACCTTAAATAAACACCTAAATCTAAAATATACATATGTATATGCCCTGTCTACATGAACCTAAACATAGGGAATGCTTAATAAATAATAAAGCCAGTGAAGGGAAGAGTTTACTACACTAATAAAATACAGGGTGTTCCATTTGAAATACGCGAGAAAACATACATTCCGAGTTCTGACTCGCCCTGTATATAAATAGTGAATATTTTGGTAAATCAATAATTTCTAACGAACACAGACTATATTAGAAATATTTCTAGCGCAAATAAAACATTTTTTGTCGAAACTGGAGCGTGGTAGGACACGTTAACTTTGCTATTAATTTTATGCAAAACTGCCCATATCTTTTAAAGTAAATTGAATAACATAGGAAAACCCTATATTATAATAAAGGTAAGGCCAAGAAGAATCGTAAACAGTAAAAATATACACAGTGTTCCATTTAAAATAAGGTAAGTCTGATTCACCCTGTGTTTGTTTGACACCCCGTATAGTTAAAAATATTTTTAGGTTATAGCCCCCTATGGGCTTCAACTTTTATCTTAATAACATTTTCTCATTTCTCTTATTATAAAGGAGTAATTGGACTTCCTCGTACTAATGCCCCACCCTGTACTTAAGCACCGAATTTTAAACACATTCATGTAATCAACGATAGTAATATGTCGTGCAGTCAGTTGACTAATAAATATATGTTTTGTTGTTACAGGTCTAAGGAGCCTTCAGCGAATGTCAGAAATACAGCGCGCAAGATCGTAGCACCAGGTTTATGTCCAAAGGCGAGAGAACTTGGCAATAATCCAAAAATTGAGGATGTCTGGGCACTTGTTTTTTCACAAGATATGATTGCTGAAATAGTTCATTCGACGAATATAAAAATAACTGAAACTAGAAAAAGATACAAAAATGAGAACATACCTATCGTGTCTCTAGTCGATGTAATCGAAATGAGAGCCTTTTTAGGACTTTTAGTATATACGTCTGTGTTCAAAGCGGGAAATGAGAACATCGATTCATTATTTGCAGCAGATGGAACAGGTAGAGATGTTTTCCGTTGTACCATGCCAAAACAACGTTTCCAATTTCTCCTGACCGTTCTACGATTCGATGAAGCTACGACGCGCAAAGATCGTCAAAATCAAGGAGATCCCATACCACAGATTTCAAAGATATTTAATAAACTTATTGAAAATTCTCAAAGTGCCTTCTGCCCTGGAACTAACGTAACTGTTGATGAGATGCTCATTGCTTTTAGAGGCAGTTGCAGATTTAAAGTGTATATGCCCAAGCAACCTGCACGATACGGTATCAAAATGATGTGTCTTACTGATGCAAATAACGGCTATCTCTTTAATGCGTACGTGTATTCTGGAAAGGGTTCGGATTCGCATTCCTTGTCTTCTACTGAGAAAAAATTGAAAATTCCCACTCAAGCTGTTTTAAGATTGTGTAATTCAATTGCAAATTCGAATAGAAATGTGACTGCTGATAGTTGGTTTAGCTCTGTTCAGGTTGTACAAGAATTACAAAGCAGGGGATTAACATATGTAGGAACACTGCAGAAGAATCAAGCAGAAATACCAAAAAATTTTCACGCGAATAAAAATCGAATGGAAAAAAGTAGTATATATGGCTTTAATAAAGAGATGACTCTACTATCATATGTTCCAAACCCGTCAAAGTCCATAATTTTGATATCATCTATGCACCACAATAGTTCAAGTGATTGTATTTCTGGAAAACCTGAGATGATTGAGTTTTATAACTCATCGAAGGCTGGTGTAGATATTTTAGTTAAAAACTGTACCAACTATTGTTGCAGCCGCAGAACTCGCAGATGGCCGATGACCATCTTTTTTACGTTACTTGATGTGAGTACAATGAACGCATACGTTTTATATTCTCAGTATAGTGATACTTCAAAAATAGAGCGAGGGGAATTTTTAAAATCCTTAGCTAGGAATCTAATTTTGCCACAATGGGAAAGAAGATTAACAAATTCGAATATTCCTAAAGAGATACGCATGACAATTTCAAGACTGCATGGCAATATTCAAAATATTGTTGTCGGATTTGATCATCATAATGATCGCCTTGAAAATAGATCTACCTGCAGGAGATGTGCGCCAAAACTAAAACGAAAAACTCAATACGTGTGTACATCTTGTAAAACTCCAATTTGTCTCCAGTGTTCAAAAAATATGTGTAGAATGTGTTACAGATAGATTGGCTGTTGAGTAAAATAAGTCAATTATTGTGTCGTTACATTTTTGTAATTTAAAAATATATTTAGTAATTCAATATAATTGAAATTCTTGGGAATGTCGCACTGTATAGTAATTTATATATTCTTTTTTAATGAGCCATAGGGGAAGTAAAATCAGTCGACGTAGCTCAGATTTCAAGATCTGTCAGTACTAAATTATCTGATTTGAGGATTACCACATTTAATTAAAATATTGTATAACTGAGTATAATATATTAGTCATGAAAAGTCACAGTTGCATTACTATGTTTTACAAATATTTTAGAAAAAGTTAACTTGAGTGATGAGTAATATCAGGTGGACGTACA
Organism: Holotrichia oblita; assembly: GCA_023690525.1. Taxonomy (NCBI): domain Eukaryota; kingdom Metazoa; phylum Arthropoda; class Insecta; order Coleoptera; family Scarabaeidae; genus Holotrichia; species Holotrichia oblita. The sequence goes on from CM043023.1 coordinate 73,097,432, forward strand.
TACACATAAATTTTATGGGAAATTAGGACCGCACCTTGCGTTGACCCAGTCAGTATACTTTCCACATGGGATTTACACTGCTTTTCCGAATCAGAAATATGTCATCATACTGTAAGCAATCAATCTGTTGTTATCATCTTTAATGGAAGAATTATCAGGTTCGATTCAGGTTTTTTTTGATAAGATTATTTTATTTTATTACTTTTTTATTACTTACTTCCTTTTCCGATGTTTTTATTTTGAGATTTGTACTCCTTGAGACATCACAAAACAATTCACTTTGTTTGTTTTTTGTTCTTTCAGTTCTAACTGATATTCTAGGACAATTTCAAGATCGCCGATCTTCATCAAACTTCAACCACTAGCCCTGATGAAGTGAATACAAGTTTCACGGAAGCTTGGCAGATGTGAAAAAGGATACAGGTTGTTTCAATTTGTTAGCATCTTTCCAGTAACCCCTGTTACATTCTTGGATATGTACTACGCCCATTTTACCTTGGTGTTAAGTAAAATGCTGTGGTTTTCATTTAGCGTTTTGGGTTTGTATCCAGCAGTTGTTACCGTCATAAATTATTAATCGTGTTTGTTAGTTTAACCCTTTGACGCCGGAATTATAGTATGTAATTAAAAAAAATATTTGACATTTTAATCTATCACCAGACAGATAAATATACGGACTTAATAGCAACAAATTAAAAATTTGCATACTTAGGGAATGTTAAGGGGTATGTCGCGAATTCGCTATTATAGACATTAGAGTAAATCGTATATTAAAATTTTAAGTGCAGATATACATCACAATTATACATGAAACTCTTTGAAACAATTGGAATGATTGTTCAAACCAAATTTACTTGACATTTTTCACAGAGAACATTGGTGTGTCCTTTGCAATTGGGTTTCTTGCATCTCTGCCTCGACTTCATTATCACCGGCCAATGGGCAAACCCATCAGTTCGAATATTTGTGGATGGAATTGTTGACGTAGGTCCTCTTTTCTTCTTTTTTTCAAATTCGTGCTGCACAGAGCCAGATGAAGGCCTTCCTCTTTTGCGGTTACCTATGTCCTTTCCTTCCTTACGCAGCGACTCTGCAATTTTGGTTCTCAACGTCAGCAAATCCATTTGCATTTTTTTTGCTACTCCTAAAGACGCACAATCTCGTCTATAAATCAGCCAACTATTGACTATAACTAAGTCAATAAAATGGAATATTAGGCGGTGGTACCATTTCTTGGATCTTATGTGAATTCTGTAATATGAAAGTAGTGCATCTAATGTATCCACTCCTCCCATGAAACAGTTATAAGTCTTGACTACCTGTGGACAGGAAATTTCTACTGAGCTTTTCGTTTTCCTATCCCATCTTTTTACTCTAGAGGTCGATTGTGCACAAGAAAATGTACTAGCTAAAACAACACCCTTGTTGTCAAACCATTTTACAGCTCTTACAGAAATTCCATCAACGGTTGCTTCTCCTTCTTCATAGCTACCCCTGCCCCTTTTTTTCAAGTCAGCATCAGCTGAAAATGCTAATCCTGGAAATCTGTTTATACGAATTGTTCCCACTGCATAAAAGCCTATTTTCCAAAGTTCGACTAACAGATTTTGCGAAGAAAACCAGTTATCAAAATAAAGTAGGTGATTTGCATTTTTATCCAAGTTCTGGACTAATTTCAGTACAATATTTGAACTGGCACCCAAATCAGGACAATTCTGAACCTTTTCAATTTTGCCAGTAAATACATCAAAAGAATGTATGAATGAAGTCCTTTAGTGTCACATGAACCAAATATTTTATATCACCATTTGTACGGCTTATTTGGTAGATATTGTTTTATTCCTGAGCGGCCTTTGAATGGTACCATTTGTTCATCGATACTTATCATCTGTTCTTGTGGGAGCTCCAAAAACTGTAATAGCACATGATCAATCAAAGGTCTAATTTTATATAATTTATCTCGGTCGGGAGTATCTGGTTTTGGGGCATTTGCATTGTCATTTAGGTGTAAGTTTTTCTTTATTTCTTCCCATCTATCTCTACTAAGTATATCTGCAACTTGAGCAATTCTGCTTTCTGTTGCCCAAAACATACGAGATCTTGGAAGTCCAAAAATTGACATATAAATGACCGTCCCGATGAATTGTTCCAGTTCAGATATTTTCAAAGCAAGTGGTTTATTTGGATTTTGCTGAATTGAAAACAAATTGCTCTGTTCCACTATATTGCTTAGAAGTGCGTTATCAAAGAAAGATCGAAAATACTCGACAGGTATTTTTATTTGTTCCGATGGCGGAACAGCACCTTGCCACATAGGAGTATTTCTTGCACTTCCATCTGAGCTTACAGTTCTCCATAGCAGTTTTTTGGGACCCCTTGGTTGATTACTTGACGTAGAAGCAATTGGGACCGCAGCTTCATTTTCATCATTTACTTCCAGTTCTTCTTCACTGTCAGAAAACACCTCCACATTCTGACCCTTTATATTCGCACGTGGCGGTTCATAATCCTCATCATTGCTATCACTGAGGCAGCTCTCTTCGCTATCACTCGGTATAGCTCTAGTAATTACTTTTGCTTTCGCTTTACCGTAAAATACTCTTGTATTAATCATCTGCAACCGAGCAAAATAATATTTGTTTATAACCTTCAGTAATAGTACAATTGTATATATTTATTCTAAGGAGTTGAAATTTTCTTATAAAATATAACTAACTGTAAATTGTTACTATTATTGCCGGTTGTTGCGCAAACGCGACAAACTCCTAACATACTAGAATAATAGAATACGAATATGTATTTAGCCACTACCACGCCTTCGTTGCTTTATGTATTGGGCAGTAACGTATAATTATTTCGAAAAAAAACTTACTTAGTAGTAACCGAATTTAGTACTAACAAAATCACCAATAGATGGCGATTACCGCAACTCACGATGACTTAGTTATGTGTCGAATTGGCGACACTCGTCAAAATGAACAAATTCAACATATACTCCCCATAAGGATATGATAACTGGTATGTCGCGAATTCGTAACAGTCGGCTAAAAGGGGTTAAACACTTTGACAGTTTCAACCCCATGTTCGTTGAGTGCCGCTAAGATGCCTGCCGGGTCTTCTTCGTGTGGGAATCCGCGGACTATAAAAGCCCCGACTTTTGGTCTCTCTGGATGAAGGCGTGAAAGTCGCACTTACCCCTCATTTTTTCAATGTATGATGTTTTGTCTGAGTGTTGTTTGAAGTATATCTATAGTTTTTTTGCTCTATGTTTTACGTAGAACTTAGTGGTCATTTTCTTTGTTTCTTCAACTATTGCTTTTCTCTGCGTGATATTTTCGACTTTTCTTACTATCGGTGTGGGTTCTCTTTGGCTATCTGTAATCTGTGTTGGGGCTTCGGCGTGCGTGTTATTGTTTGTATCGTCATCCTTTTCTTCCTCTCGTTCTTCGTCTTCGCTTTGCTGACCGGGGTTTTCGTCAATTCCGGATAGGCGTGTCAGCTCGGAGGCTTCGTTTTTCTAGTATTGTGTAGAGCTTCTAAGGCTGTACGAGGAGCTAGCCGCAGAGCTAAGTGATTTTTAGGACAATTTGTCCGAGTCATCGCTTTCGTAGCAAGCCGGCGGCTTTTTCTTCCGGCCCTTGGCCATGGCTGTTTCTGCGATCCTATTGGCTAGAGGGCGTGGCCGATGCTAACCAATAGTGGTGGTCGTGGATGCACTCGCGACTTACATGAACCGCGTAGAGAACGATGTTTCTCTGCTAGCGTGAAATACGTCTGTACACTGCGGTGGTCAGACGATAAAGGTTGGTGATAATCAATATGAAGTCATATTTTAATAAGAATGTGTTATGGCAATTTCTCGCTAGATTGGAGCACTGGTTAACCTACCGCTGTTGAGATATGTTTAACATGGCAACATTATTTACGGCGTTTAATGTAACAAAGCCATGGAAATACAATTTTAGAAGCAGCTGAACATGGACTCATCACAAGATGAATAAATACATAAAAAAACCTATTTGTCACATGACTCATACATACATGTCCGAGAAAGACTATCCATGGAATTTTCGATATTTCAATATTTCCGTGATTATAGCTTCCATAACCATATTATGATTGATCATCAATAAATCCTGTCATGAAACCCTTGTTGTATAGGTTTCTTATTTTCTCACTCTCCTCTATATGTACATATGTATATGTTGGAGACAGACGACGAATTCGGCCGAAATTTGTGCGCATATCCCCAGATGTCTACAGCAAATACGCCACATACCGAAATAATCCCAACATGTTAGTTGATGATTTGATCATATGGCAAAAGGGCGGTTTTTATTAAAACAAATGCATTATTGCAACGAACGTAACATTTATTTCATTCTTTATTGCGACATGAAGTACTTCAATAACATTTGCTATTACATTTTATCTTGTTCATTACACAATTGAATCGGTTATTATTAGAACACCCAAAGTCATTAGAGAAACTGGCGAAGCAAAAAAGAGATAAGGCATTTTAGTGCAAATTTAAATATTCTTGTAAGTAGAATATTCAAAATATTTGACACGTTGACTGCCAACCACGAGTTATTTCGTTTTTACAAAATGAATTTTCGGTTCATATGTACTTAACAAAAAGGTGCCGCAAAATTAATTATTTTTATTTTTTAATCAAAATATAAAAAATCCAACTAAACAATACAATAACAATAAATTTTATTTATGGCATGTCTTAACTCTTAATCAGCCGCAACCACTTCCTGCCTTTAAAAAATTGTTTAAACGTTTTTGTCATGTTTATTAGATTATAAGAAAACCCAAACATTTTTTTCTAAATTTTTATTATCAAAATACCAAAAATACATATTGTCTCTCAGAAGATACAGTGCCTGTTCAGATTATTGTACATGATATCTCAAAAAACAGTTACGAGTTTCTTTTCCTGTGAGGATGCATAAGCGCATATCCCACTTTTGACAAAATATTGTGGTTTGACCCCATGAGCAATAGCGACAGCGGCCTTTCGTGACAAAAGGGGGAAGATGCCCTATGTTGTCAAACCTTACATCATCAGGTGGCGTTGGAGCCACAGGCGCTTTTACTATCTTTGCAAGGGGTTCCTCTTTGCATCCGAAACTAGGGCAGGGGCGACATCTGCCTTGAACTTTTTCAGCTTGTCAAAGTTCTCTATTCTTGATGCTTCTAAATCTCTCCTATAGAGAAACCAAGCATTGACAATACTGATGTCAATGAGTTGGGCAAATATCGCAAGCTACCACCTCTTGGATCTTAGTAGAGTTTTATTATTTGTATTGTTTGACAATTAGGGGACACTCGACAGATACTCTTTTTTTCCTTCCTTGATATATCTATCCACTCGACCCAGTGGAGCATAGCTAACCCAGGGACTAGCTAGTGTTACGCACTTAGTATCGGCCCATTTTACGACAGATATAGCTGCAGAACTGTCAACTTTGTATTCGAAAGATCCTAGTCATTTTTTGAGTAAGTTTTTGTCACTTTCCAGCGAACATCCTCGAAGTCTGTTCTGCCGTATTGTTCCCAGACTTTTGATGTGGAGCTTTTTATTGAGGTACTCGATTAGTTATAAAGACGTGAAGAAGTTGTCAAAATAAACAAAACATTCTTGTGGAGTTTTTATGCTTCTACATAGATGTATAACCACTTTTCTTCTACACCTTAACTTTGTCTCAAAATCAGTAAAAGTAATCTTGTCAAAAGTCTTTGATCCTGTGTATAACAAAAAATCATAAACGATTCCAGATACTTCTGCTCGGACAAAAAGTTTGAAACCCCATTTTTTCGGTTTCTTAGGAAGATATTGCCGTAAATTTCCTGTTTTTTTTCCTTTATATCCAATCATTTCATCGATTGAAAATTGATTTTCTTGGGGTTAGGTTAGGTTAGGAGTGGGGTGGCATGCGGGCCTGTTTCACCGCAACCTTTACAGGTCTATTGTGATCCCTTTCCTTAGAGAACGCTCTCTAGTTTCGCCTTCTTAATCAGACTTATCATTTTTGAGAGCGGTTTTTTGTGTAGCCGTTGGCTGTGGGGTTCTCTACCCCATTACTAGAAATCTTGTCCTCGCTAGGCCGTCACAGTGGCACAAAACATGAACTGGGGTTTCTTCTTCCTCTTGACAGAATCTGCAGAGAGCATTTTCTGCCAGGTCTATGTTAAACATATGCCTATTCAGTCTGCAATGACCGGTCATCAGACTTACTATCATTTTGACAGTCTTCCTGTCTTTACTCAGTAGGTCTTCAGTAAACTTAGGCCTCTGTTCCCTTAGGAACTCCGTAGCCTGTCTTTGTCCTGGCGATCTTTCCCACCATTCCTTGGACTTGTTTTGTGACCATTCGTAGATGGTCCTCTTAATTTGTAATTTGGTAGTGCCGAATGAAGGGGCCGCTCCTATGAAAGGCCTTGACATTTCGTCTGGCCAGCTCATCGGCCGCCTCGTCTTCCCTTCACTCCCATGTGGCTGGGGACCCAGGCCAAAGTAACTTTCCTTGGTGCCCGCCTCATTTAGGGCTCTTACGCAGTCCCAAACCAGCTTTGAGTCAGCACTTGCGGAACTAATCGCTTTAAGTGCTGCTTGGCTGTCAGAGTAAATAGCGACGCTTTTTCCTGGTTCGGCCCAACTGTCTACTTCTCTGACACAGTGGTGAATCGCCGCAACCTCAGCCTGGAAAATTGTCGAGTCCTTGCTGAAGCTCAATGAAAGGGCCTTGCACGGCTTCTTTCTATAAATGCCAGCTCCTACGCCATGGTCTGTTTTAGAGCCGTCGGTATACCAGCTTAAGTCCGCTCTTACTGTGGGGCCATATTCCTAGTCCTTCTTATCTGGTATTATAACCTGATATTTTCTATCTAGGTTAAATTTCTGAACCATGGCGTCGCTTGGCGTCACCGTTTGGGCCCCCCTCTTTTCTTGGGGTATCGCTAAACATTTTTAACGGATATATTCAAAAATTGGTGGAATTTTGAAAATTCTGTTTCCGCCTGGTTCCAAATTGATGTCTTGAAAATGCAGAAGGCGGCATAATTTTGTGAATCTTTTGATGGGTAAAACATTTGCAATCTTATCGTAGTGCATTGATATAGACCAGTAATCTTCAAAACTTGGCATATTCACTACCCCCATCAGTAAATGTATTGCACTAAAAGCCTTTATTTCGGATACATTGGTTTGTATACATGAACCGGTCACAAGCGTGGAATAAATATTAGTCTCATATGCTATCATCTGGTATAGGTTTTCATCAAACAAGTAAGAAAAATATTCTATGGGAGTTCGAATTTTGTCCGGCACATAAAAACATTTTTCGATTGTGATAGTGTTGTGTCGAAAGTCTGGTATTGTTGGTATTGTTTGCCTTTGTTGTAATTCTGTTAGCCAAATTTATATCAATTTCTTTATCACTTGATGAGGAATAATCAATATCGGATTGTCTAGGGTCTTCCTGTTGTGAATCTAGCCTTTTTTCAGAAAAAACTCTGCAGTCAATTTTCTGAAACTTTAAATTTTATTGAAACAGTTTCGAGCAATGTGTACTGGGAGATACATAGTATATGTTCATACAAACAAACACTCAAATCAAAATGTAGGACAACACTGTGTAAATCGGAGCATGCAGCTATGCATTCTTATGTAACACGCATAGTTACTGTAGGACATTGCATGTAAAAGTTATGTATAAATATCCATGTACCTCAAGACGGGGCACTTTCGGACATGAATGGGATAGGTTCGGACGATTTAAAAATTATTGAAATGTTTATTTACTTTCCAAATAACATTGTTGATCAAGTATTAATTAACATCATAAAGAAAAAAATTTACATTGAACTTTAGAAAAGATGCCATTCGTCAGCGTTTGTTTTTTGCCATTCATCAATTTGGCTTTCTCCAACTCTTTGATTCTTTGTTTCTCATGAATACTGGTGTAAATTCTCGATTTTCGCTTTTTTGATTTTCTGGTAGTGTTTCTCGGACAAGCCTTCGATAAGGGTTTCACATCTGATGGTTTAACAACAGATACATCAGAAATTACAGATCTGATGGTTTAACAACAGATACAACAGAAATGGCATAATTTTGGGGTTGTTAGCTTCATATGGTATTATATTCAATAATTCCCTTACGATATCTTCTACTTCATGATTTTTGGAAGAGCATGGAATTTTTTCATGGGAGTGAGGCTGAGCAACGATACTACGACTATTTTTAGAGAAGACTTCCCATCCTTACACGAGGAAAGATATAAAGAGGTGGAATTGAAGCCCCAACAGCAGATATTATTTCACACATCGTGACTCCTCGTTCAGCAGATACGCATTGTCCTACAGCTTTTGATCCTTTCTCTGCTATCACTCTCGGTGCTTGAAGGACTGTGGTTATACCCGTTTCGTCAGTGTTCCATATACGATCTGGTGAGAAATTATATTTTCAAGACATCTCTAGGAATTTCTGGCTGAGTAGGACGTTTCCTTTTGTATGTTCGCACCATCCTACAAACATTAAGAAATAACTAAAAGAAAAAGATCATTGGGCACATCCGGACAAACACGTAAATGAAACAGGGGGCATCTCCGGACAGTCCGAACCTGCCCCACATATGTTGTCCGTATGTGCCCCAGCTGTGTATAGGCAAGTTTTATTCACACAATTCTCTTAAACTGAGCAATCATTATTCTGTTTTGAGGTTAGATGCATAAAAGCATGTGTTCTTTCTGATAAAGTCATCATTTCTCACCTGAATTTCACTCCTTAACGTGTACGACTTTACAAGTAGACAGCTCAACCTAGTATCACAAATCGGTTTTGGGAACTTTTACATCTGTATTCACTTTTCAATGAAATTCGAAAGCACCCTTCATTATTAGCAAATTGAAGAATCTGAGCAACAATAAGAATCAATCTCTTTTCACTACACCAGATATAAAGGCATTTTGGTAGAGAGTATCCTTCGACGAATAGAGATTTATAGAAGGAACCTGAGTGAGACCCATTGCTAACGTAACACCTAAAAATTGTTTAATTTTATGTTTATTACTATTCGTCCACGATGTAATCCTGGAATGATGTGCATTCAAACATTGTTGCGTATATGTATTTGTTTGTGTTACTACCAAATCTATTATATCGTTTACAAAAATATTGTTGTGACACTGGTAATAAAAATTAAAATACACGACTTCACATTAAACAATTTAATATGATGAAATCGAATGATGTATAATAATTCCCAGCGGAACAGGTACAAGTTACAAATTATAGAATTGGTAACAATAGTTTGCTTATTGCAACTACAACAACTTGCTTCCGACTGTTTTTTGTACATTTAAAATGCATAGTTTATACACAAAAATATTAATGAGAAATTAATGAAAGTAAACCTTTTTTTACAAAAACTGCAGTTTTGACTATTACATAAATGAGTTTTCATGGATATTTCTAAAGAATGTACATAGTTAATTACCTTTAAGAACTTTCACATTTTTCTATTATGATAAAAGAATGTATATAATTGTTTAATGGAATTTTCTTAATTCTATAACAATATCAAAAATATCTATAGGCCTAGATATATCCAGATTTTGTATTTTTAAAGTACATTCTTCTCTCAATAGGTTAATATTTATGTTAGACGCCTCAATGTTTGACCAAAGAAGATGATCATGTCCATCTGTAGATGCTGGCGTAGCAGTCGCAGATTTGTCTGACGTATTTGTTTCTATGAGGATATTATTATACTCAACATCACTACCTACATCATACTCACTTTCATCATTATATGAGGGCGAAAGTATGTAATTCTTACCTTGTAGAGTGTCGTCACTGCTAAAGGGCTCTTCATCTTGGTTTTCACTATCACTATAGACGTTGAATAGGTTAGGATTGCGGTTGGTATCGTTAACTATTTTCTGTTATATTTGGTAAGTACGTTACGTACGCATCAGTTAAGTGTGAATAATTATGTCGCGCGCAAGAGCATTCACTCACACAGTCAGGTTGGCGTCTTCGTGTTCTCAAGGAACGAATCCCGCACCTGGTTTCTTCAAGTGATTTGTTCATGTTAACCCGTAAACTGCCGTAGTGCCGATCTATTGCACTATTACTGTCGTGAGGTCACAGAGACCGCCGTCCAAATATGTTTTAAAAAATCTACATTTTTAAATTCTTGAAATAGAAACTTTCAAGTTATAGCTATTCATTAATATTAAAATTTATTTTATTTTGTTAAAAAAGAATAAAATTAATATATGTATTTTTTGACCTTTATGTACTTATCTTTTAATTCCTGATTTATTTCCACTTAGAGGTCAATAAAACAATAAATAATTAAATACCAATTTATTCCATAACATATAATAATATGTTTTCGTTAAATAACTTCTTCAGTGGAAGAAATTGACATTTAATATGTGTCAAATTATATTTATATTATTAGTAATTTCTTCCACTGAAGAAGTTATTTAACGAAAACATATTATTATATGTTATGGAAAAAATTGGTATTTAATTATTTATTGTTTTATTGACCTCTAAGTGGAAATAAATCAGGAAGTAAAAGAAAAAGAATAAACTTGTGCAACACATACTCTTACTAACGTTAACCTAACATATTTATCATAATTTCATAACGAAAATATTTTTTGTATACTAGAGATTACTTGAATTTATTACGTATTCTTAAAATATAACGTACGTAAAATGTATGTAAATAAAATGTACCAATTTAAACACGATTAACATAAAAACTGCAGACCTTAAACTTTAGTAACTTTCTAAGTATCTTTTTTACATTAAAGGTAGATTTTTGACGAACACTCTAAACAAATCGGCTTACGGCAGCATAAACAAAGATGAAATGTTTTTCGCTTCAGTCTTGATTGTGCCACAAGTAACCATCGGGACGTTCTCTTTCTGGTATTTGTAATATCTTGCAGATAGAGTTTCCAATAATGTTTCCATATAACACCAAATATTAATCTTTTCTGGATGTTGTGTATGAACTTTGAGGCTTACATGTGAATTATTAGCGTGCCAATATCTACAATTATGCCTATTTACCTAACCGTTTAACGTAAACGTAGCTTTATCCGAAAAAACAATGTTATTAACAAAACTTTTTCTATCAATTTTGTCAGTCATTATTTCCGAAAATTGCACCTTGCGGTCAAAGTTATCTTCTGATAGTTCCTGCACTAAATGTGGTTTGTAGGGATACCGCTTTAGTATTTTCTTACTGATTTTTCTGACATATGATGATCAGCAGCAAGATGTCTATATCTCACAAGATTCTATATTAACAAATAATTTGCTACCGGTTTCGGGAAATCCTCATCATCAGGCAGCTACAAGAGATAAAACAACATTTGTTATAATACTTATATAAACAAACCAATTTGTAATAAGTTAAATGAAGCAGTATGATGCAATTATTAAAAATTATTAAAAAAATTTTGTGCAAAAAATTCTTTTAAAAAATACAATCGAAAAAACACAGTAAGTGTATGTCAGCAATATGGAAGGACCCACATAAACACATTAAAAGCCAATACATGTATGGTATAAATTATAAAATAGGCAATAACTAAACGTAATTAAGATGATCGTGGAGCTAGTGGGGTTAGCAGCCAATGGAAAAATCCTTATTAAAAGGAAATAAGACTCATTTATCTAAACCTTAAGCTTTCGATTTTTTATTAAAATCTTCTTCAGAAGGTAATTCTACAAGAAAATATCCAAGTACAAAAGCGGTAACAGTAATCATAAATAAAAAACTTACGATTAGAGTAAGAAGCTAGCAGTCACAGAACAAAACATCATAAAACGCACCATTAAAGCTAATTAGTCATACTAGGCGCTTTTTTAAACTAAACACAACATGTTAAAACACAAAATACATTGTGAAATTAATAAAAATGCGGTGACAATTCACAAGAATTAGACCGCATGGCTAAGCGCGGGAAACAGGTGTGAATAAGATAGGTTAAGCAAGGAAATTATTTTATTGGGGAAATATCAAAAATAAAAGTAACTAACTTAAGTCAAAACTACCAACACAGTAATGGGGAGGCCGGAAATTCAAACAAGACTAGTCGGAATCTATAACTGTAATAGTGGCATTCAAATCAGTAATGAGGGGATTATTTACGTGAGAGACGTTTTTATTGATATTGAACAATAAGGAGTATATATCGCTAAGATTATCCAGATCCGTTCTAAAATTCATGGTATTATTAGTAGTTTGTATGTAATACATCTCAAGAAACATGCGCTTCCTGTAGTTCTTTTCAGTAGCTATAACAGAAGTGCCGTCAAAATCCATCAAATGGCCATTATGAAAACAGTGGGAAGAAAGAGCAGTACTGTCAGAATTTTTACTACAATCTCTGCTGTGTTGACAGATGCGATTTTTTAACCATTGACTGGTAGTACCTATGTAAACAAGTTCACAGTTCCTGCAGGGGATATGGTAGATAACGTTAGAACGTAGCAAGAATGGGGTAGTGTCCTTGACTCTAGAGAAGATCGACTCTACGCTGGTAGTGTTGTAGAAAGCCAACTTAGTGGTGGGATATTGTAGAAGTAATTTCCTAATTTTTTCCGACCAGTATGGTATGTAGGGAAATTTTACATATTTATATTGAACGATGTCAGTGGGATTATTAGAAATATGTGGGAAATTAGGTGCGGAATTTAAGTTGGGGTGGGTATTGCGATGTTGAGTGGACGGTGACTGATGCACTATAGAAATGGACAATTTCAAGGGGTAACCATTTTGAGTAAACAAATCAACAAGACGGGTCTTTATACTATTATGAAATTGTGGATGGGCAATTTTGAGAATTCTATTCCTTAAAGCACGTAAGACATTAAGTTTCATCTGTATAGGATGGTTAGAATAGTAGTTCAAGTAACGACCAGAAAAAGTAGGTTTGGTGTACCAGTCGAGGATTATTTTTTGATCAGGGGTTCTATGTACTTTAGTATCCAGAAAGGGAATGGATCCGTTGTGTTCCAGTTCAATGGTAAACTGTATGTGCTCGTTGAAGCTATTGAAGTGATAAAGAATGTTATCGTCCTCATTCAAGGGGATAGAACATATAAGGTCGTCAACATATTTGTAGATAAAAGGTAAAGGGAAAGGCAGGTTAGGAATCACCTGTTCGAGAAGGTGATCCATAACTATTAAAGCGAGTATTGGACTAATTGGACTCCCCATTGGTGTCCCAAAAGTTTGCTTGTAAAAACTACCATTAAAAGAGAAGGTGCAGTTGGTCAGCAAAAACTTTATTAATTTCAAGAAATAGTCACAAGGAATGTCAGTACAGCTAGAGATAGCTTCCCAATGAAGTTCTATAACAAATAGAATCAGATCCAAAGGTATACAGGTGAAAAGAGATACAACATCTCGTCGCCTGAATGCAGAAGTAGTATATGTCACAAAATGCAAATTTTATAGGAGAGCATTTTTTTTGTTTTCTAAGAAAATTGAACTTGGTTACGTAAATATTATAATCATTTGTATGTTAAATTAACATAACAGAGGTACATCATTAGTGCTTAACACTGTTAAGTAAGAAATATAGAAAAATATGGACATAGAATACTAAGATGTTTTAAAGCAATTGTATGTCCACAAATATAAACTTAGCATATTTAACAAAAGGTGACTTAAAATAGTTCTGATTTAAAAACAAGAGCGTTTGAACATATCTTTTATTTTATAAAATGAAGTACATACAGAATGAAGAAAAGTATAGTTTCATTATTCGTTATAATCATCCGATTCGTTCCTGGTGCGTTCCATAGAGAAAGGCAATGTTTTGAAAAAATCGTGGTACTGAGATTTTATGACATTTTTCGCACATAGGAACTGTAGATGTTCATACTTTTTTTTTCGAAAGAGGTATTTTTTGTTTGTAAAGTTTTTTTTAATTGCAAGAATTACAGTCAATATGAACCTTTTTTCTTCCTCTTTGAGTTAAATCTATTTTTCTAAATTCTTCTTGCTCGTACATTGTTTTGAATAATAAACAATTGGGAAACTCTGGATCTGTTGCAATTATTTTAACATTACTGATTTGAACCTTTTCTCCATTTTGATCTTTATCAAAATTAATGGCGATGCTATTTTGCAGATCTTTCAAATCATATACATCATTTTGTGATAGTTCGTACACCTCGTAAGGTCGTTTTCTCTTCGCTAGCCTTACTATCGAAATCCACTGATCTGGTGTATATACCGGTATGTTTTTTGCGGCCCTCGCAATCACGCTATGGACGGAATCTACCTCGCTTTGAGTATGACCGCGCTCTAAAAATGTATGACGGATTTTAATCAAATATTTTTGTGTTAAGTAATTATAAAGAGAGAAGATGTACTTATTGCGATTTTGACCTCCACAATTATCTGAATAAAATGCAAATTCTTTAACACCTTTTTCAACATGATTTTCTATATATTGTAGCAAACAGCTTCCTATTTCGGATGAGCCTCGCTGAGCGATGCATTCGTACCACATGTAGCACTGGCAACCTTTTGTGGCTAAATTAAATATTGTAAAATTATAAGAAGACAGTTTTAATTTATAATACGCTAAACCCACATTTGATTTTGGTATCGGTAATACTTGTTGTAAATCAAAAACAGCGGCACAAATTTGTGAATTTCGAGACGCTGCTTCTGAGAGAGAGAGATCTTCACAATTTGTCGCTTTGGTAGAGCACCGGGTTTCTTTTTTAGAAACTTTATAACCTATAAAAATAGTTTAGGTTAGGTAATTCACACATACATTTTCAACATAAATACATATATAGATATTGTACATACCGCATATGTGTGCGAATGTTTCCGACGGCAATGCATTTATAGGTGGCTTTGGATTACTGTCCTTCCGAACCAAATTTAGAATTTTTTTCCGATCTGCTAGTTGCCATAGTAAGCTAAAGTTGTCTATTAAGGTAGAGCAGAAGTAGTCTATGTGCAGTTCTTTCTAAGCTAACTCAAATCTTGTATAGAGCAGAGCTATTCTATCTCACATTGGGTACGTGGACATACCATGCATACAGTACTTACGATAGTTCTGCATTAACCGAATCACATCAAGTCAAGATAGAATAGTTTGTCACTCTATCTTCGTGGCGGTTATTCAAATATTTGGAGTTCGAATACTTCTGCATGTAATAAAGTGAATTGTAAGCTATTATATTGTATGAAAATCACAAAATGCCAAATTTTGGGGATAGACTAGTTCTGCATTCAGGCGACGATCTAATGAAATGATCTGATAGTTGTCAGGTAGAGAAATATCTCTTACCTTATCGACAAACTCGAAAGTATCCTTAATATTAAAATTAGTTCTCGAGCTTAAAGCATTAGAAAGCACCTCAGAGAGATGGATGGACAAATCATAGACGGGTGACGCACAAAAGGACACGATAGGTCGTAGAGGGTTGTTGATTTTATGAATCTTAGGTAAGCCGTAAAATTTGGGACAGACACCATTGTAACAAGTAAGACGTCTTGCTGTAAGTTCCTCGATGTAACCATTTCTTTTCATTTCCCGTATATATTTATTAGTATGGTATTGAAGGGAAGAAGTTGGGTCAGTGGATAACATGAGATAAGTAGTGTTATCATGAAGTAGTTCGTTAGCCTTACTAATGTAATCTGAAGTGTTAATGGCAACAGTAACAGAACCTTTATCAGCTCTAGTAATAATGACAGGATCAGCTTTCATAGAATTAAGTTTAAGGAATTTTTTGGTTTCAAAGTAATAATTCCGAAGAGCATTATCAATAAAGTTTCTAGTAAAATCATGATAAAAGTAATTAGTTAAAACATTAGTGATCTTAGCTCTCATTTCATTCCTTATATCTAATCTTAAAGAATTAAGGAGATCTTCTCTCTATTGGCTAGATGTAAGATAGAAAAGTCAGTGTTGATATCAAAAGTATGACCTGTCTCAAGTAAATGTTTTGCAATAGAGGTTGTTTTCTTAATAATCTGGAATGTTTAGAGATTTTAAGACAACAAATTAAGAATAGGGATTTATCTCTGATTGCCCAATTAACTTTTGAAGCGACAGCTACATTCGCTATTTTGCTTGACCCTCCTTGAATTGATCCTTTGTGATGCCCTGGCTTGTTGTGTACAGTTTTCTTCTTCATTAATATCACTTCATACTTTGCTATTAGTTTACCCGCCTTTGACCTCATAGATGGCACTTCACACTATTGTTAATAATATTGAATTTTTAAATGATCTTTATTTAACATTGACTATTTTATTATGTATTATTTTGTGTACATCGAAACTTGAATCCCAAATCAGTTAGAATTCTTCTTAATGATGTGTTTGATCCATTGCACTGTAATTCATCGTGCATCTTTTGGCGTAGTGCCGAAATTGTAACGCGTTGCTCGTCAGTTCTATGAAAATTATAGATCATGTCCCGCAGTAATCTTATTTCAAACTCCGGTAAACTTATGACACTTTTTTTTCTTTGTCTCTTCTTACCAGGACTTGTAAATTTTTTGCCATCATTGCTTGATGCTGTATTTCCCTCTTGAATGATCCTTTCTATTGTTCGCACTGATACACCAGTTGCTTCATGCACAGATTTTTTTATTTCACTTAATGGCTGTGATTCACTTTTATGTTTATAAAAATAATTATAAACATTAAACACAACTTCACGCGTTTGAGCATGTATCACTTTACGGTCTCCTACCAACGACATTATGGTCCGCCACTGACAAATATCAAGTAAATTTAGCTACGTTTAGGTGGGCGTGCCACGTTTTAAAGACGTCTACGGCGCATCCCCACCGCTCGCCATGGTATCTGGCGCGTGCAGTACTTATATTATTTTCTTCTACTATACTGGTCTTACTACTAACAAAGTCGTTTACATTATTTGCGTCTACATCATGTACAAATGTATTGGAATATGGAGTCTGCATTCTATGATCAAAACATTTTCTAAGGTAAATTCTATTTCTAATAATGCAACCTCCATCTTCCTTTTCTATTTGATAAGTTCTTTGTTTTAGTATTTTAATTACTTTTCCTCTGTTCCAAGGGCTTTTGGGTTTCTCTTGATACCATATTTGAGTACCTTCACTAAAACTATCTTTGTCTGTTGTACCTCTGTCATAGTACGTTTTACTTTGATCTTGTGTGGAATTCATTTTAGAATTCAATTTCGATTTATTAATTATTTTAGGCTGTAACTTGAATTCACTTAAAGGTAAATTATCTCGCAAGTATCTCGACATTAGGATTTGAGAAGGTGTATATGTATCGTATACGAGGTATTTCGAAAAGCTAATAATGCTAAATATACATCTTCATTGGTTTCTTTCAATTTTTTAATTAATTTTTTCACTGTCTGAATCATTCTTTCAGCAAGTCCGTTTGATTGCTGATAATGTGGAGAGGCCGTAACTGACTGGAAATTCCATTCAGTCGCAAAATGTTGAAATTCTGCACTAACAAATTGCCTGCCACTATCAGAAACTACTATTTTTGGGATACCATGTCTTGCAAATATTGATTTCAATTTGTTGATTACGTTATTTTAAGTTAGATTTTTATTAAGATTTGCTAATTCCGGATATTTAGAATAATAATCTACTACTATGAGATACGTTTACCCTTGTAATTAATATAAATCTAAACCTACTTTTTCCCATGGTCTCTTTATTATGTGGTGAGGTGTCATTGATTCTCTTTTGTTAGAGTTTTGGTATTTATTGCAGACATATCAGTTATTTACTAGATTTTCTATATTACTTGAAATATTTGGCCAGTATACAGAAAATCTTGCTCTTGCTATGCATTTCTTTATGCCAAAATGGCCTGTATGAATGTCATTTAAAATTTTGTTTCTCCAAGAAATTGGTATTATTACTCTTTGTCCGACATAAATTAATCCATTTCTACCTTCTGTAATTTCACCTCTTAACTTATAATATGGTTTCAAATTACTTGGAACTTTATTTAAGTACTTTGGCCAGCCGTTTGCCATGTAATGTTTTAATGCTCTCATTTCGTCGTCACTTTCCGTGTCTTTTTTAACTGTTTCATACGTTCGTCCGTAATTACTAAATTCTTTGCAATTAAGCATATTTGTGCTTCTAAATCTAAATTATCTTCAAATTTTTCAGATAAATTAGCACGGGATAATGTATCTGCAATTATTAAATTTTTACCGGGTTTATAAACTAAGTTAATTTGATATTTTTGTAAAGATAAGAACATTCGTTGTAGTCTCGCGGGACACGAGTTTAAAGGTTTTTTGAAAATTGAAATTAAAGGTTTATGATCGGTTTCTACTGTGAACATTTTGCCATAGACATATTGATAGAATTTATTGACTCCAAAACAAATTGCTAATAATTCTTTTTCAATCTGCGCATATCTTTCCTGTGTGTCGTTCATGGCACGAGATGCATATGCACATGGTTTCTGGTCTTGTAATAATACAGCACCTAAACCTGATTTTGAAGCGTCTACGGATATTGTTATTGGTTTGTTAGCATTGAAATACTGTAATGTCGGTTGATTTACTACTAGCGTTTTTAAGTTTTCAAATGCTTTATTTTGTTCATTTCCCCACACAAATACATTTTCATTTTTTATTAAATCCCTCAGCGGTTTAATTTTCAGACAAGTTTTCAATAAACCTACCCACATAAGTTATAAAGCCTAGAAATCTCTGTACACATTTTTTATCTTTCGGTTTGGGCATGTTTTTTATTACTGAAACTTCATCAAGTGATATACCTTCCCCCGAGAACTTATGACCTAGATATTTAACTTCTTCAAGCCCAAATTTACATTTTGATAAGTTAAATTTTACGTTATTTTGTTGTGCTATTTGAAAAACCTTTTTTAATCGCTCATCATGTTCTACTTTATTTTTGCAATAAATTAAGATGTCATCTATGTATATTTGTACACCATTATCTGAGAACATTTCTTGAAATCTTTACTGAAAGACTTCACTAGCTGTTTTTATGCCAAATGGCATTCTCAAAAATTTATATCTACCAAATATTGTAGAAAACGTGCATAATTTACTAGACTTTTCATCCAATGGAATACTCCAAAATCCACTAGTTGCATCTAATATTGTAAATACCTTCGATCCATTTAAATTTACTATAATTTCATCTATATTTGGAAGCTTAAATTTTCTTGATTTAATCACCGCGTTTAAATTTTTTGGATCTAGACAAACTCTAAGTGATCCATCTTTCTTTTGCACTAATACATATGAATTTACCCATTCCGAACTTTCTTCAACTCTTTCTATTATTTCAGATTCCACTAATTTATTTAAACAATTTTTAAATTTACCTCTTAACGCGAACGGTACGTTTCTGACAGGGTTGACAACTGGTTTTGCATTATCTTCAATTTCAATTTTGTATGGTTTACCTACTTTGCCTATTCCATTAAACAAGCTTTTATATTCATCAATGAGAGTTTTATAGTTTGAATTGGTGCTATTATTTATTATATTAATTTTTTTTAAATTAATGTCATCTTGAAATTTAATTATTTCTAAATCTATACAGGATATTTAAACCAATGATAGATCCATATTCATGTTTAACTACATAAAATTCTACATTTTTTAAGGATTTTTCTTAAAATTTTAAATCTAAAAAGCATTTACCTAATGTAGGAATTTTTGCACCTGTAAATGTTAGTAATGTTTCCTTAGTTTTAACAATTTGTTTTACATTAAATTCGGCTAGTTGTAAATTAGTTAGCGAAATGATATTAGCACCTGCCCCTGTATCGATCTTAAATCTTGTATACACATTTATTTTCTCTGTTCAGTTGATATTTCATTGTCAATTTCATTAATTTTTCTATTTTTATTTCTACATACTGATGCTAAGTGATTTGGAAGTTTACAAATGTTGCATCTTTTGCCAAATGCAAAACACTTGTTTATAGGATGATTCTTACCACATTTACTGCACTCTTTTATTTGTTTATTAAAGTCACTAGTACCTGTTTGTCTTCCATAATATCGTGACTCCTTTGTTGAATTCTTCTCATATCGTTGTTTGGGAATTGTTACCTTTTTCTTGATTGCACCTATATCAGCAGTTCCAGAAGAGGGTGGTGATCCGTTGGGTCTTTCATATCTTTCAACTGTTTTCGGGATGTCTCGGTGATTATGCAGCACTCCACGGTTTTTTCTAGAGTTAAATCCTCTCTTTGTAGCAACTTCTCTCGTGTCAGGTCATCTTTTATGCCTACAATTAGCATGGTTTTAATTAGCTCATTTTGTAACTTAATTTCCCCGATTTCACATTGCTGTGCTTGATTTTTTAGATATGTGACAAATTGTTCTACCGTTTCGGTAGTTCGACGAGCAGTAAAAAATTTGTATCGTTCGTAGGTTATATTTTTCTTCGGCACAAAGTAGTTTTCGAATTTTTTCTTGAGCGGATCAATCTTATTCGTTTCTTCTTCTGTAAACGTGAAGTTATTGTAAATTCGTATGGCATCTTCTCCCATGTGGTGTAAGAGTTAAGCGCATTGAATTTTTTCCGCTTTCTCGTCCAATTCTGTTGCTGTAGAGTATATTTCAAATGCCCGTATCCATTGCTTCCAACTTTCGGACATGTTTCCTTTGAAATTGAGCGGCTTTAAACTTCTCCTGCCAACATCCATTTCATTTAATTTTTATTTTCAATTTATTTACTTTACTTCTGTTCAATTATACATGTGCTTCCATTTCTCTTGCGTATTTTTCAATTATTTCTTTTTTAACACCTTTTTTATAATTTCATACTTGTTTTGTATGCTCGCAGCGCCATGTTATGTCAATAAACTACGCAGGTTGGTTGTTGACTGCTTTATTCTATATAAACGACTACTACTTACATATGTGGTTATGCAACCCAGATAGCACATCTGTATGACAATACCATACATGTATTGGCTTTTAATGTGTTTATGTGGGTCCTTCCAAGTTTTTATAATAGTTTTGTAGTGATTTTTAAACAATGATTTAATAGTTCAGGTGTCAAGAGATTTAATGGAAAATTAGTTTGCAACTATTTCTTAATACAATTCTATCTTTGAATTACAATATTGTTAACGACCGTAGGCTTCTTATGTACATATTGCTGACATACGCCTTACTGTGTTTTTTCGATTGTAAGTATTTTTTAAAAGAATTTTTTGCACAAATTTTTTTTAATAATTTTTAATAATTGCATCATACTGCTTCATTTAACTTATTACAAATTAGTTGTTTATATAAGTATTATAACAAATGTTGTTTTATCTCTTGTAGCTTCCTGATGATGGGAATTTCCCGAAACCGGTAGCAAATTATTTGTTAATATACAGGGTGTCCCAAGTTGAGTGGCGTATTAGAATATTTCCTAAAGTACACCAAAGAGAGCGCTGAAAATTTGGTTGCCTTGGTTTCCGGCCATGCTCTTTTTAAATAAAATAATTTTAAAGATGGCCGACTTCCGGTTATAACGGAAATCGATAGGAACTTCGTTATTTTAAATGGAACACCCCATATATTAGTGGATTTTTGGATTTTACGCAAAATTTTAGGCTAACTTTCTTAAATAAACCTTATGTCTAAAATGCACCGTTTTTGAATAATTCCACTTTTTTTAATAATTCGACAAATCATTGCTGGGCGTCATTCGGCCTCTCTCAAACAACGTTTGACTTACAGCCTTCAAAATTTTTATGATGAGTACTAAGGTCTAATTGTAAAGCGTTGTTGGAAAAAAAGTCTAATATCTTACACAGGATGTTCAAAATACACTTGCCAATGTAGACAACTTCGTACCTTGGGAAGTCGCTTATTTCAAATGGAACACCCTGTATTTTATTGGGCCAATAGTTAGAACTTTTTATTCTCTTTTGATCTGTATTACATTCCCTATACCTAACTCTTAAGGTTTTTGAGTTCTTTATAATTTTTATAAAACAGACTGAGATTTGAAAAAAAAAAAGTTGCCATGAATTATAAAATGACATTTAGAGGGAACTATTTCACTAAAGCTAATTTAATACTGTTTATCAGTAGTTGTCATGTATAACTGTTGGATTTACACCTTTCGGAGTGACACTAAAGTAGGCATAAATAATAAAAACAGGTATGAGGAAGACTATTATTTTTAATGTCAAATTAGAAAGCAAATACGATACTGAAGCAACAAATGGGTAAAAACAGCATGGTACATATACCATTTACAAGTAGACGAAAACAGAAACCTTAGTTAAATCGTTCAATATGATCTCCATTTAGATCTAGGCAGCGGTTTAAGCGACCCATTACACCATCTGTTGTAGCGCGTAAAATTTCGTTTCCCTGTAAAGTCCCAAAGCAATTGCGCACTCTATTTTCAAGCTCTGCCCTGCTATTAACAGGGTCGAAATAGACTTCATTTTTTATTTTTCCCCACAGATAAAAGTCCATTGGCGTGAGATCGGGCGATCTCGGTGGCCACGCCCAAGGCCCACCACGTCCTATCCAGCGATCTTCAAAAAGTTCAGTGATGCACTGCCTTACCCCATTACAACTATGTGCCGGAGCTCCATCAAGCTGATACCAGCAATTTCTGTAGACATTTAGCGGTAAGCTGTCTAAGAACTCCGTTCCAACCGTCCGCAAAATTTCTATGTACATTTCTGAATTTAGATTCTCGTCGTAAATAAAATAACAACATTTGTTGCCCATCAAACAAGAAAAAACGTTAAAACTAAATTTATTTTGGAATCCTCTTTCCCTAATTACGTGGGGATTTTCGTGGGACCAAAAATGGGAATTATGCCTGTTGAACACACCTTCGTGAGAAAATTTGGATTCGTCTGTCCAAATTATCTTTTGTAAAAAATTTACGTCTTCTTGCTGGGCCACCATAAGCATTTCACACAACTGCACTCGAAGTAATCTGTCTGTAGGTTGTAGTGCATGCACAGTTACAAATTTGAAATTGTGTAACTTATGGTTTCTCATAATCCTGTGTATGGAAGAGCGTGGAATGCCTAAATCGTGTTCAGCGGCTCTGGTTGACGCTCGTGGAAACGCTTCAAAATAAGCCAAAACCGAAACTTCATTATCTTCATTCCCAGTAACCGGAGCAGATGTAGCTTTCTTTATTTTAACGCTACCAGTTGTTAGAAAATTGGCCAAATACCTTCTCAATTTATTTTCTGTCATCGGTGGTAGTTGCGGGTAAGTTTCATTAAAGTTTCTGCATGTTCGAGCAGCCATTCTGTTACACTGTCCATGAATAAAAAACAAATTTAAAATGTCTTCGTTTGAATAATTGTAATTATCCATTATGGTTATTATTATTATTATTATTTGTATTATTATTACTCAGTGTATTGTAATCAAACAGTAAAAACAAATTAAAGGAACAACTATTAACTTAACAATAACACTCTTCGTAATTATCAGATTAGTTTTAGAGTATTTGTTTTATTGGAAATGTCATTTTATGATTCATGGCAACTTTGTTTTTTTTCAAATCTCAGTCTGTTTTATAAAAATCATAAATAACTCAAAAACCTTAAGAGCTAGGTATAGGGAATGTAAATACAGATCAAAAGGGAATAAAAAGTCCCAACTATTGGCCTAGTAAAATGCAGGGTGTCCTATTTGAAATAAGCGACTTCCCAAGGTATGAATTTGTCTACATTGGCAAGTGTATTTTGAACATCCTGTGTAAGATATTAGACTTTTTTTCCAACAACGATTTACAATTAGACCTTAGTACTCATCATAAAAATTTTGAAGGCTGTAAGTCAAACGTTGTCTGAGAGAGGCCGAATGACGCCCAGCAATGATTTGTCGAATTATTAAAAAAAAAGTGGAATTATTCAAAAACGGTGCATTTTAGACATAAGGTTTATTTAAGAAAGTTGGTGTACTTTAGGAAATATTCTAATACGCCACTCAACTTGAGACACCCTGTATAGACCAACTTTTTTTCCCTTCTATTTGAGATAAAAAAATATATGTGATAAATATTTGACATATGTATGTAACTTCAAATACATTCATTCTCAGTAATCTATTAAATTAGTAGTTGAGAAATTTTTATAGTTAGTAGATTTATTTCAAAGATAAATAACAATTCAAGAGTTAAAGATTATTTTCATTCATTAAACACAATATATAATTTACTAGATGTATTACCTACATATACACAATATTTATGCTAAAAATGTTATTTGAGTTAATTATTTATGATATTCCTCAAAACATTTGTCATGTAGAGGAACACCGCAGCGTTCACATACTTTAACTGTTTCATTTTTACATAGTTGACAACGACGTGTAGGTTGTCCACATATAATTAAATGTTGTCCACTAAACCAGTGGACCCGTGAGTGAAAAAGTTTTTGACGTAGAATTAAGTCCTGGCTTTTTTGTTATTATATTTTGCGTCGCTGTTCGTCGAGGTCTAGGTGCCGTTCTATTCCAAACTGATCCACTTTTTGATACATATACAGGAATAATGTCATCAATTTAGAGTCAGTCTGCAAGATTAATCGTGTATTTTTTCTAATAAAGGAAATATCAGAATAACATATCTCAAGAATCTCAGATGCGACATCTTGAATTTCTACGTTGTCTTCCATTTCGGAACATTCAGAATCTGTTCCTACAACGTTATCACCTTCATTAATCTCGTCCAGCGGCTGTAAAGCAGTTACCCGGTCTGCCTCTACCGATAAATCCAATTTATTTTTCTGCGACATATTGGAACACTGGCTGAGAAAAGTCACGTCAATCTCAGTATGCGTATCGAATAATACTGACCGTTTGTTATATGCATGCGTGTCTGCAACCGTAGGCTTCATCTACGAGTTGGCGCGATACGATCCAAAGTTCTGTTGTCTAAAACAGCGTTGCCTGCTTTGCTTTCCCAGCCTAAAAATTTCACATGAATGCCGAACAATGTGTACCCCATTTGATTATTTTCCAATTTATTCAGATTACAGATTTCCTCTAAATAGTACTATCCGATATTAGGCAGCTATCGGATATTAGGCCACTTTACTCTAATATCAGAACAGCAACACAGCGATTCTTCCATTTTATAAAAACTTGACGAATAATCCTCCTGTTTTGTAGGATAAATTATTACCACAATTTTAATTCTTTTACAACTTTCTCTTTATTGTTTACAACTCGGTTTTTTGTTTTTATTAACACAGCAACTTATCTATTTTACAGTCGTGTCCTTAACATACTGCCTGCCTTGGAAGCATTACTTTCAATTACTTAAAACTGTTCGTCACATTCTATTGGTAGGATTGATAATTTAACTACAAGTACTGTAACTACACCCCGCGCTGTTTTTACACTTGCGGTGGGAATAACACTATCGCCAGTACCAGGCGTCAGAGTTTCCTTGCCTTCTTGCTTTCATTCGTTCCTTTGCTGAAACTCATTTAAATATTCTTTACTCCATCCACTTCAAAAATAGTCACGTAGTTGCTGAGTATATTGCCATCATGATAAATTATTGCTTTTCACATGAACTAATGTTGGCTCATTTATGCTGGCTGGTGAACCTGATGGTGGTGTAAAATACGAAGGGTCATTAGGATTACTGGACATGGGAGATAAGTCTATAGTCTAGAGTTCTATAGTCTAGAATTGAGGATGCCCTTAATTTGTATTGTAGTATGCATTTCTTCGTAATTGAGTGAGGTTTTTCCTAAAACTGGAGAAAGATGTGTTTTGATAGATTTTACCGCAGCTTCCCATAATGCTTTAAAGTGTGGCGCTCGAGATGCTACATATATGAGTAGTTTACCTTGGATTAACTGACAATGCACCTGCCTCATTAGGTTTCTTAGCTTCCTAGAGTGCGACCAAGTGAACCTGACCCCTCAAGCAGCGCCATCGATTTGTCCTGTACATTCCCAAACAAACACTTAGCGCGCCAAAATTTAAATGTGATTCAAACAAAGGAATGTTATATAAAAAATACACAATATTTATTTATTCATGCGAATAGGACATTGTATATTACAAAAGCACAATAAATGTATATATCATTAAAAAAGAAATGTGAAAGAACAGTATACAAACTTGTAATGTAAAAGTTACTTGGCCATTCTTCATTTTGCATAATATACACTAGTGTTAAACATTATAATTATAGTTCATCGTCAGAGTCGAACCAGTCCATATCTGACTCCGAATCTGAATCATTTAATCTAATTATAAATTTTTGTATATCCATTAGCTTGTCACTATGGATGTATTGGTTTGGTATTTTCCGTACATGTTTGCATTCTGCTTGCCACAATTCTGGAGTAATTTCAGCAAACGCCTGCCTAGTTAAGACTTCCACATTACAACCACCATCAACATTCTTTGAGGCTACCTTTTTCTTCACCATGTTCCAAATAATCTCTATCAGATTAAGGTCACAGTGATATGGAGATAATCTTAATACGGAATGATCTAAACGTGCTGCGTAATTGTCAATCTCATATTCCGGCTGTGGTTTATTACGTCTAACAATTTCAAGTAACTCACATTTTAACATGTCTGGATGATGCGGTATATTTTTCAACAAAAGCCAGGATATAATATCTGCTTTTCTGGATGCAGATGTTGGTGCCCTATTAATTTGTACACTATGGTACGGTGCATTGTCCATAACTATAACGGAATTGTCTGGCATATTGGGTATCAACTGTGTTTTGTAACCGTAATCTCCGCTTTTCGTCTTTGATTTGAATAAAAGTAATGCTCCGTTAATAAATCCCATTTCACCGCCAGCATGAGACATAATCTATCGTTGTCCTGCGCTCTCTTTCTTTAAGACCCTCTTTTCATCTGAACTTTGCCAGCACTTTGACACAGTGTATTCTTATGCACATAGCTCTCATCGAGAAATACCACTGGCCTCTTGTCATCACCACGACTGTCATTATGCATTTGAGATCTTAAGTACCGTGCTCGCCAAGCCTCTATGTCCTGTCGTTCCATTAATACCTTTCTATTCGACTAACATTTCTTATACTTATATCGATGATAATTTTGCGTAGTGTCTCTTTGCTACCCTGAAACTTAGTTACAGACTTCATATATGTATGTAAAATACTTAACGCGGATACAGCAAATGTTGCTGATAAAAATCTTAATTCATTGTCAAAGCAGCTTTATCACGATATTATTTAGATCAATAACACTGATTAGACTGACTTATTAATTTTTGTTGTGATTCATTTTACCCCTTACTTTGTTGTTGTTTTGGTAAAATAGCGCACTCCTGTTGATGATTTTGCGGATGCATAAAATACTACTCTGAGCTTAGTAATTATACTATTATCTCTTAAAACAGCATGGTGCCATCGATATCTGTCAACTCAGAGTGATGAATGGCTTTCATGTCGCTCTATTAATAATAAATATTCTTTTAAGCATGTTGAATATTGTGTTTTTATATCAGGGTCTTTTGCTAACTTACGTTCCATCGAATAAAACATCTTAAGTGCCCGGACGCGTGAATTTCCTAGTTCTAAACTGATCTGCTTAAATGGCAATGATACAATAAAGTGACCATCGCTGCTTTGGGAAGTGGTGTTCATAGAGTGCGCTACACATTGCTTCAAAATAAGAACAAGGGTTTAACTTTAGAGCGTTTGAGAGCTACTTACTCGCAAAATACAAAGACATACATTATAAAGTTGTTTATTGAGAAGTAATTTAAAAAAATCGTGAAAAATTAATAATGAAATAAAAATATAGATAAATAAACAAACTCATAATAAATGTTCAAAATGCTGCCCGTTCACTTCTTGACACAAATAAAGTCGTCTTACAAAAGTGTATATGGGTTCCTATTTAAAAAAAGCAAGATGGCGTCGTCCTGCCCACATCAATTGCACAAAACAAGTGAAATCTATATCAAAATCTTGGCGATAATATACAGTTTAACTCTACCAAATATCAAATCTAAATTTCTAAGCGTTTGCCTGTTACTCTACTTGGTGCAATACTTTAGCCGCACCCTGTATAATTATTGTTGAACGAATTTTTATTGGAGTCACCACACAAACATACGACATCATAACTAGTTAATTTACTTAGCAGGTCGTCAAAACATACATTAAACTCAAATAAATCTATATACACAAATAATTACAACAGAAGTATGAAGTAGTCTGAGCTGAGCAACACTGTATTCAAAAATGCCATCGATGCAAGGAATTAAATTTTTTAGTTCAAGTAATAAATTGGATTTTGCAAGTATCGCAGTAGGTACCACCTCCTCTACTAGACTGCCTGCAAGATATACCAAATAATTGATAGTTATTAAATGGCAGACAGTCCAGGTCGGAGTGTTGCAACCAGTGCTCACTTAAACAAAAACATCTAGACTTAACTCATTTAGGACGACGTCCATATTAAGAAATTTATTGCGAATATTTTGGGCATTAAGATGTAATATACTGAATTTAGATAAGCACTCAGGAGACTAGACATCTTGATTATGGGTTCCTACCTGACTTTTCCGGAGCGTGTGTACTCCTGAAGATTTATATAAATCAAATTGCACCGGTTCACAGCAGTACGACATAGTCCAACATTTAGCTCGTTAATCAAATTACTTAGACAAGCAGCCACACCTAATTTACACTGTAAATTCAAGTGCAACCCATAGCCTATAGAAAAATGAATCACTGTGTTGACATATACATAATTAACATGACAAAATGTTTTTCTTAAGTCAAACATTTGGCAATTAAACCTAAATACTTGTTCATTATAGGTGTGCTTATCTGTCCAATAAGGCACAGAAAGGAGAATAACATTCGTATAAGACATCGAATAAACAAATCAGTAACACATTTTTTCTTAGGAAACCTCTTATTCAAAATGTCATTAGTCCCGGCCATTATTACTACAAAGTCATTGAGAGTATGGTTCTTTGTTAGGGAGTGTATATCTTCAATTATGGTTGCCAATTTGGCGTTAGGCCTAACCACTGCTTCCACGGCGTAACCAGTCACCATATCACATAAAATTTCAGCCATATGCCTTCCATGACTGTCACCTAGTAACGTAACATTGTTTTTGAGGTGAGGCTTTCTGCGAACTGAATTCAGCTGGTCTACTTTTGATTGTTGATTATCCTGTCGTTCGTCAAATAGTTGCTGTTGGCTCATATAATAAAGTTCCTCATTGTCGTTTGTATTTGTTACTTGAGCGGCTACCTTCAATGATACGAGATTAGTTTGAGTCATAATGGATTTCCTTATAATTCGTCCTACCTGAGTACTTGCGTATATTGCTGTTTTTAAACTATTTGAGTTTTTATCTGGTTTATTTGTTCTATTACGTAAGCCTTCTATAATATCATTCTGTTCTTTGCAATAGCTTCTTCTAGCAATAGCTTTAGTTAGCTCTGTTTCTAACCGATCCGCCTCTTCAACAAGTTCATTCATTTTATAGTTTACTTTGTCCGCCCTATTTCGTAAATCAGCAACAATAGAAGTAATAGTATCCTTGTTATCCTCTGTAAAGCAACTTTGTAAAGTAATATAGCTATTATTATGTCCATTTGATCGATAGTCCTCCGTGATCTGCAGACTAGGTAATTTTCTTTGCGATCTAGTACCTGTCGCCATCGTATCTGCACAGAATTAGCAACACTGCCCAGAGACTATACAGGGTTGTCACCTAAGCACGCGCTGGTCTATAGCTCCTATACTAATGATGTTAGGAATTTCGTTCATATACTAATCTATACTACTTGCAAGACTCTATTTCAGGAAAATATTTTTAAGTATATAAGGTGACCCAAATAAGTGTGAAAATATGGAAATATTTTTTTTTAATGACACCCCTTGTATTGTGTTGCACATTTCAGTTCATCTCAATGCACTTTATCAATTCCCAAAAAATTATTTCATTACTCCTGGTATTCCGGAGAAATAAATTAAAAGTCATTAAAATGAAATTTTACGCACTAAAAATAGAAAATAAAAAAAAACGTAGGAGCAATTTTTTGACTCACGATTTAGTATGGAGTGAGTCGAGAAAAGGTCTAAGGTTACTCTCACCTTGTTTACATTTCGTAAATTTTCTACAGGGTTATCAAAATTATGGTCGAACAATGACATATTTCAAACTAATTTTTCTCACTTTTTCAAATGGAACACCCTGTATATTTTTTCACCACTTGATGCAGGATTAAAAAACAAATAGTTTTTGTAAGTACAACTGTATTTAAATTCTCTACGGTTTTCTAGATATTTATGGAAAACCATTTATTTGGTTTTCCACGGTAAATTTGTATTAACATTTAACTATGAATAACATTAGAGAATTTTACATATGATTAAATTAAGTATTCAAACAATCTACCATTTTCTTGTAAACACAGATTTAACCTGTTTGTTAAAGACCTATTTGTATTTTGTAACATTAAAAGAGTAACTGTATCAAAGGCTTCTCTTATTCTTTCCCGCATGTTTTCTGGTGTAGTTGGTGGTATACGGTAGACCAGATCTTTAACATACCCCCACAGGAAAAAATCAACTTTGGTCAGATCTGGTGACCTTGCGGGCCATGGAACAGGTCCTTGTCTTCCAATCCAGCGACCTAAAAACTTCTCATTCAAAGTATGTCGAACTTGAATACTGAAATGAGCAGGCGCCCCGTTTAACTGGAACCACATTCTTCTTAACAGCCCTAATGGTATATTCTCTAGAAGGTTATCAAGGTCTTCGTCCAAAAATCTTTGAAAAATATCACCATTGAGATGTCCATCAAAGAAATGGGGTTCTATAATATGGTCTCCAATTATACCTCCCCAGACGTTTACATTCCACCTGTGTTGCCGGTCAACTGCCCTCTTAAAATTTGGATTCACATTGGCGTAATAATGTAGATTATGCCTGTTCACATGACCATTATTGTGGAAAGTTGCTTCATCGGTAAACAATACAGTATTAAAAAACCGTACATCTTCTTGAATTCGAGCGAGACCCCAATTACAAAAATTTATCCTGTTTTCGAAATCTTGCCCTAGAAGTGCTTGACTCAGTTGTACGTGATATGGATGGAAATGATGCTTCTTCAAAATCTTTTTAACTGAAGTTTGACCTATGTGCAGCAAATCACTAATGTCGGCTGTACTCCTATGTGGATTTTCAACAACACTTGCAATAATGTTAAATTCGTTTTCATCATTTAATATGGGCTTTACTCTGTCATGTTTTTCATATTTAACTGTCCCAGTCCTGTTAAATCGATCCATCAATCTTTGAAATGCTCTTTCATCTGGGTGCCTTCTATCAGGAAACCTCTCGCCGTACACTCTGGATGCTAGAAGACAATTCTTTAAACATTCTCCGAGAATGTAAATCATATCAGTTGATTCTTGGATCGTATAGTTCATTTTTATTAAGAAAGAAAGATAATATGTGCAAGATGTCGCCGAGTGTCAGAATAATACGACAATAATTAATAACATTGTCATACCAACGAGTAATTTTTTTCCATAACCGATTTGATCTATTAACAAAAATTTACCGTGGAAAACCAAATAAATGGTTTTCCATAAATATCTAGAAAACCGTCGAGAATTTAAATACAGTTGTACTTACAAAAAATATTTGTTTTTTAATTCTGCATCAAGTGGTGAAAAAATATACAGGGTGTTCCATTTGAAAAAAGTGAGAAAAATTAGTTTGAAATATGTCATTGTTCAACCATAATTTTGGTAACCCTGTAGAAAATTTACGAAATGTAAACAAGGTGAGAGTAACCTTAGACCTTTCTCGACTCACTCCATACTAAATCGTGAGTCAAAAAATTGCTCCTACGTTTTTTTTATTTTCTATTTTTAGTGCGTAAAATTTCATTTTAATGACTTTTAATTTATTTCTCCGGAAATACCAGGAGTAATGAAATAATTTTTTGGGAATTGATAAAGTGCATTGAGATGAACTGAAATGTGCAACACAATACAAGGGGTGTCATAAAAAAAAAATTACTTCCATATCTTCACACTTATTTGGGTCACCTTATATACTTAAAAATATTTTCCTGAAATAGAGTCTTGCAAGTAGTATAGATTAGTATATGAACGAAATTCCTAACATCATTAGTTTAGGAGCTATAGACCAGCGCGCGCTTAGGTGACAACCCTGTATAAACAAGCAATAGCGACGTGATGTTAGGGTCCATCCAGCTCAAGACAAAAAGTTTTAATAGGCGTTTCCAAGCCGAAACCGAAAATACAAGATTTCTCCGCAAAGATAAAAAGGCAAAAAAGATACTGTCATATAGCAAGGCCAATACACAACACAAAAATTTAAAGTTCATAAACGGTACTTATTTAAATGATATTTTGTAGTAACTTAGCTTGTTCTGCGGATAACTAACAAAACTATCCGTACACAAATTGTGATAATTCTATCGCACAAATAGACCACTCAGAAGTTTGAAAAATTAGGAGTGAACTGCTATACATGTTGGCTACACACACGTTATATGTTACTACTGTGTGCACGTGTGTATGTTATATGGTACAAGCTTCTACATGGTGAAAAGCTACTATTCTAGATTGATTTATACAAGCTATGGATATACGTGTGCAAATCTATTTCTTATTAAATTTCACTGAGATCCTGAATTCCTGCAAGTATGTTTTTACCTTTGGAACCGAGAACGTAAATTATAGCTGTTGATAATAAAATTTGTAAGATAAATGCAAGCAGCATACCATCATTCGTATCCATGCGTGTAAAGACGATATTCCAAATTGAAAATTATTTTCATATATTCGTTTCTTTAACATCTCGTCAATATCATTAAATTCCTTCGAAGTAGATTTGCAAAGATAACAGAGGATACTAGAGGATGTATCAGTAATCGATTTAATAACTTTACCATCGACCATAGTCAATGTTGAAATATACAGTAACAGTTTTTCTGAACATTATGATTTTAAATGGTTCAAGCTTAGCTTCCTCTACTTTTATCAATTAATTTTCTTTTCTAGTAACTTCAGCCGTTTCATGCAGAAATGAAACTTTTATTGGGCGACAAAATCTAGTGGAAGAAGGTCAGCGATTCTTCCAACCAATTATTTCTGTATTTGTATCTTTGTTAACATGGACAAATTGTAATGGAACGAGTGAAATAAAGAAGATATTTTCATCGGATGTAGTGTTCCTTGCATAGCTAAATTTTTGTTTGTATACGCTCTGACCGGAAGTGGCATCACATCCCCATTTACCTACTAAATCGAAGTTAGTGATATCTTTTTCGCATAGGCTTTTAATAACTTCTGATTGCAACAATTATTTCAGTTGTATGATTCAACAAAGCTTGGAGTGAAACTGAAGCTCCGCTTTCAGCGGCAACAATATCTTCAGGGTAACATCTCTCTTTAGATTTTTGTACTTGTTCATACGAAGGGTACAATTTGAATTTTTTGCAATGCTTACAGATAGGATCGCTTTATATTGACTTTTCGAGAGTTTAGATTCCACTAAAAAAGATAACGCTTCGTCGCGTAACAAACACATCCGGCTTGCTACTTTTTATAGATTCCAGATACCTGGTTGATGTCGATGGAGTCCCTTCGGCAACGTCTTTGACCACCTTATACCTTCGGTATGTCCAAAAATGTAAAAATGATAAAAGAATTCACTACACAAGCATCTATAATGTCTGTGCCATTTGCGACTCTTTCTATCGATTTTGTAGACAGCCATTTTTGATCAAAAAGATCCACTGCATTCATATGAGCATTATAATCACATCAATTTCGGACATGGAATCTCCATTATGCTACCAGGTTTTTGTTTACAGCTGATTTATACCACATCTTCAGGTTGGTGAAAATTTGACAGAAGATGCACGGATCTGTTGTCTTTCCATTTCACAGCTACTAAATTTGAATTACTTGAATAAATATCATATTGTCCCCGACTCATATTTTTATCGCGTGAAAACCTTGGAAGGTATTTACGGTTAATACTTACTGTTCCACAAGCAAACATTTTTTTCTTGCGTAAATCCTCCATAAGTAGGATACTTATAAATAATTATCAAAGTATAGTCGGTGGTTCTTGTTTTCCAAATCATTACACAAGTTTTTCACAACTCTGGCTCCAAGCGATTTCTCTGCATTACTTTTTTTTTCCAGTATAAATCTGAAATTGCCAGGCGTAACCTGACTGATCAGCTAACGTCCATATTTTGTAACCACGCTTGAAGAATTCTCAGAACAAATGAAAGAAATAGTCTTGGATTGGTCATCCAAATTGTCACATGCATATAAAATTGAACTATTTTAGAGATAAACCTACTTGTGGGAAAAAATAAGAATAACTGCTAATAATTATTACATTACAAGCATGAACACATTTACAATTTAATACTACATATAGCTTATTGATGTTTAAGTATCTCACATAGCATATCACTTTTGGTAGTGCCTCTGCAAACTAAAGCATCTACATCCACTGCTTGTATAAATTGGTTGTCATTTCCTTCAACATAGTATGTTAGACCTTCAATAATATAGTGCTCCAGGTTTCCTTCCTTCATCAAACATATTGCTATGGATTTTTATCCGTATATTTATTGTTGAATCATCTTTCATTTAGTAAATCATGTTAATTAACTTTTTGATGCGAGTGTATGCTCTCACTCTTGACGAATATTCGATTTGTTAGACTTATCCGATATAGCTCTGAGGATCTTAATTTGTATTTGAGATTTCGTGCATCCATTTAATTATTTATTGTTCTCTTTTATTTGACCTTGTTGTATTTAATTTTTAGATATACCTATAGTTGCTCTGGTGTTTATTTATTATGTTTGTAATTTGTTGTTGTATGTTGTTTGTTTTTAGTTTTTATTTCTTTGTGTAATTTGGAAGATTCTTGTTTTACTATGACAGATAAATTTTAAATTTTCTCGTATTCGAATATTTTGCGGTGCGCTGGTTAACGACTTGTGCCGGTCGCACATGTGTTCTTTTTTTCTTGGGGAGTCCGATGAGCGTTGCCGGAGAGAACGGTTCAGACTTTGTTTCCTTGAGAATTTTTCTTTTTGATTTGTTGAAATTGATATTAGAGTTCATTTAATCTTCCTTGTTTTTTTTCTCGTATCTGCGTTAACGCTATTGGATCTCAAGTAGTGTAGGTTTTGTGATTAGTTTGTTATTTAATTGTAAGTATACTAACATTCTAGGTTATAAAGGATCGATTTCTAGAAGTTTGACACGTATTTTTTCTCTAGAAAATTTATTTCGGCATCCTTGGCGTTCATTGTTCAAATTATCTTTCGGTTTTATTTTCTTTATATAAATAATAATAAAAAATTTATTAGATTAATTAATTAGATTGTTAGGCTAGGGCCAGTTTTTTAAGAGTGCACCCCCGGGTTCACTTATTTTTCCATGCATTATTTGTTCGCGATTGCACAGTTGCCCTATTGTTTTGTGAATGTCATTCTCAGATTGAACGTTGTGATAAAGTTAAATGTTTTTTTTGGAATATATATATTTGTGAAATTTAACAGTTTGTTTTCTTGTTGAAAATTATAATTCTTCAAGATTTGTATATTTGTATATATAAACCGTTCTATTGGATGCATCAATTATTCGTTGAAATAGTAGATAATTTTAAATATCACGGTCTCAGATTGTATATCCCATTACACATTAGTGAAAATAGAGTCTCGCCCAATCACCCGTATAGAGGTATATGGCATATCTCTCTCCCTGAGTTTTTATTTTTTTCTTGTCAATATTGGAATTCAATATTTTATTTTTCAAGAACCGATTTGCTGGTCGGAGAAATTTTGTATGTGTTTTGACACCTGAGCATTGGGTCGTTTCACAGCAATATGTTATGCAGTATGCAGCAGCATAATACAGTAGCAGGAATATAGTCGATCCTATTCATATCCAGGAATTTCAATCTCCGGAATCTACCAAATAATAATGCAAAAGCTCTTTCTATAACCTGCCTTGTTCTTGATATTTTAATGTTAAAATTCACTTTGTCCTGGTCCAGATTTCCTCTATTTATATATGGTGGAATGCACCAGTCCATTAATGGATATGCCTTATCACCAATAATGAACATTTCAGGATTTGGAAAATATTTTCGTGGGTCAGCTAATATATTTTTATATATACTGGCGTTACGAAAAATTCGTGTGTCGCTTACAGAACCTGGATAGGCAATAAAACAATCAAGAAACTTCAAAGTGGAATCACAAATAGCCTGCAATGTCATTGCATAATTTGACTTTCTTGTACGAAATACCTCTAGATTTAATTGTGGTCCTTTAATTGGAATAAATGTTCCGTCAATTGCACCAATGATATTGTCTATCCCAGCAATCCCTTTAAATTTTGTACAAGTAATTGGCATATCTTGTTCTTGTGGCCAATGGATGATTTGCTTCGATAGTGTGTTGATTGCTTTAGTTATTTTAAAAAAGCATTCTGACAAAGACGATTTACTTAAATTAAATCGGTCGGCAACAGATCTGTAAATTATATAACTACCCATAACAAAGAAATCATATATTTTAATTGTTTGTATACAATACCTGTATGAATCTGGAGTTGCCAAAAGCCATAATACACTTAACAATTGTTTATCTGTTGATATTGATGGTCTCCCTAAATGTGGTTTATCTAATACTGCATGAATTTTGGATAGTAAATGCTCAAATGTAAGGCGCCTCATTCGAAAATGTTGCCTAAATTGTTCTTCAGCGAGTTCTACTACAGTTTTTTCAACATATTCCTCAATACGTGTATGTTGCATTTTTACTTGCTCATCGTCGTATGTAGCTTCTTCGATTAGCACATCAGCGTACAGTTTCAAACATGCAACAACACTTGCTGTTTTTTTTTCTTTTACGGCACATGTTGTCATTCCTTCTTTCTTCTATTGGCTCATTCATCACTTTCTTTAAATAATTTTGTGGCTAGTGCTGTTGTAACATCCATTATTTGAAATATTATATATCTAAATCATCTAAAATAATATGAACTTACCTTTTGCTTGCACTGAATCACTCTATTATTACTATTAAGAACGATACCTCTATCCAGTGGGTCGCCAGTTTCTTTTCCAGAAGTATAAATAAAACAAACTGCCTTACTTTTTTACATAAATATATTATTAATATACAAATACAAATCGAACATCATATCAGAAGTACCATAACCCTCACAACAGTCACGTTACGAATTAAATGCACTGGAATCCACACACCACAGAATAAATTTTCAAATTTCAAATAACGTATACAACTTGTCTCTTTTCCCATTTGTTTAACCAAATCGTTCGTAAAGTTTGCAAACGGTAACGGTAAAGAAAAAGTTACGGTAATGTCAAACGCTTTACCTTTCTCTAGTCCTACCTTACCCTGCCCCGGACATTACGAACGCACTCTTAAGGTAGAAATGTATACCTCTTCATCCAGATGAGGAAATCTATGCATTTTTATGTGCTGATTTGTGTTTAAACAATTTGGCACAACACATATATAAACCATACTTGCTGTTAAACACTATTAAGGGGGTCCTCACCATGTGCTCACGTAAGCACGGAAGATAAACAAGCAAAATATGGCGGCGTTCGGAATCGGTCGGCCGAAACACGCCGAACACAGTGGCGCCATTTCAGGTGGAGTACGGTACTAAATAAATATTCAAACTTCACGTATACAAGATAAACCCCCGTGGATTAATCGTTCTGAAGTGCAAGTAAACAACATGATGAACTTCGTTACGGCAGTTTAGATTGGAAGAGTTCGCAATAAGTCGGAAAACATTCCTATGTCGTTTGACCCCACTATGTCATTTTGTACACCCTTCCCCCACTGTTTTTTTTACTTAATAGTTTTATTATTCTACGTTTTTACAAGTAAGAAAAAATCATTGGATTGTTGAACTATTTTCTGCATTCCCTTTTTATCTTATTGTGTAAAAAAATGAGCAAAATCCGTCTTGTGACCTTGTTTTTCAGTTTTATTAACGAAAACACTTGAAATAAAGCAACAACGTCGTTTAAAGAATAAAATAACATTAAATAATTTATATTAAAATATGTAGACAATAATTGCAGTATGTCCCCGGATTGAGTTTATAAGAGGAAAAAAAAAATTATTTTTGATTTTACAAAAAAGTGCTAAACGAATAAAATGTTTTGCTTTATTTCAAATGACCAAATCTGTAATTAGAATTACGGAACTGTCAAACTCCTATTTGGAATTACAAATATTTTTTTTTTTCGAAAAAGGAACTAGGCTAGAAACAATAATGTTTAAAAGTATTCTATTAAATCACCCCTTTCAACAGCATCTCTAATGTGAGTTCCTTTTTTGCGAATTTCTTCAAGCGTCAAGGATACATCTCTACATTGTTAGGCAAGTTGTCCATGTAGACTAGTTGCTTTAACCGTCCCCACAAATAAAAATCTAAAATTGTTAAGTCAGGGCTTCTTGGAGGCCACAAAACAGGACCATTCCAGCCTATCTAATTATTTTCGAATTTTTGATTGAGCCAGGCAGCTACGATGCGCGAGCGGTGGGCCGGACAACCATCCTGCCGATAAGCAAGTGGGAGTTCACTTAAACCATCCCAGAAAAAATGGCTCAACATTTCCAAATAATTGTACTGATTTACATTAGCATCAAAAAAATATGGCCCTATTATTCCATGATAAGAAACAGCACACCACACGTTTACCTTAACAAAGTATTGACGTTTTGATGCAATACTAAAGTGAGGATTAGTATCACTCCAATAACGAACATGTTGTGATGAAACGGTGCCATTGCTAGAAAAAGTTGCTTCATCGGAAAATACAATGCTTTTGTGAAAATTTTGGTTCTCCATTATTTCATCTCCCATCCACATGCAAAAATAAAGACGCTTCTCATCATCTCCCGGTTCTAGCGTATGATTAAAAATTGGTTTATAGGGGTATAATTTACGTTCCTTCAAAACTCTTTGAATATGGGATTTGCTCATATTCAGTTGAAGCGCCCGTATGAAAGTTTAGGATTATCTTGCACCGAATCCAAAATTAAAACTGTAGTAGCATCATCTTCATCACGTACTATTTTCTCTTTCTTTAAATCCAGAACAACCAGTTTCCAAAAATTTTTTCACAAACTTCCTTATATCCATACGGGAAACAGTTATTTCGGAAAATTTTGCATTAAATTCTTCAGCAATACGACGATAGCTCTTTTCCCCAATACCGTAACATTGTATTAAATATATTTTTTGTGATAACGTTAACATTTTCACCAAAACTTACAGAATTACAGTTTGAAGTTATTTTTGATAAATAAATTAGTGTTTGACATGTTCAACTCAAATGCTTCTACCATTAAAAAATAATAGATGTACTGCGATGAAGAAAATTAAAAATATTTTTTTTAGAACATAGATAAATGGTACTGAAATTCTAATTACAGATTTGGTCATTTGAAATTAAGCAAAAAAAATTATTCCTTTACCACTTTTTTGTAAAATCAAAAATAATTTTTTTTTCCTCTTGTAAACTCAATCCGGGGACATACTGTATATAATTACCTATTTATATCACAAATTATGTGGAATGACACGATTTGGCGTAATGATTTAACAACAATAGCACATATATCTTACACAACACTGAAGACAGTAAAATAATCAAATAATCACACGAAAAAAAAAATACATCCATACAACCACGCTACTGAATTATTCGACTTCAATACAAATGACACTAGCTGACAGTTGACGAATTGAATATTACCAATTACAAAAGTTAAAATGTGCTGTAACAAGGCTACCAACTCAATCAGTTTGTTTGACTTTCATTGTATATCTACTACTGTTGTGCATATGCGCGGCCTCTATTTTTTATATTTCGAATTATAGTTTTTTTTTCCTTAGAACTACTGTTTTTTACTTAATAGTTTTATTATTCTACATTTTTACAAGTAAGAAAAAACCATTGGCTTGTTGAACTATTTTTGGCATTCCCGTTTTATCTTATTCTGTAAAAAAAATGAGCAATATCCCTTTGGATACCTTGCTTACGCAAACAATTGAGTCACATATTACTAAAACATCATAAGTCACTTTATGCAAGTTTTCAGGAGATGAAAAAAACGTTTAAATTTTACAAAAATTTGTTTTTTTACAAAATTTTACGAAAAAAAAAAAAATACTGACTTAAGATCTTTGTGCAATATATGAAAAAATTCAACTTTGCTAATACACGAGAAAGATTTTTTAATTACTGTGCTGAGGTGGAAGCATTGTTTTGTGGATTCTGGTCTTGTTACAGTTGATTATAGACTCATAAAAGGGTTTATGTTCTTCATCTATCCATTGCAGTAAAGTTTTAAGGTTTTGAACTTTGCTTTCCAGTATTGGAACGTTTTCGCTGTACGCCCTCGCTTCTGGCCACTGGATTCTTACATTGTCCTCCTGGGATTTATTAACACGTTCGCTGCCAAATACGAGCTGCACTGAATTAGAGAAGTTGTCCATGCGCAACACATAACCCTTGTCTAAGAAATCTTCCATAAGGTGTAAGACTACTTGTGTGGCGTGCCCAAGATCTTTATCGGGTACTTCAGATTTGCCAGCGTAAATTTTAATTTTTTGAACTAAACCTTTCGACTCGCACAGTTTGTAAAACTTGAACCCATACTTGTGCTTTTTATTTTTGATATACTGCCGAAAAAGTAGCCGTCCACGCCACGATTCATCAATGCACGTACGTTTATCTGGAATTATTACGCATGACATTATTGACATGATCTAGAATGGGACGTATTTTATACAGCCTATCCTCTGTTAGAGATGAGTTATCCACAACATGGAAAAATCGCAGCAATAACGGAAACCTATTTCGGCTCATTCGTGACCTCCAAGAGTTTATGTTGTAAAACTGACTAGTACTCCAGTAAAATGCAATGGAAGGAAATGAACATGGTCCCATATCTAGTAAAAGTGCCATAAATACCTTCATTTCTTTGACATTAGTATCCTTCCATTTGGAAATTCTGGACGACCTACGTCTTTGTTTCTGTGCAATTTCTTGTTGTGCGTATAAATTCGTTTGCTCAACAAGCAAATTCAAGAAATCGTTTGAAAAAAATAAGTCTACGAGATTTTGAATAGGCTGGCTACTAATATCACTTTTCAAACCAGTTTTTTCTTGAAATGTAAGTGTCGGTGGGTCCTGTGGTATATTAGTCCAATCTTCTTCATCATTCACCGTAAGGACAGGTGAATTCGCAGGGCGATTCTCAAGGTCACTTATTTCATTCTGCACTTCATCCTCACTTGAACTTTCATTATTACTCGAACCACTAGAACTTGAAGGTCCGTATTCGTCGAAAAAATCACTCTCTTCTAAAACGTAGCTCCGTTCGGTTTCACTCATGTTGCGCTCATGTTCTGTGTAGCTATGTAAATTGTAAACTCGGTCAAATCTCCGTAGTTTTTTAATCATGCCAAAACCCTTATCACAGGGCAGAAACGAATGTCCTCTAATTGAGTAAAATTGCTGCACCTTTGTAAACCGACCCGTTTCTGCTAAAGACATACATAATCTGACAATGCAATGATTTTTGTTCTGCCCAGAGCAGTTACCCGAAAAGAGCCCCAGTTCTTTAATTTCATCTGCATAATTTTTAATGTAGTCCATTAAGAATGATGCTACCTCATTTGGACCCTTATTGGTAACATTTTCTGGATATACGTAAAAGAAGTGGCTTACATTCAATATGTTGGCGATTTTTCGAGTACTTGTTTCAAGTGACTGCGCTATTAAGTCGAGAACTTCTTCTTCTAGTTGCACAGCTCGTACTTCTCGAGGGCGTCCGCAGTAAGCCGTTTGTTTCTTAAATGTACCATTTTCGCGCAAGCGTTGGTGAAGACGAGCAAATATTGTGTCCATTACTTCGACCATAGACAAAATGCATGTCTGCTAATTCTGCATTTGAAAAATTTTCCATTATTTTCAATAAAAGAACTGTCATTATTTTTGCATGCAGAATCACCCTCGGAAGTTTGTCGCACTTATTTACTAACACCCTGTCTATAATTACTGTTAGTATTGAAATATTGAATGTAAGGAAAAATATATAAGCAAAAGCAAGAAAATTAACATTTATAAATGACAATCGTAATCTATCCTTGCATAGCGCAATGAAAAATTATCATTTGCTGCGACACATCGCAACAGAACTGTCGAAAGTAGTATACTCAAATATAATTACGATATAAGAATCAATGAGGTTAATAATTATGCTGCTAGGCAGTAGAAAAGTACATGAACTTAGCTGAAAACCACTGTGCTGCGGAAGATCCCACGCAGTCCTTGCGAATAATTATCTTCCGCGGTCAGGTTATGGTAACCAATCAGCTATCCTCCGGATTTCTAGTTTCCAGTAGAACCAACAGCTGGTACTGTAGTCCACCAATAAATATATACAATCACCCAGTAAGAAATATGTACAAAATGATACAAATTCGTACCAACCAATATGGAAGAATTAAACCAGCAATCCATAGATATAATAATTTTACAAACCTGAGGTGTAATTCGGCTCGACAAATTCGATTTAATACTTCTTCGCCCACGTGTCGACGTAATTGAATCTAATCCGCCATCTTAGCTGAACTAAATGGACGCAGAAAAATTTAAGTTTCTCACATCAGGGAATGCCACAAAACCCGCAAGACGGTAATTTCGACGCCAACAATTCCAAGATGGATTAATACTACAAAATATCACTCCAAATCCATCGA
The DNA here is from genome assembly GCA_023690525.1 of Holotrichia oblita. Taxonomy (NCBI): domain Eukaryota; kingdom Metazoa; phylum Arthropoda; class Insecta; order Coleoptera; family Scarabaeidae; genus Holotrichia; species Holotrichia oblita. The sequence goes on from CM043023.1 coordinate 73,140,330, forward strand.
AATTTCACAAATTTTACATTATCCTGGAGTCCTGCAACTAAGCACCCACCACACAAAAAAAAAAAAAAAAATTACGTCTAACCACGTTGACTTATCGAAGGAGCTCGGAAGAGTGCCACAACGCCGCCAAATAACGCGAAGGAAAAAGACAGTATGCAACCACAATCACACACCAATAAGCTATCTACAACGGCACCAAGATGGCTCTTCCTACACTAAAATGAGACATAAATCGTAACAATACATTGAACCGTTACACGTATTTTTCCGGATCAATTATATGGCCGCTCGAAATTGTTTCTAATATTACCTTTAATCTATATATTAGGTCATAACTAATGCCCGTTTTTTCGGAAGCCAATGTTGGGTCTTCAAAAAATCTTCGGCTCGTGTTTCCATCATTCGTGTGACCAGTATGTTTCCAAAATCTCGCCTGGATTTCCAGTTTCCTCTGTTTTTCAATATTTTTTTCCGTTTCGTTTTTTCTCTCTCCGTGTTTTTTTACTGACAATTTATAAGCCAAATGGAGAATACTTTCGAAAAGACGAATTCTAGCATGTAGAATTGAAAGTCCAAACTCTGTAGCTTCGGGATTAATCTCTTTTTTAATATCTAATTGGTTGAATTCCTTAGAACTTGCACCGCATCTGCTAGTCGATTTTGTTCCAGTGGCTGCATTGCAGACCTTTCCGTCTACCATTGTCATAATAAATACATGTTTTGCTAAAAACTTGTTTCCATTTAAGTCCAGCTGTGTTGCGTTTAGCGACTTAGCAGCATTTTTCACGTAATTAATTTCTTCTTTCGTTATATCAGTAGTCTCCCTAACGAAACGGAATCTTATTGGTCGACAATACCGTGGAGAAGAGGGTGTTGGATTTTCCCACACAATTTTTTCATCTTCTTTTCCACAAACCAATCGTAGAGGAACGAAACTGCTCTGAAATAAGCATTTGAGTCGTCATCATGTTCAAATTTTTGTTTGAACTGAGATTGCTGAGCGCCGTCGCAACCCCATTTACAAATTAACTTTAGACTATTCGTTCTTACCCTTTCAAAATTAACAGGATTTCTTCTAAGAATGTTGAAAGGCGCATAACGGTAAGGTCAACCAAAGCTTGTAAATCGCTTTCCGGGCAGGTACTCGTCACTCTGCATGACTCTGCAAACTACTCCCCTAATAGAGCTAGTCGTTTTTTGCATTTTAGAAAATTGACTTATGACCGCGTAGATCGTTCAAATACCCCTACGTGCGTTGTTGCGTTCTATACTTTTTAGTCGCCTCCATAAAACAATGTCTTCACGTTCAAGTAGCATACTTTTGCGATTACCTCTTAAAAAGCTGTAAATAAATAGTACATAAAACATTTAAATAATTTAATACCAAAACTGATTTAAAATTAAAATAGAGCGACTCATTTGAAGTATATTTTCATCTTCCTTTAATTACTTAAAAATCTTGTTTAGTGTAGGAAGTTCTGCATCATAAAAAAACTATGTACTACCCGTCTTATCAAGTATTTAACAGTATCGTCGAATGTAGATAGCACTGATTTTCTCCCTAATCGTTTTGATGGTGGTGAAATTAGCCCTTTGGTTTTATATTCATGAATTAAAGTCTCTCCAGACACATCAGTGCTGTGTTCGTTCAGTATCAGTGTCAGTGAAAAATAAAATATCGTTGCGTTTGCTTCAACCAGACTTGTTCACACACGTCCGACACAGTGACGTGTTGAAGTAGATAGTATTTTTCACTGACACTGATACTGAACGGACGCAGCACTGATGTGTCTGGATAGACCTTTATTCGGTAAACACTTGTTCTTGAAACACCTTCTTATTATGGTATGTGAATACTCCTTTCCGGCCCATATTAATTTTTTGCTAATAATTTTGAATTTTAGATTATTTTCTAGTTAATTAAGATAAACTCAAGCTTATAAAGTATTTATTGGAAAAGAATTTTTCATCCATTGTCCTGCATGAGGGGGTTACCTCATAATACCACTGGGCCGTAAATCTCGAAAAATCGAATAAAAAGAAAACTTAATATTATATTTTTATATTTATTTCAGCCTGTATTTTAAGTCAAACAAAACTACCTATTTGAAATGATATGCTTCAAAACAATTTTTGTCCGATTTTAGACACAGTCCCACATCACAAGTGTTACATTCCCACAACGTTCGGCTGACATTTGTTTTGGAACTGCAGTCCGCACATCTTAGCGACGTACTTCTTTGCGGCATGTGACGCGCCTGAGTTGTTCGAACTTGAAGTGGTATTACCTTTTTGAATTTTCTTTGCGGATTTTCAGCTGTTGGTCTGCCTCGTGTAGGAGCACTGGAGACTCCAATAAGCCCCATAATGACGTGCATATGGAATTCCTTCAATGTGATACTCCTTACATTAAATCTCATCTTGAATTTATACATATGTAGTTTACTACGCTTGCATCAAGGAAATAGAAGAAAATTCTGTTTCACCATTTGTGGGACTTTCTACTTCATATATGCGTTTTAGCATATCAAATTTGTCCACATATCCCATATGAGCGTTATAATCTTGCACTATTTTCGGACATGTAACTTCTTCAGTTGATCCATTCTTATTCCTTTTATTGATGTTTGTGAGGAGTGTTGGTCCTGGTGGTTTGATAGAAATAATACGCTTCGGCGATCCATCCATTTCAAAGCTACCAGCCCATCAATCGAAATGCGAAAGTCTACATCACCTCATTTCATGGACTTGTTTCCTTTTAGTTCAGGAAGGTTCTTTCGTCCTTTCCGCACTGTCCCACTCCCATAAATGCCCTTTGACAATAAAGATCTTTGTAATTCGACAGAATTAAAATAGTTGTCAAAAAACACGCTGTGGTGTTTGCCATCTAATGATTTTGTCAGATCTTGAACCACGCGGCTGTCCAAACTTTTCTCAACAGTATCGCCCGTTTTTCCTACGTATATTTGGAACTCGCACTTAAACCCACTAGAATCAGTTCTAACCCATACCTTGTAGCCACGCATTATGGGCTTATTTGACATATATTGGCGTATGCTGCTACGCCCTTTGAAGAGAATCACCGATTCGTCAATTGATTGACACTCACTAGGTTTGAGTACCGTCTGGAATATCTCATTTAGATGAGAAAGAGGGGTCGCACTTTGTAAAGTTTATCGAAATGTGGTTCGTTTTTTTTTTGGCTGAATACTGTTGTCTTTCAAGTGAGGGTTTGAAAGTAGCCAAGTGAACCTTGCTATTGAGATGGATGAACTAATATAAGGATCGCGAAGTGCATGAGAAGATGACCAGCAATCTCGGTAGTTTGGCATTTTCTTTACACCCATCAACAAATTTACTCCAATAAAAGTTTTAATTTCTTCAGGGGTTGTGAGAGTATATCCAGCGTCGCCTCCGTATTTTTGTATATAATACAAATTTGTTTGAAACATAATATTCGCTATTACGTTTTCAGAAAAGAGATGAAAAAATACGTCTAAAGGAGTTTCTACATCATCAGGTGTTTGGTTTCTACATCTGTGGCGTAACAGAAGATTGGTTAATTGTCCAAGAAATTACGTTTCTTGCAATTTTGTGTCTCAATTCTTCTAATGAGATATCATCATCATCCCAACTTGACACCGCATCGTTAACATTTGTATGACTTTCTTGCTGCTCTTCGGGATCATATAGAATTTTACTTGAATCAATAACTTCACATTCTTGTGATTCACTATTGCGCATAACGCTATCAATCTCTCAGGTAACTGACTCACAATCACTGGGTATATCCTCCAGAAACACGTTCAGTTCATCTTGAGTTAACATTTCCAACTCTTTCATGGACCAAACTTTTTTCGCCATTTCTAAAGAAACAAAATACATTCAAATGCTTAGTGGTTATTAGAGAATACAACCTACAAACTCATGCATACTGATTAGTCTTATAGAAGTTTTTCATTATCAAGTAATTGTTTATATTTAGTACTACTGAATAATGACAACTTACCTATAAAATTCGTTTAAAACGGCACTGAAATAGTATTTATAAGACTTATAAACTATTCTCCAAGTAGTGACTGGTACTGCTTACGATCGTATGATCTTTTGATGATTGTGGTATCTTGGGTATCCTTAGGGAACGTAAAGATTCGCATGTTCTTAATATATTCAATCCGATTTTAACCGTACACCTTTTTGTAAGTGTAAAAGTCTAGGCACCTTAAATCTTCTCGATTTCTTGTTCATCTTGACATTGTTTATGAATATTGATTGGCATCGGAAATATCATTAGCCATTTGTTATCCGCCAGTTTGGTTATTTGTATTGTTTCAAAATTTTCCAATGTTTAGATAGGATTTTCGTATTCGTTTGAATAACTCAGTAAGTTAATTTAGCGGGTAGCTCCACCATCTACGATTTGGGTGTCTATATGATATCAAATGTACCCGCTTGGTCTCATTTCGTAACATTGATAGTTAGAAACAAAATATTTCTGTTCGCATATGGCTATAAATTTAGAGGATGGGGCAATGTGCTTGAAATTGGAATTATTTATAAAAATTTGAAGAATGAAGAAAATCGTGTTTGCTTTCATATAAGCCTTTAGTATTAATATATACCGAATTATATATACAGTACAATCCCGCTATTTCGCCGCCCTATAATTTGTAAACCCCGTTTATTCGTAATATATTGGCTATCCCCTAAAAAAATTCCGATAAATCGGAAAAAACCAATGCATTTCGGGCCTCTCGGTTATTCGTAATAGTATCTCTATTGAAGTTATTGTAAACGTCTTATAATTCGTAGCAGCCTGACGCTCCCTTTGGTAATTCGTAATATTCGCCGAACAATAGCGATTTATTTCTCTAAATGTGCATATTTGTTAACTTACAATATATCCTCTTGTTTGTATATCTTGCAATATATCAGTTGGTATCTGTCTTTCTTATCGAGTTAATGTTACACATTACGAGTATGGCTCAAAAACGGTCAAATAAGTGTCTCTCGATACGAGAAAAGAAAGAAATTATTCAAGCTGTTTCCGATGGTGAAAAAAAATTAATGTGGCTAAACGTTTTAAGATTCCGCCATCTACATTAACATCAATTCTGCATAGAAAGGATTTCATTGCAGCAACACCTTCCAACAGTGTAAAGAAAAGACAAAAAGCCGGAGGCTTTCCCGAACTAGAAAAAGCTTTAGTGACATGGTTTTCTCAATGCCGACAACAAAATGTGCCGGTGAGTGGTATTCTAATGAAAGAGAAGGCTAAAATTTATGCAGAAAAGTTGTGTATTGAATGGAAACAGAAGTTAAGCGAAATAATACGCGAGTACGAATTTAAAAATGACATTGCTGCAATGTGTTCAACGCTGATGAGACAGGATTGTTTTATAAATGTCTCCCAGATCGTACAATGTGCTTCAAAAATGAGAAGTGTCATGGTGGTAAGCACAGTAAGGAGAGAATCACCATACGCCTATGTGCGAATATGGACGGGTCTGAAAAATTGAAACCGCTAATCATTGATGTTCAACGCTGATGAGACAGGATTGTTTTATAAATGTCTCCCAGATCGTACAATGTGCTTCAAAAATGAGAAGTGTCATGGTGGTAAGCACAGTAAGGAGAGAATCACCATACGCCTATGTGCGAATATGGACGGGTCTGAAAAATTGAAACCGCTAATCATTGGTAAGTCTGCCAAACCGAGATGTTTCAAGAATGTACGATCGTTTCCAATACCTTACCGTGCCAACCAGAAAGCCTGGATGACAAATGACTTATTTATTGAATGGCTGAAGCTACTAAATAGTGATATGGAAAGACAAAAGCGTAAGATTTTGGTATTTGTTGATAATTGTACAGCTCACAACAGTATTCCAGTTCTTAGCCACGTAAAAGTTGAGTTCTTACCAGTCAATACAACATCCATGCTGCAACCCCTTGATCAAGGAATTATAAAAAATGTCAAAACCTTTTATCGGAAGGAAGTTGTTTCCCAACTTTTGAGCTGCATCGAAGATCAAAGTGAGCTCAAAATAACAGTTCTTACAGCGATGAACATTGCTGACAAAGCGTGGAGGAATATCACTCTATCCACAATCCGAAATTGCTTCCGAGCTTGTGGTTTCATCACTCCAAATAATCAATATGAAGATGATGCGAATGATTTCTCAGTTCATGTAAATCCAATTCAATGGAATCGCCTCCTTCAAAACGAAGAAAATGATGTGACATTTGATGACTTTGTCCACTGCGACGACGATGTAGTAGTTGCAGAAATACTAACTGATAACGATATTGTGTGTACAGCGACAGACGAAGCGGATGAAGTTGAAGATGATGATGAGGAAGAATTGCCCACTATCACGTTTAAAGAGGCCAGGACATATATTGATAAGTTACGAATACTATTGACAAAAGCGTCCGATATAAATGACGATGTATTTTCAGCGCTCGTAACGCAATTGATCAAGCTCGACACCGATCCTTACTTCAGAAAAACATAACCGATTATTTTTCACCTTAATATGTATGTATATATTTCTTATTTAAGTATTGAACGTAACATGTATGCATAATAATATATGTATGTATGTATTGTATTTAAAAAAATGTGTTTTCTAATAAATCACGTTCTGTCTAACCATATCTATACATATTTTTCTTATTTCTATCCCTCCCTCATTGGTTTTACTATACATACTTAATTTCGTTTATTCAAAATCCCGATAATTCGTAAGAATAAACGAGTCCGTTGGCATTACGAGTTATCGAGATTTTACTGTACATATATGTATGTATCACAGAAATAAACGAATACAAATAGCTTTAGCTACATACACTACAAGGAGCATACACAATAATTAAATCCAGGACAGTGATCCAATGAACCTCGCTTCATACACATGATTTCGACAGTGGACATTTTAGCTTTAGCACAGTTATAAAATTAAGAATACGTGTTATTATAGTTAATAGTCGTGTGAAAGATCGGTGATTTTACAGAGGTATTGGTTCTTGCTCGAGAATTACAAAGTGTACTGGACATCCTACTATTTCTTGCTGACACATTGAAATTCACATAAGCAAGCAATAGCGGTGAATCTACTTTGTTTGATAATAAGTTAGCTGAAAATTTTACACTGTATTTATTGCGACGATGATCTAAAGATAAACAGCAATGTTGTTGCAATAGTCCTATACCGATCATTTAGAGGGACTAAGTCGAGCTAGAAAAGAGATAGATCTAGAATGAGCGGTTGTAAAACATACACTGAGTTGCACGCTTGCCAATGCGTTAATTCCGTATGTTTTACAACCGCCCTACTCTAGATCTATCTATTTTCTAGCTCGACTTAGTCTCTCTAGTTGATCTGTATAATTGAAATCACGTTGAGGGTAGTGTCCAGAAATTCTATACGTGAGAGGTATTTTAAAAACGTCTTTCGTACGCGTTCAATGGATAGTACTTGGCAAGTATAGTATGGATATCAAATTAAACTGGCATGATGCAAAAAGTATAGAGGTTAAAAACGTACCTTCGCACAGACTCTTCACACTCTTTCACTTTAGCACCAGCATATTCTAGCTTACTCTGTACTAGAGCGTAATATACCTACAGTTTTCATAGTTATAATGTTTCTAAAATCACGACAGGTCGGTATCAAAAAGCGTAGAGACGTAGAAGCTGCCAAGACTTCAGCAGAGTCCCGCACATGAAAACTAGGTATGCGATCATCAGCTTTTGCGCACTAAACACTACAAAACCTCCTTTTCTGAGGCATAAGGGATGTTGAATGATAGTTAGTTGGTGAACCATTTTGCAACAATTTTATTTAAGACCAAAAAGTCTTAGCGTGTGTGATTATATCGGGTTCCACACATCCATGAAAGCATTTATATGAAATGCGATACTCCTCTTGTACATTTCCACTTTTTAAAATAAAATTCTTTTAAACTAATTTTCTTAATTTTGCCGACAACCATGGCGGATAGCAACGTTTTGATGTTTTGAGTTTATTGTAGAATGTATGTGTTACAGAATCAACGTCGTTATCAGTTGTTGTGAAACTCCAATCAACCAGTGCAAATTCAGAACGAATCCGTGGTATGTTAGCCTCATGAAAGTTATAGCGTAGATTATTGTTGGATGGGCAGGTAGATGTGGGCAAAGAAATATGAAAATGGAGAATGATATCGAGAGCAGGATGATGTAAATCTTCATCAACAAAAAGTGTCAGATCTTGCGTAATAATCATCTCCAAGTCGACATGATTTTAACTTTTTAAGCAGCATGATTAGGAATAGTATTGAACTGACGCAAACTAAACACCTCCATCACGTGTCCAATGATGCTATACCTCCTATCTTCGACCCCAAGTCCACCCCGTTAAATGCAGATACATTAAAATCTCCAATCAGAACACATTGCTTATTTAATAGAATAATACAGGGTGTTTACTGGGAACCTCATGATTTTAAAAAAGCCACAAATTTTTAAATGTTGAACAAAAGCTTTATTTATTTTATACAATGTGTTTTACAAACTCGGAGTTTTAAGAAAATTACACAAATTAAGTAGCAAAAATAAGATCGCATAGGTGACATTCCCTGAAGTTACGCATTGCATCTCGTAACATTGCTCGTGGAATGGCTTGGATTTCTCTTCGGCTGGCTTCCTTCAACTGTTGTAATGTGCGTGGTTTTCCAGCGTAAACACGCGATTTCAAGAAACCCCAAAGAAAGATGTCCGGGATCGTCAAATCAGGAGACCGTGGGGGCCAAGGAACATCTCCAAAACGAGAGATAACTTTTCCAAGGAAAACTTGTCGGGCACGTTCCATCGAAATTCGAGCAGTGTGGGCCGTAGCCCCATCTTGCTGGAACCATATGTTTCGCATTGCTATGCGACGACGGCGAAGTGCAGGCAAGAAAAAATTATTAAACATTTCCAAGTACCGGTCTGCGTTAACAGTAACTGCCTCGCCGTTATCGTTCTCAAAGAAATACGGCCCAATGACCTCCACGTCACCTACCGTACACTCGGGCACTGTGTAACGGTTTCTCTTGCAATATTTGCGGATTTTCTGGACACCAAAATCGACAGTTCTGCTTGACCTTCGTCGCTCATGAGTAAAACTGCATTTTCGTTTTCGCCCAAGATTGCCAACATTCGCTGACAAAATTGTAAACGCTGTCTGTAATCACCAGGGTTCAGTTGTTGACAGATCGCAAGCTTATACGGACGGAAATTGAGGTCTTTAATCAAAATGTTTCTTACCGTAGAGACAGAAATGCTGAGGTTTAAGGCCCGCTTCCTTAGCGAACGATTGGGGCTCTCCAACGTAGCGACGCGCACACGATCAACATTCTCAGGCGTACGAACGGTTTTTGCTGGTCCTGGAGGTTTTTTTTCATTAATGATCCCGTTGTGTTCACATTATGCATCTACCTCAATATTGTGTTACGATCCGGAATCGGCCCACGCAGCGGAAATTGAAGTGCCGGCGAAAGTCTCGCTGGCTCTGTGCCACGGACTCATTGTTAGCGTAAAACCGTCTCATAACAAAAGCGCGGTGTTCAAGGTCCCACACCTTGAGTGTAACTGAAACTTCCAACTAGCCTCCACACTGTATGACCTTCCCAACTGCCATCCACCACTACTTGCCGTGTACTACCCAATACACAAAACATGCGTTTCCCGGTAATCACCCTGTACAAAAAGCATCAATAAAACCCTCAAAATGATCCAGGCCAACACTAACAGGAATGTGTACATTAGAAATGTAAATAGAGTAGCGAAAAAATTCTGCTAATTGTTAAGTCTATTAACGGAGCTTTTCTGGTTCAATTATAAAAAACTTAGTATATGCATCCACTATTACCAAAATATACTTATTTTCACATGAATTGGTGTCAAGTGGTCCAACGTGATCGATATGGACAGTGTGAAAAGGAGCCGCAATTTTATCTATTGGATGTAGTTTACCTTGTTTTTTTTTCCAGGACAGTGCTTATAATATGAACAATTTAAACAAGCGCGCTCGTATTTCGTCACGTATTGCCTCCTCTTAACAAACCTATCATTTTGTTGTATCCTTTTAATGGTATTTTCTATGCCAGCATGTCCAGCCTGATCATGGCATAGCCTACAGATTTGCCACCTAACAGCCTTGGGCACTACTCAAGCTAACTGGCCATGTTCCAACCTTCGGTATATTTTATTATTCTTCCTTAAAATATTGTTTGGATTCCTTGTTATCATTTGTCATTAGAATTTGTCGTCTTCGTGCTATCTGATCGTCTTGTATTTGAGCAGTTTCGCAGTCAGATTCGGTTACGTTTATTTGAGCAATTTCTTCTAGATTGAAATATTGGCTTAAACAATCGACATGCTTCATCGTAGCTCCAGCTTTATATTTGATTTCGAAAGTATACTCTTGCACTTCAAGCCACCAACGACCTATCCTCGGTATTAAATCCTTTTTGGTAAATGTTGTACGCAGAGTATTACAATCGGTAACAGCCACAAAGTCTAATATAACCAACAAATGAACCCGAAAATGTCTTAGTACTAGTACCACCGCCATCGTATATAATTCGAAAGAATTACTTGTAATGGGTTTTCCAATAAGAACGATATGATTTTAAAAAGAAATAAAATAGAAATGGTTTCAGATATAACCATACTTTTTATATTATTTTATAGTATAATCAATAACGTTTATGTTTTGAATAGCACTTCGTTTGAATGTCCACCTCGGCTTCGTGTACACGAGTGAATTCGACGAATCCAATTTTCAACGAATGTGGAATAAATCGGGCGTAATCTCATGAATGCAGCGTTCAATGTTCAATTTCAAAGAATCAAGTGTTTGTGGCCTGTTTGCATAAACCTTAGATTTTAAATAACCCCACAAAAAGTAATCTAAAGGAGACAAATCACTGCTTTTGGAGGCCAGCAAACAGTTGAATTCCTTGAAATTATCCTTTCTCCAAACTTTTCTTGCAGTATGGCGATAGTTTCATGAGCAGTGTGATATGTAGCGCCGTCTTGCTGGAACCACATCTCTTATAAATCAAGCGTATCCAAATTTGGTAATAAAAAATTCTCAACATCTGTCGGTTTGGTTCACCATTCACTGTAACTGAATCTCCAACCTCATTTTGAAAAAAAAATTGTCCAACGATACCACCATACCATAAACCACACCATACAGTTACCTTCATGGGATGCAAAGGCTTCTCGTGATTCTGTTGTGGATGTCACACACAAAAAACGACAATTATGCTTATTTACGTAACCACTTAACCAAAAATGAGCTTCATCAGGAAAAGGTAATTTTTCCCGCAAAATTGCGATCCCTTTCAAGTTGTTCTATATTCCAAGCAGCAAATTCGCGGCGCCGACGATGGTCCAGTGGCTCAAGTTCTTGGGTAAAAACAATCTTATATGGATGTAAATTTAAATCTTTTTGCAAAACTCGCTAAATTGTTTTTTTAAGTCCTAACTCTTGAACACGACGAGGAATTGATAAATTTGGATCTTCTGCAACACTAGCTCTTACAGCAGCAATAATCTCAACAGTGCTGTCATTTCGGCGTCTTACTGATGTTTTTACATCGTGAAGAGTAAAATTACTTTCAAATTTCTTAACGATTCGACGAATGACAACCACTGAAGGGGGATTATTTAAACCAAAGTTTTCGCGAAGTGCGCGTTGTAAACAAACACGCACAGTGAATTGTGCTATCTGGTGTCGAATCCGCTAATTAAAATTCAATATTAACGTGGCAAATATAAATGTAACAGTGTTCCTCGTGTAACACTGTTCCTACACTTCCCCTACTACATTATTACAAAATCTTATCATTCTTATTGGAAAACCCCTTATATACATTTTAAAGTGCATGCTAGAGACGTAAAAAAGTTGGTTTAATTTAATAGATATGTATCATAAAAAAATAAAAATAACATAAATTCCATTTCTTCGTATAAAATAAATGAATATATATGAATCGCTTACTACTGAAACACCCATGTCACTATAACTTTTCAGGAAATGAAAAAAACATTTCATATTAAAACTGTTACTTTTTAGAAAATTTTAATAGTTTACAATCCCAGGTTTGTACTTTACGTAATATACAAGCGTAATAACGATCTTCCATTTGTTTTAATAAACTCAAAATTCTTTGTCACAAAAATTGACTCAAGTAGTAGTGAGTAGCGTAAAGGCACCAATGAATGACCGTTTAAGACTACAGAAATGTTCTATGTACTATAAGATTAGTTGATATTACTTTAAAATCATTTCAATCAAAATTTATAAAAGTACATCTGTATTTCTAGTTATTCATTATTAAAGTAATAAGTAAATCATATAAATTGTTTGAAAATAAATAATTATTATTTAAGTAAAAATTGAAAATCCTAGTGAATGACCGATGAATTTTAGCTAATGACCAAAATAAAACCAGTAAATTACCAAACCTTTATTTCAGAACAAAAACTAGGTATCTATAACAAATGAAGTGATTACCTACTTAGATATCTAAACTACAAATATTTTTTTATTTCAGGAACATCATCATCATCATCAAGTGTTTCCCCTACTACATGCTAACTGGTGAGGTTCAATTTTCTCTAACATATTGGTATAGTTGTACAAAATTTGGTCTACTTTTTCAGGCCATATCCAGTGTTGGGGACCACTTTTATGCATTACTCGGACCTCATAATCCCAAGATTTTTTCTGAACTATGACCCCTGGAAAGTAGTCTAGTTCATATTTTACTATCACAAAATCTGCTACTGAAAATGATACATTATTATTAGAGTCGGACTCAAATGATGAATTTAGTTCATCATTTTGGAATTCTACGTTTTCTGTCTCTTCCTCACTGTTAAATGATTCATTTGTAGAAGACTCAGATGAAGATACTTTCATTCTATTTTTCATCATTTCATTCTTCAAACTTTGTTGTCTTTTCGTTTCTCTAACAATTTTTCTTAGTTCTTTTACATCTTCTCGTTCGCGTCTCTCATTTTCCTTTTTATCAAAATGGGCCCTCCACGCTGGAGATGCAATTGCTAGTGGTTCTTTCGTAATTTTTCTTTTCTTAACGCTCTTTATTTTCGGGTAGTGTAATGTTTTTCCCAAATATCTTCAATATTAGCAACTGCAGATTAGACATAATTCTGTATTTCTAGATTTTCTTCTTCTCTAAAACTCTCACTTTCCAATAATCCACCATTTTCAGCGTCTTGTTTTTCTTCACTAGTATGTTTCACCTCAAATCTACTTGACTCACTTTTCTCTTTCTTGATTTTCAGCTAGTCCAGTATTTTCAACATCAATACTACTTGTACGAGGATTGCGTACATCTTCATTTTGTTTTTCTTCTATAAATTCAATTACGATGTCTGCAATAGGTGCATCTACTTCTACAGGGTTGTCACCTAAGCGCGCGCTGGTCTATAGCTCCTAAACTAATGATGTTAGGAATTTCGTTCATATACTAATCTATACTACTTGCAAGACTCTATTTCAGGAAAATATTTTTAAGTATATAAGGTGACCCAAATAAGTGTGAAGATATGGAAGTAATTTTTTTAAATGACACCCCTTGTATTGTGTTGCACATTTCAGTTCATCTCGATGCACTTTATCAATGCCCAAAAAATTATTTCATTACTCCTGGTATTTCCGGAGAAATAAATTAAAAGTCATTAAAATGAAATTTTACGCACTAAAAATAGAAAATAAAAAAAAACGTAGGAGCAATTTTTTGACTCACGATTTAGTATGGAGTGAGTCGAGAAAGGTCTAAGGTTACTCTCACCTTGTTTACATTTCGTAAATTTTCTACAGGGTTACCAAAATTATGGTTGAACAATGACATATTTCAAACTAATTTTTCTCACTTTTTTTCAAATGGAACACCCTGTATATTTTTTCACCACTTGATGCAGAATTAAAAAACAAATATTTTTTGTAAGTACAACTGTATTTAAATTCTCGACGGTTTTCTAGATATTTATGGAAAACCATTTATTTGGTTTTCCACGGTAAATTTGTATTAACAGTTAACTATGAATAACATTAGAGAATTTTACACATGATTAAATTAAGTATTGAAACAATCTACCATTTTCTTGTAAACACAGATTTAACCTGTTTGTTAAAGACCTATTTGTATTTTGTAACATTAAAAGAGTAACTGTATCAAAGGCTTCTCTTATTCTTTCCCGCATGTTTTCTGGTATAGTTGGTGGTATACGGTAGACCAGATCTTTAACATACCCCCACAGGAAAAAATCAACTTTGGTCAGATCTGGTGACCTTGCGGGCCATGGAACAGGTCCTTGTCTTCCAATCCAGCGACCTGGAAACTTCTCATTCAAAGTATGTCGAACTTGAATACTGTAATGAGCAGGCACCTTATATACTTAAAAATATTTTCCTGAAATAGAGTCTTGCAAGTAGTATAGATTAGTATATGAACGAAATTCCTAACATCATTAGTTTAGGAGCTATAGACCAGCGCGCGCTTAGGTGACAACCCTGTATATTATGTTCATTTGCATTCTCTTGTTTTTGAACTGCATCTGTGTATTTATTCCATATATGGAATAATTTGTCCTGGGTCAGTTACTCTTTTAATTGTATAGTTTGTGTATATTTTTGAAGTGATGTAGGAGAAATTTCTTTTTCAAGCGCTTTTAAAAAAGATTTATCTGTTATTGAATTCTGTTCCGTATCTGGTTCTAGAGTCCAATTAGTTTTGCGTCTTGTGTTCATGCATTTTGAAAAATCGACCTTATTTACGTCAAAAGGGAATAACCCACAGGCACGGAATGCAGTTTGAATCACTTCAGGCGTACATGCTTCTATAAGAGATTCTCCAAAAACAGGAGCAAACGTGCTTTTTGTCATTGTTTTATTAGTCATTTGCTTATACACTTGTAGATGTTTCCTCCAAGAACATTTTAACGAGCGGAATACCCCTACATCGCAAGGCTGAATAATGTGTGTAGCATTGGATAAAAGGCAATAAATTAAAATTCTCTTCTCTCTACAAAAATCGGCCTCTGGATTAATATGAGACTTGTGTCCATACAGTAACAATAAAACGGGTAATTCTATGATATTTTCAAGTAACCATTTGTGAAAACAGCGACATATTCAAAGAATGTCGGTCCCACCATCCATCCTGTGTCACTTCTTCCTATGGCAAAATAGTTCGGGATTGAGGCTACAACATCTCGAGGAATTCTCTTATATGGATATACTATACAAGGGGTTCCATTTTCCCTGATGCCGAAAAATTGGCGAGTACAGTGATAGACTCCTTCTCTTGTCCCACTGCTATGTCATAAAAATTTTTAAATTGTTTCGGACCCAGCACTTTGCCCGTTTTAGGACAAAGTTGCACCCCTGTCTCGTCCGCATTGAAAATTCTGTCAGAGTTATTAAGTATATCTGTAGCATTCTCCTCATTCGAGTAAGCTTCTAGATCGGCAAACCAGATCCTAAGGTGGTTTTCGGTAACGGCTGCCCTAGCTCTGGAAATTATCTCTGCGTTTCTTTTCTCTATTGTTGGATGTCGCATTAAAAACAATTTGAGCCATTTTTTACCAGGCTTACCATCCTTGAACGGAGTCTCTCTTTTTGATTCCTGCATAACTTTTTGTACCGCATCTTTCACTTCTTCTGCGTGCATGCGGAATCCCATTTTCGCCTTTTGCAAAATTCATTTTTCTATTTTTTGTTCTTCTTCACTGGAAAGAAAAGCAGATGGACCCATTTTTCTAACGTCGCTTGAACTTTTTCCATGTAGTTTGTTAATTAAAGTTCCTTTTGGAATATTAAATTCTTTACTTGCTTTATTTGCACTTAACACTCCATCATTTACAGCTTCCATAGCCCTTTTTAAATCTTCCACTGTATATTGGAATCGTTGGTATTCTTATTAGTCGCCATTTCTGAAAATTAGCACTGTTTTATTCAACGAGTTATACGCAAGTTTTATTTATTTATTGACGGGATACCTCCAGTATACACTAAATAATACCAATATTATACCTATCCTAGTTTTGATTTACGACAAAGGTCATCATCATATACTATTACTATATATAACTTCTATTTATCGTAAAGAAATATTTTGTGCCCATCCACAGTGTACATACCTAGCATTAAAAACCAAAAACTTTGAATTTGGTATATCTGCGGGTGACCGTAGTCATTCACTGGATTTAACATGAAATCCAGTAAATGACCGATAATTAATATATTTCTTCCAGAAGCGGAATAACTCGGTCAAATATTGGTACAGGGAATCATAGACATCATTAAATTTCAACAACACAAAGTTTTACAGCTACTTTATTTGACATTTAATGATTTTTAATTTTTGCGCCAACCCAGCTGGTCATTTACTGGATTTAGTATAAATCGCTGGACCAATACATGACCACATGTAAATAAGAGGTTAGAATTATTGCTATGACAACTTCTTGGGCGTAAATAATAAGTTTTAACCCTATAAATTATAATAAAAACTATACTTCAACATACGGAATAATCAAACACATTTTTTATAACAGTTCACTACAGAGACATAGAGTACTTACCTTATTATTTTACGTACAGTTCTAACACAAACACAACATCAGCTTTGTCAATTGCCATTTGCAAAAGCGTTGGGTGTATTACACTGTTGTCACTTTTACAACATTGTTAGCAAAGGTTGAAATATTTGCCTACAAATTATGGTTGGTGTTTAAAATTGGGTTAGCTTATTAATTTAACAAACAGTAAGAATTGGTCATTCAGTGGTGACCAGTCACTTACTGGTGCCTTTACCCTATCATCTCACAAAATTTAAATTTCATTGGAAAAGTATTTGAAAATATTTTCGCATCGTAATTGCTCATGTTACCCATATCAAGTTACAAATAGTTACACCTACTTTTTCTGTAAAATGTTTGATACGTAATGTTCTAGTTTCAAGTATATTTACAATATTTTATTGCAACTGAAATTTATCATAGCTTTCTTATTGTTTTTTAATGGACTTTGTAGGTACCTACTCTTTTTTTCAAGTAAGAGAAATATGGAACACATGTATTAGTACATAGGTGTTCAGGATAAAATTTTAATACTCACCATATATATTTAAACACAATTTACACACACCAAACTACACCGCTAGAGTACCCGAAGATTTAGCCACATCTAACGTTTCAATTGATAGATGGGACTCATGGTTGTCTAAAATTAATATGCTTGGATTTGTTGGTGACGAATTTGTGTGCTTTATAAAATGTTTGGTTACTTCAGGGAAGAGATCAGAATTCATCCAACGCGTCGCAGCTGCTAATCCAAGTGTACCCGTAGGAGTATTTAGGCACATGCAGGTTTTAAAATTTTTCCGCGGAAATACCATCACGGGCGGTAGTGCCACTTTTCACTTTTCGGCCCTTGTTACTTTGCCTAGATTTTTGCGCCCGTTCGGAGCGACAACCTTTGGGGTTTTTGCACCCCATTAGTTGAGGTTTCGTCAAGATTAAAAATGCGTGTTCCGTCGGAGAACGCAGGACTTCTTCGCATCAAGTTTTCTAGGTTGTCATAAAATTTGGTGACATTGATTTGATTAAAGGCTATTGCTCTTGCCAAGCTACAAGATTCGGGTTTACGTAAGCTCAAATCTGAATGTCTTTTACGGAAACCTTTCAGGCAGTCTTTTCCGGCCATTTCATTTTCGATCCAAGACTTTGGCATTTTGAGATCATTCAATTTTGCCATTTGAAAGGCTACTTGTCTACATTCTTTTGTATTTAATCCGTAAGACAAAAGAGCACAGTGTTTGTAATAATCTTTTAGGCATCTCTACTGTTTACCAGTAAACACTTTGTTTACTTCATAATTCGGAACTAACCGGATGTTATCAATTGAGCCACATTCTTTCGATTTAATACACTACCGTCTCAAAGTAGTGAATGGAATTCCTGTTACTTTGGAAACTTTCCGAACACTTTCCCCGTTTCGAATGTCAATGAAAGCTTCTTTCATCAGATATGGTTGCCCCTGCTACGACGTTTGTCAGAACACGGCATTCTGAAAACAACAAAATTAAATGACGCAACACACTAAATCTGCAACAAAATTAAAATAAGTTGAAAGATTTACTGATTTACGAAAACGATACACAATCGAGCCATAGTGTAACATCATTTTGACTTTAAAAGGCAACACCATCAAAACTAATTAGTATTGCGATGCAGGTTACATAGCAAACGAAACTCAGTTCAACATTTTTAACGACACAAGTAAATACATAAACACAAAATAATAACGTACAAACAAAAAAAAACCTTACCTTAAAACATTTATTTCCATCCCAAAAGCTAACACATTTCACAACACAAACCCACATGGCCGTTAGCACATGCTGACTAATTTAAACGTTAGAGAGTAGATAAGTCGGTTAATTTTGCGCGAATAACGGAAGATTCGTTGTATCCACCCTAGCCATTCTTGGCATCTTGACTCTACATTCATGAATTCAAAATTTTATTTCACACAAAAGAACAAAAGTTTACATTACAACTACCATCAGGCACAAACCAATTAATTGATAATTTCATCGTGTAGCATCATCAACGTTGTTTCCATTTTCCCCATCGTCGGCGTCGTCTAGTACATACAGTGATATTACTGATTCTATTATATTAGAAACAGTATTCTGAACGGCTGCATTATCTTGTATTTGGTCGTCAGACAGTTCTTCCTAGCTTTCCACAACAACATTTGCTATTGCTGTAAAAATACAAAAAGTAGTAATAAAATCCAAGTACAAACTATACAGATGTATTATTCGCAAACTAGTAATATTTACATTTGGACGTAATGGGCAAATTTTCATCAGTTTCGGTCCTAACCAAATACTTTTTCCGCTGTTTCTGTATTGGAGGTGAGTCAGATGTATCCGAACTTGGACAATCCACTTTTGGAACATATTCGTCTGTAGCGTCCCCTGTACCTTTATCGTCGGATAAAACTTCCTTTAAAAGCTTTTGTAACCTTTGTTGTTCTTCTTCGTAACTCATATGCGTCATTTTATACAAGATTTACAACACAAGCAACCGTTAGACGTATATACACACATTAATATAAATCTTGCATGTCTGTGAGTTGGAAGCTGCTTGCAAAATGCAAATGCACCCAAACACACGGCACCACTTGGCTTTTGTAAGGCCTAAACGATACTAATCTGCTGACATTACTCCGCTTGCAAATTACACATGAATCACCCCTTCCATTGCGGGCAGCACGTGTATGTCGCGTGGTCCGAATCCAGATAATTGCACGCTTCAGGTAATGTGGCACGAACGCTGTGCGCGGTATCTTTTTCTTTATTTTCCTGTTTATAGACCCCAGATCTGGACAACTCTCTTATAATATGCTTGTTTAGAGAAAAAATGATATAATATTAAAAAAATTAGGCGGTGGTCTGTGGGGTAACAATTTTTTTCTTAAATGGCTATCAACGTGTTAAATAAATCAACATTACAGTAACAGCTATTACAGAACATTGAGTAGGGCAGGAGGGGGCACAGGGACCGCTTAACAAATTTTTATTTAAATTTTCTAAAAAAAAAGTGACTCAAAATAAGTAAACCTAACTATTTCTAGTATATACATTACTTTACCGATTTCCAACCGTAAATTTGATATAAAGAAAAACCACAAATTATTATAGCCGTTTTTTTGATAGTTTGCGCTGGTCCTATGTGCCTCTGAGTGTTGGGGCACAGGGAACCATGCGTTTAATAATTAATTTTTACAAAAAGACTGAAAATAGTGTTTGTAGAAATTATATAAATTAGGAACTTTACAGTTAGAAAACAAATATTTACTTCAAATGCTTTATTTTTAAATGATACCTTAGAAGCACTTTAAACAAATAAATTCGTCATCGCTTGCCGACACTCCTGCGCAAGCATCATGTGCCCAACCTCGCCAATTCTGGCATTGAATCCATCCTTCCCCTGCCCTGGATTCGCCGTACCTGCTTGGACAATAAATGCATATGGTGTTAGTGTCTTCCTCTTCACTATCCCTACTTAAAACCTCCACGACAAACGAACCTCAGCTTCGGAGAAACAGGACAACATCTTTGAACGAAGTGTAACTGCAGGCCGGTTAGGGTTCCTTAAATACGGTTTCAGTTTCAGGTTGGTGGTCATCTGGGAAATTTTTCGCAGGGGTCGATCTTTCAGTTTCTTCCTCCACCGCAACATCTGTGACTTCAGCAGGCAGAAAACATTCGTCAGAAAATATTTCATCATTGAATGGAGAAATTCCTGTCGTTTGAAAAACTTTTACAGCTTTCTCCGTAGTGGCAACATGAAAACATTTCTACGATATCATATAATAACACACGAGATCCAGGGTTATTAGTGTGCCATAAATCACACTCCTTTGCATACTAGTGTTTTAAAGACCCAAACACAGTGCAGTCAAGGGGCTGTAGGCGGTGACTGGTATGGGGTGGAAGAGAAACCATTATAATATTATTTTCTCTTGCTTTATTTATTGCATCTAGGGTCCTGTGACTATTGTGGTTATCGAGGATTAATAATATTTTGTTTTTTGGACCAGATTTTACGCGGTGTATAAAGTGATCTAAATACTTGACAAAATGATCGGAATCCATCCATCCAGAACCATTTGTATAACCAACTGCACCTGGTGAACATCCTTTAATAAATAATGGGTTCATTTGTTGTCGGGGAAAAAGAAAAAACAGTGGAGTGTAGGATCCTGCAGCTAAAATCTCACAAACTGCTGTAACATTAAACCCTCGTTTAGTACTCACTATCCGCCCGACTTGTTTTTTGCCTTTTTCAGCAAATATTTGTCTGGGAACAGGTGCTGAATTGAGCCTAGTCTCATCAATGTTATATATCTGGTCTGGATGCAAATTTGGAGTCTCTAAAACTGAACGTACAACATCAAAAAACTTCCGAACTTGTGGTTTGTTAAATCCTGCCTCTTGTGCTATGCTAGTAGGCTCAGGAGCTCTAATGGAAAGTTGAGGATTTCTTTTTAAAAATCCGGACAACCAACTACCCAACTCTACCAGAAACACTTTCTCCTCTGTACTTAACACCATTTTTAACAATTAGGCCCTACTAATTAATTGTTTAAGGTTTACTTGACAGGTCTATACTAGTTAACTTGGGTATGACAGCACGCACATATAGACACCTACGTTTCAGTTTCAGTACTGTTTATTTTGGGCTATACTGTATTAATATAATACCATAATTAAATTACCTTGTGCTGCAATTTTGTATTACACCCAGCGGCTGCTGGTTAAGTTGTTCCTTCTGGATTTTTTAAACTCTGACTGTGCAATCAGCGAGTGGTGAAAATGTGTCGCTATGTTCTTGCATTTATTTAATAAAGTGCTAGTCTCTTTATTTTTGGTCAATGCATTTCGAATACATAGCTGTAACTGATGTACAGTGCAATTCACATCAGGAATATTAGCTAGCTGCATTGCTCGTACCATATTTGACCCGCCGTCACGAATGAAGCAGGAATGGAAATTAATTTATCTATTTCTTTAGACTTTGAATGTGACGCATTCCATTTTTTATTCTTATTCAGCATATCAAACGATGACACCTGTTTTTTAGCTTTTTCTAGTGGAGTATTTGAGGCAGTTTTCGCACTTAAATTCGACCTTTGTTCATTTTCAAGTTTCAAAAGTTCTTCGTATTTATCCACATGAAGCGCTTTTAAATGCCCTTTTAACGAAGTTGTGGTGCCTCCTTTTCTGCAGTATATTTTCTCACAAACATTGCACTTCGCCGTTTCTGAATTAATTTCACTGAAATAGTTCCAAATTGTACTCGCTTTAGGTTTCATTCTTATATAATAAAAGACTGTTAAGTTATCTGCTTAATAGCACTGCGCTGATCAAAGCGTTCAATCTGTAATCAGTGCTAATCACTGACGATATCTCGACTCGAAATCAGTACACCACATCACATAATAAAGCAGTCTGTTATACTACCTACGCGTGTTTCGTAGTTGCCGTTGCCGTCTCTCCTACTCCCTACTTCTTGTAGTCAGTATAGCTGATTAGTGATTAGTCAGCTGTGTCTGTGTATGGCAACAAAACGATCGCAGACGTAACTTGGCCCAACTCGCATTCTGCTTGTCTGGACTTTTCGTCGTACGTCGGCCGTCCGATAAACCTCCGTTTTGATTAGTATTGGAACCAAAGTCGGATACGGAGGTAACATTTAAACCGGAGGTTCCGACATTTCGGATTCGGAGTCGAAGCTCCGTAACATCCCTGCTTAAAAATATTACTGAACCGGTTGTATGACATTTGAATTCGATGTATTAGAGGAAATAGTACAGCACATCTAATTTCCAATAGTATTCAATTCAAGGAATTTGGATTACACTCATTAATAAAACAACTCAAAAGAATCCTTCCATCGCGTCATTCTAGCATTTTCAGCGGTTCGTAATGTTTTCAAATGGTGCGCGCAATTGTTTGTATGACTCACCATCTCGTCAATTATAATATAATCCAAGAAGTATTCAAATATTTCTGTAATGTGCACTTTTCCATTTTCGTCAGTAATGACTCCACGATTTTTTACTCCAGAAGTACCAGTAACGTTTTCTCTTGCTAACTATATTCCATCTTCTTTCCATTTCATGTTTTCTAGTGCTTGCTGATCTTCAACCGAGTATCGACGTTTTTTATAACAAAGGGATGTGTTGTGCTGAATAATATCCAAAGTAGGCGTACCTGAGGTACATCAAGATAAATGGATTCCTATTATCTATTTTGTATTGTGATTGAGCGTCAGATGTTAAACTGTCGCCGTTTGAATCGTCATCCGGTTCAGACTGTAAGTATTCATCAGTACTTTCACTACTAGAATTTCAATTATTCTCATCTTCTAATATACGTCGAAGTTCTTTGTTCGTCAATATTTTATTCATGTTTTACTATACTCACTAATTAACTTTCACTGATAAAGTACTATAAATAGCTATTATCAACTTCAACACAACTAACTTCAAAATAACCGTTGAAACACACTATATTTTAATGTTGAAATTCAAAAAACAAGAGTTCTGTCAGTATGCCCCATGAATCGTATGGGATCTGATCATATGTGATTCATTAAACGTATCATTCTAATTCTTTAGACTTTGACGTCTATGAATCAAATATAAACAAAGAACAACAAATGCTTCAAAACATTATTTATTGCAAAATTTTACTTACGAACTGAAAAAGATAGTAATATGTAAATCAAAATATCATTGGACGTGTAAGGTTGCTTAAGCAAGTTACTACATGGACAATGAAGTTGTTAACTTATCGAAACATGTGTTTTGTAATGACTCAATCATTTAGATATAGATCTTACTAAAACAAAACTGGATTTTATTTTAATGTAATTTTTATTCTAGGTAATGTCTGGGTAAAATATACTTCACTTACACATAGTAATAACTTAAACAAATACTTCATTAAAATTAACATTAAAAATGGCACACGTTTCATCAAATAATGCATATATATGACAAAATGACAATTGTTTAAATTCAATAAACACATGCTCAATTAGACTTGTCTATAATATTTATGGTTTTCTTTTAAATGCCATTCATTATTTTTACAAAATAAATATGGTCAATTTTGTAATAAATCAATGGCTGACTTTCTTTCTTTGGAACAGCATGGTCTTGCCATACTTTGATTTTTCTTACCATGCATGATATTACGATTCCTTGAAAACTTTGGATGTAAAAACGAATTAGCTCTTTTATTCCAATCTGGGTTCTTGTTATTACAGTATGTATATAAATTGAGTGCGGTCCTTACACATAACCGAAAAGTAAGGCGAAATTGTGCTCCGAGGTTAAACTCATCTAACTTGGGTAATTTCAAGTGTTAAATTCGCCAAAAAGTACTAGTGATAAAAGAACACTGATATTAACATAATACAACGTCAAAGTAGGCAATTTAATATATTTCTTGTTAAATTAACGAAAACTGCAAAAAATAGAATCAGCTGTGCGGCGATAGGGAAAAGAAAAAAGGGTGATATTGTTAAGCTATTTAAAAAATCAAAAAAGACAAGGAGATCTCCAACAAAAGACGACACCTTGAACGTCAATATTCCAGACCAAATGGAACATATGACGACGCTACTGGAAAACCTATCAGGGGACGTAAAGGAGATGAAAGGAGAACAACCAGCAAATAAGGAGGAGGTGAAGCTTTTGCAAGAAGAAAGCAAAAAGTTGAGAGCCGAGCAAAGGGAATTTAAAGAAGAAATAAAACTAAAAGATATAAATGAGATGGCTATGCAAGAAAAAAATTATTTAAGAAAGCAGGCGGAGGAATCCAAGGAAAGAATAGAACGATTAGAGAGGAAAAAAAAGAAGAAAACGCATAGTCATACGAGGGTTTAAGAATAGATACTAATGATCCTAAAGAGTTAGAGGAAAGAACGGAAAACTTTATAGGAAAGGAACTGAGAGTTGCAATAAATGTAGAAACGGTTAGCAAATTGGGAGAGAAAATTTGTTTAGTCGAATTAAATAGTAGGGGAGATAAAATGGTAATTATGAACAACAAGAGCAAATTGACAGCGTTTGGGGAAGAAATTTACATAAACGACGACATGACAAAAGAAGAGAGAGAGGTGCAAAAAATAATAAGGAAAACTGCTAGAGAAGAGCAAGCAAAAGGCAGAAAAATTAAAATAGGTTTCCAAAAGTTATTAATAGACAGCGAAAGATGGTATTGGAACAGAGAAAAGGGGAGACTAGAAAACTCCAGGAAAAAAATGGAGGAGACAAAAAACTAAAAACAAAAGGAAGTAAAACGGCTCATTTTCGAAAAAATATGGCCCGATGATGCCGATTGACCCCAAACCGCACCATACGGTCACTTTCTTTGGATGTAATGGTTTTTTCGAGGACTGTTTGTGGATTTTGTGAGCCCCATATGCAACAATTTTGTTTGTTTACATAACCGCCTAATTGAAAATGGACCTCATCACTAAAGATGATTTTGTTGAAAAATGCGTTGTTTTCGTTCAGTTTTTCAAACAGCCAATTTACAAACATTCGACGCAAACAATGGTCGGCCGGTTTTAATTCCTGAACGAGTTGAAGTTTATAAGCACGAAGATGAAGATCTTTATGCAAAATGTTGCGCAAAGTGTCTCTGGTGATGCCCAATTATTACGAACGTCTACGAGTTGATGTTCCAGGCTCATTCTCAACAATTTGCTATACAGCAGCTATGTTTGCATCACTACGGCTACTACGAGCGTACTGTTTTGGTCTATTGTCAGCAACAATACCGTGAGCCTCGAATTTAGCGATTAAATTAGGCGCAGCGGTCTCAGAAGGAGTCTGATTACGAGGAAAAGCTGCTCGAATTTTACGAAGTGATACAGTAAAATTTTCACCATTTTGATAGTAAATTTTCACAATAAAAATTCTTTGTTCAAGAGTGTAGCGTTCCATGGTTAAACTTTCCCAACATTTACTAAATAAATGTCAAAAGATGACAGCTCAATTCTTGACATTTCATCATTTGACAGCCAATTTACTTCCTAACCTCAAATTTGCCCACCCGTTATTTTAAATTTAATATGAAAAATTGATTTATTTTTAAATTTTATGAATTAACAAGTTAAACAAGGTAGATAAAAGAAAAAGTATAACATAAAAGAAAGGGTATACTAAATAAAATGTTGACCCATAACGTCAATACAACGTTGCAGCCTTAGTTCAAAACGATTGATTGACATTTGTTAACATTTGTGTACCAATACTCTGAAAAGCTTCTCTTATTCTTTCCATCATATTTTCCCGTTTTGTTACCAGTACTTGATGCACACGATCCTTTACGTAGTCCCACAAAAAAAAAATCAATTTTTGTCAAGTCCGGGGATCGAGCTGGCCATACCACTGCTCCTTCTCTTCTAATCTACCTCTTGGGAAATTTAGTATTGAGGTGGTTGTGGATTACTGCAACGTTATGTACCAGAGCCCCATCATGCAAAAACCAACGTATGTGCAAAGGTACATCTTCCAAATACAGTGGTAAACTGTTTTGAAGGAAGTCTAAATAAACTTAGCCATTTACTCGTCCATCAAAGAAATGTGGTCCAATAATACAATCTCCAACTACGCCACCCCAAACGTTTAAAGACCACCTAGTTTGGTTGTGTTCTTGAGTGATATGAGAATTGTCGGTAGAATAATAATGGAAGTTGTGTTTATTCACGCTTCCATTTCTGTGAAACGTTGCTTCATCGCCAAAAAGAAGACATTTATCAAAATCTACCCGATCATGGATTTTTTCTTGACCCCATTCGCGAAACGCACTCTTACAGGGAAAATCTCCAACAACTCTTGATGTAATTGATTGTGGTAGGGATGGAATTTGTGCTTTTTTAATATCCTTTGAATGGATGTTCGACTAATATTTTGTACGTGTGAAATATCGCGTTGACTACTATGTGGATTTTCTATAACGCATGCGATCACATGAAATTCTTTTTCCTCGGCAGTGCATTTTTTTCCCTTTCATGTTTTTCATACTTTACTGAACCACTAAGGTTGAAACCGGCGGCCTCGAACTGCGGACCGATTACCTGATTTTAATAATTCCGTACTCGAATTGCGGACCAAATCAAGAAGAGCCCTTTTTTAAACACCATGAATTGCGGACTAGGCGTAAAGATTAGATTTGTTGTTCTCTATATGCTGTCTATCATTTCAGCCCACATTTCTGGAGGAAATCTTGCATCTTCGCCAATATAAAAATCTACCAAGTAATCAGCGAATGTACTAACACGTTCGTCGTTCGGCATATCTTTCATCAAATCAAATGAGAAGCAATCATCTCCTACTTCACTTGGATTCAAGAACGGCAATCCAAAAATATATTGTAACCATTTTCCTACACCACTACCTTCATCTTTATATTCCTTCGTTAAGCCAATGCTTTGTAGTTTTCTAAACCAAGCCTGTCCTAAGTGAAACCGGCATCCAATTATTTTTGACTCATTCCATGCTGCAGTCATTGCGCTATGTATAGCTTGTTCAAAGTCTGCTGTCACTATTTTAGGCTTCAGTTGTAAATTAATTGCATTACACCTTTGACAGAGAAGATCAAATAAAAATTTATACGTGCATTCTTTTTTGTCTGGAAGTAAACAATGCTATAGCAATGTAATAGCCATTTCGTTCTACATGAATCGTGAATAATTGCAGAAAATATTTGACACAGTAGGAAAACGTGCCATTCAAATATATTTTATTTGTGTTACATAATGCAGTCATGTTACTTTCTGTCGAAAACACAACAACTTTTTTTCTCTAAATTGTTTATAAACAAAAACTGCTCACCTTCCGTACTATTTATGTCGGTTTCTGCCAAAATGCGTATTGTTTCACTTAGGCTTTTCGGTAATCGTGGTTGGTTTTTGCGCTTATGGTAGTGTGCTGCGATGCTTGACATATTCCCTGGATTTTGTCTGAACGCCGAATGTAAAATTTTGGAAGGTGAAATCTTCTGCTGTCTTACGTTTAGCACTATTCGAAATCACTTATCGATTATGTTTTTTAATATCCACCGTATGGTTGTGATTCAGTATACTCCTTGAAAAAACGTTCTCTTCTCGTACCGTGAAAATTTTAGCAGTACAGTTTTTGAAGGTACACGTCCAAAACTTCTCGCCTGTTTTCTTGAAAGAAAATTTTGCGTTTTCGAACACTAACAAAGGTTTTCCTCGTTCACTTAACCACTGTAATACCGACATATTTATTTAATGCGGACGACAAGACATTCAGTAAAATAATAAAGTTCTGTATTACAATAGTATCACATTTAAAGGGCGTTGCATTTAAATATTCATTAAGGTAGATTAGGTATTAATTGCATATAATATCTAATCTCCTCTTTCTTCGTAGTAAGACTAACTGTCGTTTTTATTTGTATATTTACTGCACAATTACTTGTGTAATTACTCATAATATAAGTAGGTCTTCCCTATTATTGGGCAGGTAGATTTCAGGTGGCTCTTTCCACTTTGGTCCGTAGTTCGTTTGTCATTAAAAACACATGACAAGGTTGTAAAATCATTTATGGTTTTCGATCCGCAGTTCATGCCCGCCCGTTGAAATAAATAAATATCTTGCTTCATAAACTCTTTTTGCAAGAACGCAATTTTTCGAACACTCTCTCAATACCCAAATCATATTTATTAATTCTTCAGCCGAATAATTCATTTTGAGAATGTATTTCTACAAATTAATGCTGCTGTTGTACTATTTGACGTTTGACGTTTTCGAGATATTGCGCGGCCAGCGCCACCAGATATTGGTCGGCTTATACCTGCTATTACTACTACTTATGTGCTAAAAAAGACATTTTTAATATTAAATTTAAAATATTAGGTGTGGGAAAAGTTCGTGGCGTTTTTCTAGTAAAATAAAACAGCTTTTCTTGGAGAGTGAAAATAAATGTATTTAACTCAAATATGCTCCATTACTATTAATAATGCTTTGCCATTTGTCAGACAAGGCCATTATGCCATCGGTGTAGAACTTCTGTGGTGAAGCTTAATAATATCTACGCATTTCCTCAATAAGGTTTTTATATATCTTTTACAATGTCGGATTAATCGAGCTTCTACGCACTAATGGGACACCCTGTATATACTTTGGATATTTTTCATTATATTATTATTATACTATTTATTATTTTATACATATAGAAGTCGTAACAAGTGAAGGCAGTTATAAGGAACTATTTTTCCATTTGCCAGTATTGATTTGACTGGCCCAATGTTTTCACGTAAATCTCTTTGCATGAATTTCCATCAACTACAGTTATGTGAAAAATAATAGGGACAGCACTATGCAATTTCGAAACTTTACGTGGAAGGAAGTAACATTAGAGAATTGTAGCTAGTTAACAAAACTAATTTATCGCTTATACAGTGTGTTTCACTTTTCATGGGGACACCTAAATAACTTTTTTATTTTGAAAGCAATCAATATAAAAATTTTATCAGTTATGTAGGCCACGACAATGCATCTTTTCATATGAATAGAGTTTTTATAAAGTCAAAATCTAGCCAACTACGATTAAAATAAAAAGTAGCGTTTCAAGTCGGGTCATAGTAGCGATTAAGATAGAGCAAAAAAGTATTAAGAAAAGTTATTACAAATTACTCAAGAACTCCAAATACCAAATTTCTCTGAAAAATTTGTAATTTTACATTTTTCTCCATTTTTATGCCATCAGCAGATGATAATTTGTTATTGCAATAATAAGAGTGCCATGAAACAAGAAAACGATTCGCAAATTTTATTCAGTATTAAAGAACAGAATATAGCAACAATTTAACGAACTATATTTTAAATAGGATCTTTTTCAACTAGATCACCTTGAAGACGGATACATTTTTCCAATCGTCTTTTGTGATTCAGTACAACTCGTCGTAGTATTTCTGGGGAAATTTCTCGGCAGGCTTGTCGGATTCTCTGACACAGTTCCTGTATGTTTTGAGATCTTGATGCATACACAACATTTTTAATAGTTCCCCAAAGGAAAAAGTCAAGTGGTGTAATGTCAGGCGATCTAGGAGCCCACTCTTTTAACGGGCTATTACGACCTATCCATCTTAACGGAAAGTTCTCGTCTAACGATGCTCGCACTATTCTTGCGTTATGAACCGGGGATCCATCTAGCTGGAAGTACAAATCTCGCCTCTCATCCAGTGGTAAATCATCAAGCACATCCACATTAATTCAGTATTTAAAAAATGTAAAAACCTTTCTGCATTTAGCGTGTCAAAAAAGAAAAACGGGCCAATGATTCGTGCATTTAAAATTCCACACCACACATTAATTTTCTGTGAATATTGTCTTTTACAGTTGATGACGCAGTTTGGGTTTTCTGTTGCCCAGTATCTACAGTTCTGGGACGAAACTACACCGTTAGTAGTAAATGTAGCTTCATCACTAAACATAATTTTTTTCAAAAATTCTCTGTCATTTAGATAATTACCTTGAGCCCATAGACAATA
This sequence comes from Holotrichia oblita, assembly GCA_023690525.1. NCBI lineage: Eukaryota > Metazoa > Arthropoda > Insecta > Coleoptera > Scarabaeidae > Holotrichia > Holotrichia oblita. The sequence goes on from CM043023.1 coordinate 73,170,517, forward strand.
CTCCATTCTTCTATGGAGATCTCCATCTTCAAGAGTGTGTAAATATTTTGGCTTATACGGTTTCAATTTGTGACGACGGAGACATCTCCAAATTTTAGAGTAAGAGATATTTAAATGTCTAGCCATATCTCGTAAACTCGTGTGAGGATTATTACGATACGCTGCTAATATTACTGCATCTAAATGGTGTTCTCGATTGTTCAATCCTCGTGGACGTGGTTTAGTAACATTTCCAGTAGTGTTGAAAATATTATTCAAGTATGCAACAGTTCGATGACGGATGGGTGGACGTTCAGGGTGCCTCGCGTTAAACTCTCTAGCCGCCTCTCGGGTAGAATATTCCTCCATTTCTCTTTACACCAACCAACATATTTTTCCGCAAATTGTAATCTTTGTTGGACGTTCCTTTTTGTCAACATTGGTACTTTTCTAGGGCTTCGGGCTTTCATATTTTCTTTAACGAGACTCTTCCGAATTGTTGATGTGTCTACATCAAGATTTAAGTCCGTTTTAATTTGTCTTGATGATATAAACGAGTCTTTTTTTACACACCGTATGATGTTCCTCTTCACTGCAGGTCTTCTGCCGCGTGTTTCGTTTGTAGGAACCCATTTTACGGCATTTTCGACCATTGTTTTGGAAACATTAAGCATCTCCGCAATTTTTCTATAAGAATTCCCTACTTTGTATAAAGCTTTGATATTTCGCCGCGTTTCTAGACCACAATGTTTACGTCTACCCATATCGAACTAACAGAAGAAAAATCAAAGTCAATGATAAAAATTTTTATCCAAAAACACTATTTTTTTCTTATGTGTTTATACAGGGTGTCTCCGAAATAAGAGTACAAAGTATTTGAAATGGGAAGCCCAAATTATACTAAATACATAAGTACCCAAAAATTCGTACGCTAATTGCAATTTCGACGATACAATTTAAAACCCATTGAAAAGTCACGAATGTGCCGCCCATGGATTCACTATCTGTGTCTATACTATATCTTAAGGTCATTTGTAAATTCAGCTGTGTTAGCAGAAAATCATAGTATGCAGCTGATACGAGTCAACGACTTCAATATTATTACGTGCGTGAAGTGTAAACAAAATTTCAAAGGAGATATTGAAAGTAAAATGTGAGAATCCAATAATGAATAACTCTGTTCACTTGTTGTGCGTAATCTGAACAATGACAGCTGTGGGAAATAAAGCATCATTGTTGATATGAGATGTGACGAAGTTAATGTGCGTAATTACTTCGTTTTTTTTTCTTTCATAGTCAATTGTTGGTTCTGAAAAGAACCGATTTGTAAACCGGCGGAACAGGAGAAGTATTAAATAAAATGTTCGAAGTGTCCTCCTTCAGCTTGCAAACATGCATCTACAGTAAAAATCTCTTCCCTATAGTCACCTATAAATACGCGTATTATATATAGGTTTGTATGTGTGCGTTCGGGAAGAGAGGAGTGGGGACGCATGGTGTAGCAGCGATGCAGACATACATAAACGTCGATGGACGTCGAGCTAGCGGTAATAATAGGGACTTTATGTAATAATTAACAGTAATAAGTGTGGACTTATGTGGAAGATTTCAATATTTTTAGCGTTTAAAACAATGCCAGATATACTTATAACAATAACAATAAATAAAGCGGTAAATCATAATAACTTCTGTTTTCTATACATAATAAATAAACCTTGAATTAAAAAAATAAAAAGTAATCTGTTTCAACGCCTATCATAGTTGCTATAAGAAAACAAAACTAATTGTAAGAGAGAACTGTAAACTTAAACGGACTTGAACTAATTAACGTATTGTATGCTCAAAACGGTCTCCTAATGCAAACAAGCAATGCCCTAATCTGTCATAAAAGTTTCTGTGAACATTTAAAATCATTTGCGGTGAAATATTTTGAATAGATTCAATAATTTTTGCCCGTAATTCCTGCAGATTTAAACAGCCATATTTTTCAAAATTTTTAATTATATGTCTTATTGTTTCAAACGCAATGGTATGTTGAAAGTTAATTTGAAATACCCGTGCAGTTTCTCTTATGCTGCGACCAAGATGATACTGTTTTATAACAAACTTTTTTTGGTCAAGAGAAAAAATATCCATCGTATACCGAAACAAGTAAGCTTATACGCTAGCTTATAATCAATAACCATAAATTTAGTAAAACCAAGAAAGCAAATACTAATCCCTAAAATATAATGAGGAAACTACTGGAACTCTAGTAGAAGAAAAATAAAGGTAACTGAAAATTATTCGCAACAGTTGACCAAACCATACACCTTCGCAAGTAAACTGTTACTAATGTCTAGCTGTAGTTTTTCGAGAAAGGCGTGCATCGCTGCTCGACTCCGCGCTCCCCACTGCTCTCTTCCCGAACGCACACATACAAACCTATATATAATACGCGTATTTATAGGTGACTATAGGGAAGAGATTTTTACTGTATACGACGTAAATAGTTCTCACGAACCCGTTGAAAAGGTGCTTCTTGTCTAATGCGCCGTGCTGCATCAAAAATTCTTTGACGTAGGTCTTCTGCAGTTTCGATATCATCACCATTGTAGACAAGAGTTTTCATGTAACCCCACAAAAAAAAAATCCAGTGGATTTAAATCTGGACTGCGAGGAGGCCACGCAGTGGGACCTCCTCGTCCAATCCATCTGGGATATGTTACATTTAAAAACTCATGTACCTTCGTGAAAAATGTGCTGGCGCTCCGTCGTGCATAAACCACATCCTTCTGCGTATGTTAAGGGGCACATCGTCCAGAAAGTCCGGCAAAACGTTTTCTAAGAAATTTAAATAAGTTTCCCCATTGAGCCGCTGAGGCAGTACATAGGGCCCTAGGAGAATGTCACCTGTAATACCTGCCCAGACGTTGACCGAAAAGCGATGCTGAAACTGATGTTGTCGGGTCACTTTTGGATTAGCATCTGCCCAATGATGAGTATTATGAAAGTTCATAATACCATTTCTGGTAAAACAACATTCATCAGTAAACAAAACGTTTGTAGGAAAGTTAACATTTTCTGCTAGACGTTCACGACACCAGGTGCAAAATCGAATTCGCGGAAGACGATCATTTTCAGTAAGTTCCTGCACACGCTGAATGTGATACGGATGTAACAAGTTTCTTCGAAAAATGCGGTGTGCCGTACTGCGTGACACCCCCACTTGCCCTGCAGCATCACGTGTACTTATACCGGGATTTCTGTCCACAATATCCAGCAATTCTTCTTCGGCTCGTAAAATTCTACGTGGTCTTTCACGTCCGCGACCTTCGTAATTTGGTAGCAATCGACCACTTTCTCTTAATCTAAACACGGTATCCACTATACACGTGTAAGACGGGGTTCTACGATTAGGGTATCGCTGCCGGTAGATACGTTGAGTTCTTCGACAACTTCCTCCTGTTTCGCCGTAGAGATAAATCATATCGAACAACTCGCGTGTGGTATAAGCCATATCCGATGCGTTCATACATAAAGATCCAGACAGACTGAGACTCATACAGTACTGTCTATGTGTGATACGTCACGTGCTGCCTGCCCTACCTTCGTTGGTTACGAGTATAGCGGCTTGAATACCAGTGGCGTGGCGGATATTTAATAAATATCTTTGGCATTTTTTTCCTCACGTATGTGTGGGAATTCTAGAAAAATTATTTTAGATAAAAGGTGTAATAAAATTAGGGCTTCTCATTTTTAATACGATGTACTCTTATTTCAGAGACACCCTGTATATTATATAATAGGTACTCGTCTCGCATATTGCGACCATTGGCTTGCCGCCGTAATTTACATAGTGCAAAATTTCTATACAAGCTGTTAAATAATAAAATTAACTGCGTCTATCTGGTGTCGTGTAATAATAATAATAATAATAATTTATTCAGTATGTTGACACAAAGTGTATAAATTGTCTAATAAGTCACCAAAAATAAAAGAAAAATAATGTACCTATGCTTCCTAATCCAAAACTAATTAAATTAGATTAAATAATAAGAGAAAAAACATTCAATTTAATGAAAGCAAAAAGAATTCATTTATACTATAAAATATACAATTTAACAGTAACGCCTTAACAGCGTTTCTAAAACCTTTATAGGTTGCTGTATCTTTAATATGACAAGGTAGATGTTTAAATATACGGATCCCCAATTTGTCAGCAGAGTTATTGTCATTATAGAAGGTGGTATATGGAAATCATCTTTGATTCTCGTATTATAACTATGTATTTTTGCATTTGTGACAATATTACCTTTATGCTGGTAGATGTGGGATGCAGCTTCTAAAATATACAGGGTGTAGATAAAGTCTGGAACAAAATTCATATTTCTGTTATTTTCGGTTTGATGGAAAAATCCTGAAACAGGTCGATTTTGTTTTTATCCCGTGCACTTTATAACATCGTGAATTTGATTCTGTCGTCATCTGGTTGCGCGCAGGCGTGACGTCATCAGTTTTTTCAAATGGTAATCCGCCATATTTATTAGCCCTTGTCGTTAGCTATTCCATTGTGCATGCAACGGTATAAAACGTTTGGTACCTTACATAACAATTTTTGGGAGAAAAATGCTTTCGAATTTCAAAAAATTAAAATTTTATTTCTAATGAAAAACTAATCAAAAATTATTTTAAAAAGCAGATAAATTATAATCCGAGGTTTATCTTTGATTGTTTGAATGTTTGATTGATTGAATGTCAACGGAAGTGTTCAAATTGTCCACCATTGGCCATTTGACACTGGCCGAGACGGACGTACACGTTTTCTACGACACGTCGTATTGTCTCTGCACCAATATTTCGCATTTCCTCGCGGATACGGTGTTTCAGATCATTCAAGTTATTTGGCTTATTGGTGTACACCTGTGAGTTCACATGACCCCATAGAAAAAAATCAAGTGGTGTGAGATCTGGCGAACGGGCAGGCCATTCAATTGTTCCCCTTTGTCCGATCCATCTCCCGGGGAAAATTTCGTCGAGGTAACTCCGAACATGCCAGCCAAAATGTGGAGGTGCTCCATCTTGTTGAAACCAGATTCTGGGGGAGGCTTGTCGGGGGTGTTTTCATCAGGAAATAATTCTACCAATGTTGGCACTAGCGTAAATCTTAGGAAATGTAAGTATGTTTCAGCGTTTAAATTTTTGTCCAGAAAGAAAGACCCCACAATGCGATCTCCCACTATTCCCGCCCATACATTAACTTTTTGCCGGTGTTGGATGTGCTCCTCTCGAACCCATCGAGGATTTTCGCCCGACCAGTACCTACAATTGTGGCGATTCACTTCACCGTTCAAGGTAAAAGTTGCTTCGTCGCTAAAAGCCACATTGTCGACAAATCCGGGATTCTCATCATTTGTTCACAGAACTCGAGTCGGCGGTAGAAGTCATCTTCATTCAGTTCCTGAATCCGATTGATTTTGTACGGATGAAGTTTTTCCTTCTTCAGCAATTTAGCTACTGTGGTAAAATCGACTGCATGGTCCCTGGCAATGTTCCTTGTTGAAGTGTGGGGATTGTCCTGAACTTCCAAGAGAATATTGAGCCTTCTATCGTTCTCAATTCTTGGTCGACCTTGACGAGGCAGGTCTTTTACACTATCAGTTTCAGCAGCCTTCCAAACTGAGACAATGAACTTATAGAACTTTGCGATTTTCGTGGTTTTATGTACGCAGTTAAAAACAGAAGTTTCTCATACCACCATACAGACGGTTCATAGATATCATCTGTTCCTTCTCCCGTTTTTCCACTGGCAAGTACTTTATTGTGTGCGTGTGAAAATTGTGAACGTAAGTTATTTATTTTCTTCTTCACGTCCTCCACTTCGATTTTTTCATTGAAAGCTTTCAGATGTTGCGTGATTTTTATTAATGTGTCGTTTCTAGTATGCTTGTTAGAATAAAATTTGTTCTTTGTATTAAACAAGCATGGATATGTTTCATACATAGTTATTAATTCCAGTGTCACATCACTGGTCCAATCCACCTGAGAAAGGATGAAACTACAAATAATTAATCAACTGTTACAATAAAACATTAACGTTGTCTATAACTCACCTTATTGCTCATTGTTATTTTTTCTGGTACGTTACAAGCACGTTTTATAAAAGTACAAAATATTTGAGGTTAATTAAGTCGAATAGAAGCGTCAAACCACTGTGTCGGTAAAATAGAGCATGAAGTTTACCCACAAATAATATTTCCTGGTAAGATTTATCAGATGAAATAGGAACCGTCCTATCCGCAATGACTGACTATGTTTTGGTATGTTTTGGTTAGAGGAGAAGGTGCAAATATGGAATACCATTTTCTTTATGAGACATATTTTCTTAATGAATAAGTGAAACAAACCTAAATTTGGTGAGCTCCTACCTAATATGGTTAGGAATAAAGGTTTTTAATAAAATTTAAGGTAGCCCTCACATTTAAAAAGAAAAAAAAGTTGTTGGAAAAAATGTCAACACTTGAAAATATGGGGCGTAAATATGGAATACCTTTAAAAATTACTGAATAATTTTATTAAATATAATCTTTCTTGGTAGAAACTGAAAATACAATACAACATAAGACTATTTGCACCAGTCACAGACATATTCGTCCTTCTCCGCACCCGCGGCACTCATTATGTGCCCACATGGAGCACATGAGACACTGGACCCATACCTCACCTCTCAGGTTTTGCGAAAACATATCACCACAAAAAATGCACTCTGCATCACTGTCGTCAGGCTTTGAATGCCTTGGTGCATCATCAAAATCCTCGCTAGAATGATCTGCTAGAACCACATCGTTATTCCCATCAGGTTCTTCTTCTGTTGAGGAATCTTCTACGGTGCGCTCACGTTTAGTCTTTGGTTGATTCTTTGGTAACTTTTTTGTATTTTTAAGGTTCATAAGGCTTAGACGTCTTTTTGTTTTGGAGGATTTAGCTTCCTTTTCTTTTTTTCTATTTATAGACTCATTGAGTTCATCTTTATAAGGAGATGACGTAATAAGAGAAGCTCCGACAGCCTTTCGTCCCTTCTTGGAATTTTTTCGCTTTGAGATGGGAATCGGACTAATATCAAAAGGAGACACTAGTGGTACTTGCTTTGAATTGTGGTCAGAAATTTGGAGAGCTATAGTGTTTGAATTCGATGTTGAAGGTTGGTTTATGTCAAGTAAGTGGTCCTGGGCTGGTGTTGTATCTGAAAGGGTTGATGTGGGCGAAGAAGCTTCAATTGAAGCAATCGGAACATTTCCTTTTTAGCTGATACCTGTTCTGCTGCTAGAAAATCAACGTCAGAGAAAATACTTCTATTCAAAGGGTACAAACCAGTAGCCCGAAAACCATTAGCGGCTACTTCGCCAGTCTGAACTTTAGTTCAGACTTTAAGGTAAGCCCTGCCAAATAATTCTACTACATCAAAAGGAGTAAGAGAGCGATTATTGTGGCGGATCCATACTCTAATCTCTTCACTATAATGCGTTTTTAAAGGTCCCATGAATGACTTGTCTAAAGATTGAAGCTTATGGGTTGAGTGAGGAGCAGCGTTGCCAACAAAAACTCATGACATTATCGTGAATTTAAAGCTAAATTACGGTAGATTATGGTAGCCTGTAAGAAAAAGTAACCTTTTAATTTCGCGCCATCTGGTGGCTGAAATTAAAAGTATTAGGATTATTTGAATGTGATTTGAAGTGGATTTGAATCGTACGTACATACATACATAAATAAAAATAACCGGTGTATCAAATATAACAATTTATTTATTACACAACTTAAATATTAAAACTTTAACAGTGAGTAAAATAAATAATAATATAAAATTAATATATAATATAAAAATAATATAAGAGGAATAAATTTATCTAAACAAAATAATGATCTCAAATAAATGGCAATTTTAATTTTAAAAAAGAAACAGTGCTTACTTTATAATATATTGTTTATCGACTTGGAATAACACAAAAATTATTCCCCACTTAACGGTTCTAAAACTATATCTCCTATATCCACATCATCGGCACTATTGTGATCCTTATGATATAACGTTGCAGTATTATATTGAGACATCATTATATCCGAAGGTTGAAATTCGACACAGTTGCCCACACATCCACTGCTTAGTAAAAGACCATTAATAGTTTGCGTAACTAATTTGTTGCGCAGCTTTGTTTTTATTAAATTAACTTTTGAAAATATTCTTTCACAACTGGCATTAGAATGGGGTATTGACAAAACATTTAAACAATATTCAGCTAATTCTTTAAACAATGGTTGACCATTGCCATCAAAGATATTTCCAACTGCTACCCAAAACTTATCTACTTCTTTATTGGAATATTGAGAAACATCATAAGTAAGAAGTTCTCGCCATTGACTATCAATTATTTGAACTTGACTGTGTTGATCGATATCAATAATTCTAGGCGTTAATTTCAATAGATTATACAACGAATGAGTTTTTTTGTTTATGACATTATCAGGATTAATGCAATCTATTACTACCATGAGTTTATCTGCAAAATCATACCTCTGTTTTATTTGTAAGCAAGCCGTTATTAAAAATTGCCTACAACGTAGATAAAAATCAATTAAGAGATCTTGTGGGTAACGTTCCTTGGAAATTAATGTCATAACATGCACCCCCAAATATATATTCTGAATGCTCATGTAATTAGCCTCTGAATCTGGTTCTATAGAATGTAAATCTGCTGACTGTACATATAAGGTATGCATGTAGCTGGATAATAAATCTTTGTATAATGAACACATTTTAGAATGTGTAGTCGAGATCAATACCTTTTCAGATTGAAAATATGCATTAACACTTGCTATTTTAACTAAAATCCATTCTAAAAACGCATAAAATAATTTAATCTGTGCGTCTTGCAGGCTATGATAAATTGTATCGGCAGCAATTAGTCTTGATTCTAATTTTTCATGAGTGAAATACAATGATAATGCAGCCCATTGCTCGTTAATTCTTTTAACAGCTTGAGCTAAGGATAACCATCGAGTCTGAGAAGGTCTTAACATTTTATGTGGGTCTAATTCACAAAATATCTGAAATTCTTTTAACTCAGATTTGCGCTTAGCACTTGCCTTAAAATAATTATGAATATCTCTACATAAGTCTTCACATCTTCGTGGTAACATTTTGCAGGCTTCGCTTGCAACCAAATGTAAGGAATGACATATACATTTATGTATATGCAAACCTGGATAATCAGCGTACATTCTTGCAGATACTGAGCTTCGTCTCCCCATCATTGTATTACATCTAAAAAGTATTAATAAAATTATTATTAAAATATGACATTGTAAGAATCGTTATTGTACCCATCTGATGCAAAGCCAAGTACATTTTTAAATGGCACATTCATTTCCTGAAATGAATCTAAAATTAGTTTGTAGAGTCGTTCTGCTGTAGCTCTTTTTTCTGCTTCATTTTCAGCAAGTTGTACAATACTCCAGAACTGCGATACTACAGATTCCACAGATTTGTCATAAAAACGTACAACTATACACAATGTTTTTACACATGCAATATCTGTAGCTTCATCAACTAAAATACTAAATTTAGTATGCTTTAATTTGTTAGCTAAATTCTGTTTTTGTATGGGACCAATTATGTTTATTACAATATTTGTTGCCTTGGTTCGTTTTAATGATATGTTTTTTGCTATATCTGAATCTGGAAATATCGATTTTAATAAATCGGTTAGGTGATCAATTGCTGAAAATGGAATATTGTGTTCTGTAATATAGCCTACTAATTTAATTTCTGCTTCACGTGCTTTATATTTTGGTTGATTATTTTCAACATATGAGGTAATTGTAGGTTGTTTCTTTAGTTGTTTACTTGCGCGCATATGTTTCTTGCTTCTCGAATGATTTTTAATCACGGTAATTTCAGGTGTTAAATTTTCAATGCAGATATTACAATGTGCAAAATTAGGCTTTGTATTACTTGGTCTCAACCACGTATATGTCTTTTCCCAATCTGCTCTATATTTCTGGGTAAATTTTTTTTGTTTGATTTCATGCCTTATTTTCAGTTTCTTTATGGGTGTTCTGCTGCGTGATGTAGAAGGCTGTGATTCCATTTTCAATCAAAATGCTGAAGAAAAAAGTAGAATAATAAAGCGATCATCATTATTTTATTATTTAAAAAATTTCACTTACTTTTATAATTTGCACTACTTGCAAAGCGACAAAAATAATACAAATTTTAAAAAACAACGCGCACTACGTATATGTATATAAATTAATATAATATAGAATCAAATATAACTCTTAACAAAGAAGAAATGCAGGCTCAGCAGGGTGTTCTAGATTTCAATAATAGATATGAAATGCAAACTACATCAAATATAAATTTATAACAAAGGAAAGTAAACGGGGTATTTCCCTTACGTTGCAGTAATTTGATATTTTAACTTCTACAGATTTCAATTTACCAGAGAAAAAGACACCTGTTTATCAAGTTCTCAATTAAATAGAAATTTAAATAACAGTATGTATTTGTACCTCTGATTTCTAGATGTCGCTAGAAGTAAATAAAAAATAAAGTATAAACAAATATATTTCATGTTTATATTAGGACGGAGTTTGTATAAATTATGGTAGAATTGCTTATTATGGTAGACTCATTTTTCATTATCGTTTCTACTTCATAATTATGGTAGATTCCGATAATTACGGTATGATTGGCAACGCTGGTGAGGAGGCAAAGACACAATAACTATGTGATTCTTTCTTGCAAGGTCTATAACGTCGATGTTAGGCGTATGACTGTAGTGTCCATCGAGAATTAATAAAATCGGGTTCTCCTTAGAAGGTTTTGAATACTTAATGAAGTGTTGTAACCATTGAGTGAAGATATGGGCTTGTACCCAGCCAGATGGATGTGCAACTCCAACAGATTCCGGAGGAGCACCTTTCATAAGCTGCATGTTCATATTCTTTCTAGGGAATGTCAGTAAAGGTGGTATGAACTGACCAGCCGCACTCATGGAAAAAATAACTGTTATCAAAGCACCTCTTTCTGCTGAAGTTAAAGATGCAATCTGGCGTTTACCGCGAAGACCTATTACCGAGGAAACCTTGCTTTGTACTATGGTGAGTCCCGATTCATCTACATTGTAAATGCTCGCTGGAGGAAAGGAATGTTTTTCTAATTCAATTTCTAGGAGATCAAGGAAATCAGAAACTCTTTCTTTGCAAAAACCTGTAGCTCTAGCGAATGATGTGCCAGTAGGCTTCCTAACTGACAATTCTGTATGCCGCTTCAAAAAAAGATCAAGCCATGCTCTACCTGCCATACCTGATGCAGAAAACGGATGTTCAATGTTGTTTCTAGAAGCCAATTGGTAGGCAAGGCGTCTTAAATCTCTTCTAGTAAGCCCATAAAATTTGGATTCCATTAGTAAAATATATTGTACTAGCTGCTTTTCTATAATATCGCCTAAAATACATTTCCTCCCAAGCTCGGTTACTGCAGCCTCTTCAGGTGGAACAGCGGTGTTTTGACCAAGACGGAAGAGAGTAGTTCGAGGAATTCCATAAAACTTGGCTGCCTTCAAGTACCCCATATTTTTTTCTCTAACAGCCTTGTTTGCTGAACTCATATTCTCTTTATTATATTTTTTTCTTTTATTTTCACAAACATGCTTAGTTGATCGTGGCATTCTGAAATGAGAAAATTATTTTATAGGAAACATCTGTTAAAAAAGACAGGTGTAAATATGGAATACTAGTATTCCATATTTCCAACAACGCCCGTAAACAGTATTTTAGGTTATATCTCGTAACACAACTTAAATTACAGAAAAGTATTTATCGACTCCAAAGCTATAATTCATATGTAACAGCATATTTATAAAGCATTCAATACAAACATGCAACAAAAAATATATTCATTAATAACTACGTACCTGCTAAAACTTTCCAAGTGCAAGTTTCACAATATCACGTGTAAGAGACGACAAACTTAGTAGAATGTGTTGTAGCGCGCTACCAACGTCTAAATTGCATAGGGTAATAAATTTAACAACTTGGCGCCAAATACAAACACTTTGTTTTTGAAAACAGTCGGTATTCCATATTACATGCATATTCCATATTTGCACCTTCTCCTCTATAGTTCTATAATCGTAACAAATTTAAGCCGAAATCACATGGTGTAAACACAATAAAAGCAAATTATCACAAATCTAATGTTATCTAGTACGGGAAAACAGATAGTGTAAACTAGCTCTTATGGTATATATATGATCTGCCCAAATGAAACTCCTGCGCGACAACGGTGAGGGACGAAGGCCCGCGTGAGTACATAAAGGCGGGGTCTATTATCGCCTACCCTCATCAAAAATACTTACAATTCCTTCTGTCAAACAACATACCAAAACTATCGATTTAATTTACGAATTTATGGAAGTTTTATGCGTTTTTTTTGCATAATGAGAGTTGAGTGAGGTTATGTAAAGTGACTATGAAGCAGCTTAGAGCTAGAATTATTTTTTTTTAACTGAACGAGGTATTAAGGGAGCCCCAATCACTCAAGCGAAAAATTCGCTAAAAAATAAAATATCCAGTTAAAAATAAAAATATATATGTTTATGAGCTGCTTATATTAGTAGATTATGCACTGTAATGTATAAAACCCGTATTAATATATGTTTTTTTTTGTCGCATAAAAAGTAAAAAAAGAGTTTTGATCGGTATTCCCCCACCTGCGGGGTAATGGCGATCAGGTATCTTTCCATGTTAAGTAAATAGGAAAAAATGAAAACTGAAAAAAGCACATAAAAAGGTACACAAGATTTTGTACAAGTGTTAAATTACCATATTATAATACATTAAAGTCAATGCTCAAACTTACGAATAGTGCTGCACTTGTCACATACATAGTCTTCCGGAGTGTCAAACCCAGTACACAGCGAATGAACCCAAGTTCCACAAGAAGTGCACCGATACCATTCGTCTCCATCCCTTCCATAGTCTTCGCAAATAAAACAGGTCTCTTCATTATCATTTCTAGGTAGACCATCAAGTTCATCATCGTCACATAATTATATCTTCATCTATTTCATCTTCATTTTCAGTCTCTGAATCATTAAAATGCAAATTCCGTTTACCCGTTTCTACATTATTTTTTGTGAGGTTTTAGTTTTTATTGATAATAATAATAAACATTTTATTTCCACACACAGTATACAAGAGACAAGAGTAGCACACTTAACTTGTATAAGCTAGAAATACGTCACAGAAACAACTTACTTATTATAGAAATCTTGGACACAGTAGCAATTCACATTTAATAAATACTCTTTAACAGCTTTTTTGAACTGGTATAAGTTCGCGGCGCTTTTTATTATAAGAGGCGCCTGCTACATGCATATAGCTTACATACTAATTAATCGTTAGACGGTTGTGGTATTTCTTTATTTACAGTTACAATTAGAGCTTATGTTAATAAATATATGTACAAAATAAATATAGAATAAGTTTGTTGCTCCTCGCTTCCGATTGGCTCCTGCGTGCAGGTTCTCGTACAAGGGGGGAAAGGTTAAGTAAAACCCCCCACGGCTCCGGTTTGGGGAAGGGACATCTCGCGGATGCTGCTGCGGGTTCGTCGGGGCTCAGCTAAGCCCAGCTGTGGTTGGATCTGGCGGATCTCCAGGTGCTGGTACGGTAGCTTATGCTTTGTGTCTACCTGCCTTGTACGGGTGATATTTCGTACGAGGAGGTTGGGATGGCTCTGGGTGGCGTGGTAGAATTTCTCCGCCATATCGTTTACGTATTGCCTGATCATAGGCACCTGGAGAATCCAGTGCATCAGCCTGATAGGTGTTCGCCTGTCTGCGCCCAGTATTAAGCGCAGGCACTTGTTTTGGGCGACCTGCAGCTTATCCATGTTATGGTTGGCCGCGCCTGCCCATAGCGGTGCACCATAGGTCAGGATGGGCCCCAGAAGCTTGTTTTCGCGCGTCGTTTTCCGGCTCAGTAGTATGGAGCTCAGCCGGCCGATGGCTCCTGATGTCTTTCTGGTATTGGCTTCTATCCAGGGCTTGTAGGTGAGCCGTGTGTCCAGGAGCGCGCCGAGATACCTTATGGGATTGGTCGGCGTGAGGTTTGCGCCCAAGAAGGATGGGTATCTGGGTATTCTTATAGGGTTTTTCCGGGCCGTGAAGTGGGCCACGGTTGATTTTTGGGGGTTGGCTGTTAGTCTCCATTTTTTGAGGTATGCCTCATAGCTGGGGAGTTGGTTCTGCCCCTTTTGAAGGGCTGCCAGCGTAGAATGGGATTTGGCATAAAATGCCGTGTCGTCATAGAACAACCCCAGCTTGTTGTTCGGGAATCGGCACATGTCAGATAGATATATGTTGAATAGAACCGGCCCGAGGACCGATCCTTGGGGGACTCCCGCGGGTATTGGGTGGGGAGGGGCGATGTGACGTTGTTTATATTCACCTCCAGGGTCCGTCCAACGAGGTAGCTATGGATGATTCGTACTAGTGGTGGGGGAAGTTGTTGGCTATCATCTTATATGTGAGGCCGTTCAGCCAGACCCTTTCGAAGGCTCGCTCGAGGTCTATGAGCATGAGGGCGTTGTGACTACCTTCGTTGAACCCTTTGGTGATGTCGCTGATGAGCCTGGCCACTTGGTGGTATGTCGAGTGTCCAGTTCGAAAACTGAACTGTTCGGGGGAGCACATCGACATCCTCCATATGCTGCTGAATTCTGTGCAAAATGACTTTTTCGGCAATTTTGGAAATTGTTGGGAGAAGTGAGATAGGCCTGTAGCTTGAGGCCAGGTGGGGAAGTTTACCGGGCTTGGCGAAGGGCACGAAGATTGCCCGTTTCCAAGTTGCCGGGAAATGATGAATTTTGAAAATGGCGTTGATGATGTACGTGATTTGTACTAATGCTTTGCAGGGGAGGTTTTTCAGTAGTAGGTTTTGGATATTGTCATGGCCAGGCGCTTTAGTAGAGGGCATGGCTAAGATGCACTTCCTAACGAAGATGGGTTTCGCCAGGAGGTGTTCGACGGACGCCGGTGTGGCGGGAGGTTGCCGTAGGAAGTTGTCTACGGCACCATCGATTAGTTCAAGGGTACCCGGATCTGCGTCAGGCACATGGTGGTATTCCCCGAACGTTGTGGCTGCCATTGCTGCGATATCTCCATCTTCCATGGCTATCGACCCGTTCGCGTCTTCCAATGACGTAATAGGCTGATGGCGTTTGCGTAGATCTTTAGTGAGTTTCCAGAAGGAGCCGTCCCCGACGTTAATCTTCGCCAGTCGATTTTGGTAGACTTCGTTACGGTGATGATGAATCGACTGACGAATCTCAATATTCAGGTGCCTCATAGCTACCCTGGCCTCCTCTTCGCGGGTTCGCTGGTAGCGCCTTCTCAGCCTATTGCGCTCTCTGATGTCGTCCAGGATCTTTTGCGGAAGTTCGCTGCAGCGATATGGGTCGATAGCACTTTTTGGGATGGCGGAGTCTTCCGCCCTCTGTATGTGGTCCGTCAACTTGAGGATGGTTTCCTCCAGGTCCGCGATGGTCCCAGGGTTGGTGTTCATGGTCCATCCTCTGCTGACTTCCTCCCTGAATTTCCTCCAGTTGGCCTTACCATAATCGTAGACCACTCTCCCCATGGTTCTACGATGTACTTCCCCCAGGTCGAAGAACACGGGCAGGTGGTCCGATGACAGATCTCCCACTTGGAGGTCATCCAGCAGCGGGACGTTGGACATCAGCACCAGGTCGATGGTGGAGGGGGTGTTTCCGTTGTGGGGGATGTGCGTAGGACCTGCAGTATGATGAAGCAAAATGTTGTTATTGTTGACATATCCGTTTAACGTGCTGCCGCTGGCATTGTTGCGGTGGCATCCCCATGCTGCGTGGGCGGCGTTGAAATCGCCAGCTACGACTGTCTTTCTTGCTCTCGCGAACAAGATATCCAGCTGGCGCTGCTGCAGTCTTTTGCTCGGCGGGTTGTAGTAGCATACAACCGCGGTGTTGTCGGCCAGCTGGATTGCCACCTCGTCAAGGTCGTTCCAGTCCGGCACGTCCGTCTTCAGGGGTTTGTACGGTATGTCATGCCTCACCAGTATTGCCACCCCCTCCGTGCTGGTTGTTTCCCCTCTTCTCCACGACCGTGAATCCCCTCACGGATAGATGCTGTCGCGCCGTCAGTCTGGTCTCGCAGATCAGTGCTATATGCACGTCCTTGTCGCGCAGGACGTGCTCCAGGTCTCCAATCTTCTTGGAGATGCCGTCTGAGTTCCACAGCATACATTTAGTAGCCATTGAAACTGGTGGCGTTGAAATTTTCGATGGCCTCAGCCTTTTCGAAGGTCTTGCAGCTCAGCAGGTCCGTTCGAAGTTTACGGAGACCTTCGTCGAGCGCTCTCAGGTCCACCAGTTTCTTGATGTCTGCCAGCGTCGTGGCTATGTCTGCCATGGCGTCCAGATCTCCACGGATCTCGGCATCTGGGACTGATCGCTTCAGCGGCGGCCGTTGCGCAGCTTCTGGCGGAGGCGCCGCGCTGATGGAGGGCACTGGCGTCTCGGCTTTGGTGGGGAGAGAGGGGCTGTTTCCCGTCCAGGCGTTTGTCTTCGGTGGTGGCGCCGGGATGTAGGTTTTCTTTTTGGCCTCCTCTATGTGCTTCTCATAGGCGCTACATTTGGTGCTGGACGCCAGACGCCATATAGCTTTATCCGTCTCCTTTTTATGCGCTTTCTTCTTTTCTTTCGGCTCTTGCTTTGCTCTTTTTGGCTTGTGCTTTTATCTCTTTGTCTTCTAGCTTCTTCTCAAATTGTACTTTTTTAGGTGTTTATGTTAGAATTTCGTATTGTTGTTTCTCTGGGCCCTCTTTAGTTTTCACGTCAGTTTTCGTTTTCTTTGGTAAGGGAAGTAAATCATCCAAGCTTCCCTTTGTGTTAGACTTATTACTGAAATTTGATGCAGACGATGATGTAGATGGTCCACTATTCATACAAAAGGCAGAATGTACTTGATTAGCTGACGTCCTTTTGGTAGAAGCATCGCCGGTGTTTGGCGAAGTGAGTGGAGTTTCAAAGGTCCCGTCATTTTGAACCGGAACAGGGACATCTTCATTAGACATGAGTGTGTCTGCTGTGAAGCGACATCAGTGAAGATATCGGGATCCATAGAATAGATTCCCGTTTGCTTGAACCCGGATACTGCATTTGATATGGTTGCAACCTTTCTGTATGCATTGCCAAACAATCCAGATATGTCCCGCTGCGTTCATGGCACAAATGACAGTAATAATCTTCCCACGTTCCCAGCTGACTACAGACTCAACCGTTTTTTTTCCCTTTTGTAGATATTATTTTTCCCGGATCCTGAACCGTTGCCACCCCCGTTTCATCCATATTGCATATACAGTCCGGAGGAAATTTTCCTTGCTCATTACATTCTCAAGATTGCCAAAGAAGTTTGCAACTTCAGCCCTATTGAATCCGGTGATACGGTTGATGCTAGTTATCTCTGGTTTGCGCACAGAAAGGGGGATCCTTTTTAAAAATCCGTCCAACCAGTCTTTTCCAGCTAGGCGACTGTCTTTAGAGAATGTTTTGGGAATTTTTGTTAATTCTGCATATTCATATGCAACCCTACGAACCTGTAACGGCGTTAATCTGTAAAAAAGATTATCCATTAACTTTACTCTTGCTGTCAGTAATTCTTCGTCATCTTTGGAAAATACAGTTCCTCGGCCTAATTTAGGTCTTCCTTCTATTTTCTTAAACCTTCTGTCCCTCAGTGTAGTGAATGGAATATTAAACTGCTTACTAGCAGCTCTGATTGAATTCTCCTTTTCTATAAAAGCAATGGCTTGCTAGAGTTGCACTTCTGCCTAATTCCCTCTTTGCGTCGTCCTTTTCCAATCTCTAGGCATCTGTAACAGTATATAAATCTTAGCTCATACGCCTTCTTTACTTCAAAAGTATTCAAGTATTTGTCAAGAGGTTCTTACTTAAGGGGGAACTCAAGCTGCATAGTAAATTCAATTCTATCTATGTGGCGATACACACGTCGGCCCGGGGACGTGTCATTTTTGTTTCATCCTTGTTCGACTGTGCTGTTAGTTAGTTCTCTCACAGCACCTACTGGTTTGAATATCTCAGCTTTCCCGGCTTATTTACAACCGTGTATATCCATCTACCAGCCAAATTTGCCTTTTTATTTTTATAAATAGTGTGCGAAAAAAAGTTATTACAGTCAAACTAAAAAATACATTGAAAAAAAAACAGTAAAAATGGGTACGTATATAAATATTATTTATTTTGCCGCTGTCTTAAATCTCAAATGGGTAGACCTAGACAATACTGAGCATCTATTATTTCTGACGACATGCATTTGTGGTAAAATTGTACTAATGCACCTTCCATTTTTTCCCCCAAAAGTTATCACTACGTTCAATTTTGTCAGATTCCAATCCAAACCACACCAATCCTTTTGTCACTTTTACAAAAAGAATTAGTGCAATTTGTGTGTTCTCCGAAAATATGATACACTGAATTCACAATATCAGTACGGAGTTGTGAAATTTTTTCTTCGTGCGTACAATCTTCATTGTCTCGATATTTTACTGCAGATTGCACAGCCGTACAAAATCGAAGAATATTGTTCTCTAAATTGTGCCTTTGTTCCACACTTACAATTTGTCTCTTTGAACTTACTCGTTTTCCAGCGACTTCTTTTAAATTATTGCAGAAATTTCTTAGCAGGTGGTTTCTACACCCGATTTTCTGAATTAGTAGATTTTGATAAGGTTGAACTTCTTTCAATTTTCTGGAAATACTGCTGTCGCCATCGCCAACCAGTGCAGAATACTTTATCCCATGCATTTCTACACTCGATTTAAAACCTGCGATAATTTTGGCTTCCACAGAAGTCGATGTTTTGGTCCAGTTTTTAAAACATTTGTGGAGTGCTGCTTTCATGTTTCGATTTGCCGCCCAAGCACATTTAGCACAATATTTGTTTTTAATACCAAGGTATAAAATTTTCTTGATACGATGTCCAACAATTGCTCCAACGCCAGACGAAGCATTGTAATTTGTTTTGTAAGACCGCTTACACCAAGCTCCATCAGCAACTACAGTAATTTTTGGAATACCATCACGATCAATGTCGCCTAATGCGCTGGCTAACTGAGCTTCTTCCTTTCCTGCTTTTTCTATTAGTTTGTAGGCACTGTCATGTATGTAAGAAGAAAATTTGTTCTGTACGATTGCAAACGTTGGAAAACTCATGCATGGGATGTCACAAAACGCTATGAATTTTTCCAGTTGTGCATACCCTTCTCCAGTAGAAATAGTTCCTAATACCGCTGCTTTGTTTATATCTAACTGCGTTTCACTCGCATCATCTGTTGATATTACTGCAACTGATTTACAAACACCACACTCAATTCTTAGTTTACTGATAAGTCCAATTTTTTGTTCTCTTTTGATTATTAAATTTTCTGCACAGCATGTGAACAGACCATGATGCTTGAACTGACACAGAGACATACAAAAATGATGCAAATTAATAATTAGTCCGCCTGTAGGATTGTAATCATCGCCGTGGCAGTCTTCCAAAGTATTGGTTATTTCAAAAGAGGTAATAATGTGCTCAGTACTAGTACAGTACAAGTACAAGGGGCTATCGGGCAGGTCTGATCGTCATTACCAGACGATGCCCACCAAACAATATCTAAGCCTACAACAAAAACGATTCGTGTTTTGTTCATGTAACCTACGTTAAATTGTTGCCAATTGCATTAATATCGTTAGTATCACTAAAAGTAATGTGTGGTGGTACTTACGATGCTCAAAAATAGTCGAAAAGTTATAAGAAAAACACAAGAATAACATTCCAGGGCACAACAAAACTCTTAATGGCGGCAGCCACACGAAAGTTCGCGTGTTAGTTCTACGGTCTACCCCAAAGAGCGCAGCACTATAGAGACAGGGGTCTAGGACAACTGGCCGCGGTCAACTAGCCGCGGCCAACTCGCCGCGGCCAACTAGCCGCGAAGACAACTGGCCGCGAAGACAACTGGCCGCGAAGACAACTGGTCGTGAAAGGAATTCGAACAGAAGACAGTTTACGTTAATTGTAAAATATATTTGCAAAATCGCATGGGGGTGTGAAATATACAGTCAATTTCTCTTATTTTTTAGAACAAAATACTATAAACTATGGTTGCCACAAATAAATAATTACAACAAAAATTTTTTTTTTCAGTATGGTTCTATAAAAATGTTGTTGAACGTATGCTCAAGGAATGGAACTTCCTATTAGGAGTACAATTACAATAACGTTGTGATAAAATTCATATTCTTAGACAGTATGTCCAAAGAACTGTTGTTATGAATAATCTTGTAGATATATATGCAGACAACTTTAAATACTCAACTAATTGACCATTACAAAATAAAGCCAGTTAGACGTGTATTATAAAAGTGGCTATTTGTTATACATACAAGCCTTGTCATTCTCCTAATATAATAGCACTAGAAATAGTTTTGTCGTTCTTACTTTTGTCAATAGCAAAGTTTTATTTAGAAATCTACTTGGTAATTATGGGCAATACCTCGCATGTACTCCAACAAATCTCTGTTTCCATAATCCCTAACTATTGTTAATAAACGTTGATCCGCATCGCGATATTTTTTTAATTTAACAGGTGCAGCACGTCCAGCAACTAGTTCTTCATAATATTTGTCTTGATAACGTTGAACGGCGCGTAAGCCATCAATAAAACGCCATATTGTAGGGTTATCCATGCCAAGTTCTGTTTGTAGACGACGATGTGCTGCTTCAGCATGATTATTTGTTCGGTCTTCTCCATTTAGTGTTCTATTGTAAACATTCCAAATATTCGGAGAAATCATAGGTTCTCTTCGTCCTGCTCCTCGTCTATTCCTTCGACCAATATAATTGTCCTCGAACCAATCAAGTAGTTGTTCTAGTTCATTCGGTAAATTATCTGACAATGTTAGTATTGCGTGATCCAAGTCCGGTATTGGCACAAATGCTAAAGCGATAACCATTTTAGCATACATCGCAAAATCGGCATCATTTTGATAGCGGTGTATCAGATGTAATTGGCCTAGATGTTTTTTCATATTTTGCGCCAAATGGAAAAAACATCCTCGTACTTCTGCTTGTGGAAAATGCGCTCGAAAACTTTGCAGTGCGGCTAATTCAAAGTCACACGAAACTGATTGCGGATTTAAAGTTGGCACTAATTGCTGTAACATATCAAATAGTTTGTCATAGATATCTCTAGATTTACGAGGAAGAAGAGCAAAAAATGCAATATGTATTCCTCCATATCTTTTGACTAAAATAACAAATACTTGTTGAAATAAATTAGGTGCAATCTTAAACGTTCCATCCATAAAAAAATCAGCGCAATTTGCTACCATTTGCAAGTTTCGTTGTCTTCCAAAAATCAAAATGCGATCTGGTGCGGGTCCACTATCGGCAAGTAAAAAGTTCTCTGTAGTGTCGGGTGTCACATCATAGCTTCTATAGTGTTCCGGAATTTCCAACTCATTTAAAGTTGCAGGATTTGGTTGGTTTGATCTGGTTACGTTTTCTTCTCACCGTTTTCTTCAAAGCTCCTTGACTTGGAAGCGCACCTTGGCAAGCAAGTCCAATATTTTCTAAACAATGGTTTATGACTTGTGACGTTGGTTCCTGTGTTTCCTGTGCCCGTTTTATAATTCTGTTCACGACTCTATCTGCTTGTACTTTGGCTGCGGTAGAATCATGGTTGTGAACATTTACGGTTTTGATGATTTCTCCGTTAGCTACATGAACTCTGGCTTTGCACTCTTTTCTTCGTTCACATCGCCAAAACTGCACTGTTTCACATGTTGACAGTCTATCAAACACATATATATATCCGTCTTTGTGAAATTTATCACGATTTCGTTGCGACTTAATAACGTTTTCCATTATGATGTCTCTGCTTCACAATATGAAATCAAACTAAGGAAAGGAAACATTTCATGCATTTATATGTATGTAACTGCATTCTGCATTAGTGAACTAATTACCCCTTGTTAACCACAAGCAATTAATAGTTTATTATTTCCTAGTTAAGCACGTCTGTAATTTTCGCCTAATTTGCTTCATGGATTAGTAAATAAAAATATGTTTATAAGGCCTACATACGACCATTTATATACCTATATTTTGCATTACTGGCCCACATGCAATTAATATATTATTATTTGGTAATTGAGGACGTCTGCAATATTTAATTTGAAAGTACAACTTTACAATTACTAAATAGAATAGACACTTTTGAAATTATTTGGTAATTAACTATCAATAAATATACGTAGAAAGTTATGGTTTAGAATGAAATACAATAATTTCTCGAATAACAAATACATTAGCCACTTTCATAATACATGTCTAATGTATATATGTCTAATATGTTGTAATGGTCAAGTATAGTTATGTAATTAAAGTAGTCTGCACATATGTAGTATGCAATATGCAATGCAATGCTTTTATAAAAAATAATGTATTATATTTCTGCTCTTAATATCAAGTTGTATTCCCTAAAAAAACATACTTTTGTATACAAGCATATCTATGATTTTCGCGGCGAGATGTCCTCGCGGCCAGTTGTCTTCACGGCCAGTTGTCTTCGCGGCGAGATGGCCGCGGCGAGTTGGTTGCGGCAAGTTGGCCGCGGCCAGTTGTCCCATACCCTAGAGACAGCGCTAATCGCTAATGCAATCCAAATACTCTCGTGATCGGGGCTACCCGCAGACAGGGGCTACCCCTTTCTTCTCGACTTTTTTTTACTTGGAACGTGTACTATTTCACAGCGGATCAAAAAAAAGTTTAGTTTTCATAATATTTAATTAACATACATATATGTATATTATGACCTTTTACTTATCTTTTATAATTCCTTGATAATTGACTTGTAATTGATTATTGTTTAATTGACTATAACTGGAATAATATCTGGGATTATAATATTTAATGCAAGATTGTTTACGTTTACCAATATGTTGTTATAATTGTAGTTATTTACAGTATGTAATAGTGAAATATAATAGAGTAGTAGTTATTTGTAGGCGTTTATTGAAGATTGGTAGAGCAGTTTATGCCATTTGATAATATATAAGAAAGTACTTATTTAATTATATACCGCTGTCAAAATTGGACACGATTTGAAAGCTAATTGTACTTATAAACTATGTATGTTTCGATGCTGTGTATCTATTCTCTTGGCGGTTTCTTATCTCCATTCCTCTCGACTGTTTGGAATCGACTATTTCTGGAAGAAGGCACTTATAAAAAAAGGTTGTCAACCGGCTTTCCATTTTTTCTTTCCAGAATGAATCCGGAAAAGTATGAGTAAAATTTGAATTTTTCTCTAGATCGTAAATAAACAAATTACAAACCTCTTCAACTATTATGCCTAATGGTGTCCAGATTACAAAATAGCATAATTGTGCTTTGGTTATTTGCAACTGACCTTGCACCTGGAAATAGTATTCATGGTTTTTGTTTACCTTTAATTTATTATTTTCAACCACAGCAAAGTTTATGACTTTTTGCTGAATGGCATCTTCTGATTTCAATTTCTCAGCATTAGCCGGACATTTTATTTCTACAAGCGCTTCTATTTCACCAGGACCTACTATTATTCCATCCGCACTGGCACCCAATATGAAATTTTCTGGGTCAATGAAGAAACCACAAGGCTTCACTTCCAATCCATATTAGCTCTCGAATTCACGAACCGCTCTGAACTCATTTTGTCTAGCATACCTTGTGCTAACATTTCCTGTAAATCTGCTGTAAAATAACTTTTTTACAGTATTGACACAGGAGGTTTTCTTTTGTAAGCTACAGATTGCTTTGAAACTATATGCTGTTATCCTATTAGCCCTTTCTTCAAACCATATAGGATTGCCTGCTTGTCTCCTAGTTGCTTCCTCAATCTTTTTTATTTCGCCGGCATTCTTTTTCAATTTAATAAGAAACACTTGTTCATTTTTGGCATATTGTTCTGGCGTCATGTCTGCCACAAACGCAGTTGAGGCTGAACCATAATGGTCATCTGGTGATGCCAATTGTCTTTTATCCTTAAAAAGTAGCTTTCTCTTGGAGTTTATTTTTGAGCAATACCCACGCCGATGTTTCAATTGATTAATAAAATTTTTTAATGCTTCTCGAAGACTTGTATTAACAATTTCTTTATGAAGAACATTGTAATAATCACCCCCGCTGTTGTACGGAATGCCCAATGCCTCTGCTCTGGTCCCAAACTGCCTACGTCGGGAGTAATTGATTCGATTCCCGACCACAAACTTGGCCACCACTGAATTATAATGCTCTGCAGCGTTATTTGTCATGTTCAATATCAAGCTGTATGCATTGTCTATCCGCCTTTTAAAACTTAACAAGAAATCGTCATATAGACCGCATTCTTTCATTACAGGAACTTACATAGTGTCGTTGTCTTGTTCCGTGCAATTAAAGTAACCAATGTGGTGAAATTTTTCATGTTCCCCAAAAACATGCGATGAAGCATTTCTCAAAGCTTGAATTAGGAGAGTTATCTGTTCTTCTAAAGCACTACTCCTTGATTGTCTTCTATATTGAACTGCTTTTTATTGCAGCAAGAAGGCGATAACTTCTTTATGAGATTATTTTTCGAAGTTGTGGCGAAACTGGGTAATTTTTAGCAAAACTTTATTCCTTTTTTAAATTTCCCGGAGATTTTTAGAAAAATTTCTTATCAAATGATTTGTACGTTCAACCTTTTCTATGATATGGGGGCCATATGGACGTGTTTCTATTAATCTTTTGTAGACGCTGCTATCACCGTCTCCGACAAGCCGAGTAAATTTTACTCCATATGTTTCCCAAACAAAATTAAATCCTTGGATCTTCGAAATTTTTGTAGCACACATAATCTGTGTAAGATGCTCCTTTCTTTTCAGCACGTGCACAAATGCAACAATATTTATTTTTTATTCCAAGATACAAAACTTTTCGCGTTCTCTGTCCAATTATGCATGCCTTAAGAAGAACACATGTTATTCAAAATATCAGTCTAAAAAGGCTGCATGCCTATTTGTATTTATTCCTCACAATTGAATTAATAAATACTTACCACGCCTGACAACGCGTTGTAATTTACGTTATATGAACACTACGCTCTATCTGCAATGACCGTGATACTTGGCGTTTCATCTGCATCAACTTCTCCACGAGTTCTAGCCAAGCGTACCTCTGCATATGTGATTTCTTCAATCTGCTTCCATGGTGTTTCATGAATTTTGTCAGCTACTTTGATATGACATTTGTCAAACGTTCTGATATTCATAAATACTCGTAGAACATTTAAAACAGACATCATTTCACGTGCAGTAGAAAAGCCAATACCAGAAGAAATTATACCTAACGTTGCTGCATCATTTACTGTGTTGTTTCATTATGATCCGTCTGAAGTTCCATTATCATGTTACACATTTTACACTGCAGTGTGATAATGCTGCAAAGGCCAAGTAAATTCTCTTTTAAAATAAACATATCTGTAATTTGAAGTTGAAAAGAAGTACTTAGCTGTACAACGTTAGGTGTAGAGGGAAATTAACGGGATTGCAGCTATTGGCGTTAGAATTAAGAAGACAGTGAACCTTTTTTCGTATCTAAGCTTTCGCTAATTCTTTATTAGTTTCTTCAGAGAACAAAATGGTAGTAATTAAAGTACGGCAACATCACAAGACTCATGGGAAGTTAATATTCGGAAACAACAACATCAGACATTAAACAACATATTTAAAAAACTTAGTAACAATCTTAATTAAAACTCAAAAGTGTAACGTTTCACAAGGAGTAACAGTAAGTGATAAGGACTAATAGCTGCAATCCCATTAATTTTCCTCTACACATATCTGTAATATTGCACCCAAAAGGCTCATGACATTTAGACGAAAATATTTGCTGACGAACATCATCAATGGCAATTAATCTTCTGCCATCAAGCTGGAAATCTTCTTGTTTTTTGTCATCATCTTTTTGTGTAATCAAAAGTGGAGTGGAATAATTAGGATTATCCAAAAGGTCATTTGCCGAACTGTAATAAGTACAGTTATGTGAATATGTATTACGCACCCCATATTTTTCTCAAATAGGTAAAAATAAAAAATATATAAAGAAAACGATGAAGTAGGTACAATATATACGGAATATTTTATTAAAGTTTATAATATTTTAGTGATCCACCACGAGCTTTTATTAAAGATTTTACACGTTTTGCCATACTGCTAATTAATTTCTGACACAAATCGCTGAATATTGATGCCCATTCAGTGAGGATTTGTTGGCGAAGCTGCTCTTTCGAGCCAGAATGATGTTTTGCTACCTTCTTTTTTAGTATATGCCATAAATTTTCTGTGAGCGATAATTCTGGGGATTGTGCTGGCCAGTCTAAGAGTTGAACTCCATTTTGGGAAAACCACTGCTTTGTTTAACGCGCACTGTGACATGGGGCGTTGTCTTGTTGATAAAAATATTTAACATCATCGTGCGACGTAGTAAATTGCATAATCTGATTGACCGGTGCTCATAAACCGGGGCCTGGGTCGTGAGTCTTTTGATTTGAGGTGTTGAGTTGTTTATGGGCGTCAGCCGAGACCAAACGATAAAGGGTAGTCAGGGTTGATAACAATAATCAAAACAAAACACAAGATTAAAATAACAATAACAATTTAATGAAGTAGGTTTCAATAGATCAACATAAGCAATACAGAAAACAATAATATAATGTTGCGTGCGTGAAGTTAGCCCCCCTTTTTCGAATGTCCAAATTTTGAAAGTTGTTCCAGGTTGTTCTAGGTTTGTTCTAAATTGTTCCAGAATTTTGGAGAAAAATATTAAAAAATTGTCCAGAAAAATCGAAAAAACCGTTTTTCTGGTCAGCCCCCCTTTTTCAAAATTCGAAATTTTGACAGTTGTTCCAGGTTGTTCTAGTTGTTCTGAACGTTGTTCCAAAATTTGAACCTTCTCACATTAGTTTAGGAAATAATTAATAAAAATCAAATTTCGCCAGCCCCCCTTTTTCGAAATTCAAACTTTTGAGAGTCGTTCCAGTTTGTTCTAGTTGTTCTGAACATTGTTCCAAAACTTGAGCCTTCTGTCATGTGTAGTTTATGAAATAATTGAGAAAAACAAAATTTCAGTAACGCCTCTTTTTCGAAATTCAAAATTTTGAAAGTTGTTCCAGGTTGTTCTAGGTTTGTTCTATATTGTTCCAAGATTTTATCTTTCTATCATGTATAATTCGTGAAATAAATGAGAAAAATTAAATTTCAGGGGTGTGAAGTTAGCCCCCCCTTTTTCGAATTTCGAAATTTTGAAAGTTGTTCTAGGTTGTTCTAGGTTTGTTCTATATTGTTCCAGGATCTTAGCTTTCTATCATGTATACTTCGTGAAATAAATGAAAAAAAAATAAAATTTCAGTAACGCCCCTTTTTCGAATTTCGAAATTTTGAAAGTTGTTCCAGGTTGTTCTAGGTTTGTTCTATATTGTTCCAAGATTTTACCTCTCTATCATGTATACTTCGTGAAATAAATGAAAAAAATAAAATTTCAGTAACGCCCCTTTTTCGAATTTCGAAATTTTGAAAGTTGTTCCAGGTTGTTCTAGGTTTGTTCTATATTGTTCCAAGATTTTACCTCTCTATCATGTATACTTCGTGAAATAAATGAAAAAAATAAAATTTCAGTAACGCCCCTTTTTCGAATTTCGAAATTTTGAAAGTTGTTCCAGGTTGTTCTAGGTTTGTTCTATATTGTTCCAAGATTTTACCTCTCTATCATGTATACTTCGTGAAATAAATGAAAAAAATAAAATTTCAGTAACGCCCCTTTTTCGAATTTCGAAATTTTGAAAGTTGTTCCAGGTTGTTCTAGGTTTGTTCTATATTGTTCCAAGATTTTACCTCTCTATCATGTATACTTCGTGAAATAAATGAAAAAAATAAAATTTCAGTAACGCCCCTTTTTCGAATTTCGAAATTTTGAAAGTTGTTCCAGGTTGTTCTAGGTTTGTTCTATATTGTTCCAAGATTTTACCTCTCTATCATGTATACTTCGTGAAATAAATGAAAAAAATTAAATTTCAGGGGTGTGAAGTTAGCCCTCCCTTTTTCGAATTTCGAAATTTTGAAAGTTGTTCCAGGTTGTTCTAGGTTTTTTCTATATTGTTCCAAGATTTTACCTCTCTATCATGTATAATTCGTGAAATAAATGAGAAAAATTAAATTTTGTGAAGTTAGCCCCCTTTTTCGAATTTCGAAATTTTGAAAGTTGTTCCAGGTTGTTCTAGGTTTGTTCTATATTGTTCCAGGATCTTAGCTTTCTATCATGTATACTTCGTGAAATAAATGAAAAAAATAAAATTTCAGTAACGCCCCTTTTTCGAATTTCGAAATTTTGAAAGTTGTTCCAGGTTGTTCTAGGTTTGTTCTATATTGTTCCAATATTTTACCTCTATCATGTATACTTCGTGAAATAAATGAAAAAAATAAAATTTCAGGGGTGTGAAGTTAGCCCCCCCTTTTTCGAATTTCGAAATTTTGAAAGTTGTTCCAGGTTGTTCTAGGTTTGTTCTATATAGTTCCAAGATTTTACCTCTCTATCATGTATACTTCGTGAAATAAATGAAAAAAATAAAATTTCAGTAACGCCCCTTTTTCGAATTTCCAAATTTTGAAAGTTGTTCCAGGTTGTTCTAGGTTTGTTCTATATTGTTCCAAGATTTTACCTCTCTATCATGTATACTTCGTGAAATAAATGAAAAAAATAAAATTTCAGTAACGCCCCTTTTTCGAATTTCGAAATTTTGAAAGTTGTTCCAGGTTGTTCTAGGTTTGTTCTATATTGTTAGAAGATTTTACCTCTCTATCATGTATACTTCGTGAAATAAATGAAAAAAATAAAATTTCAGTAACGCCCCTTTTTCGAATTTCGAAATTTTGAAAGTTGTTCCAGGTTGTTCTAGGTTTGTTCTATATTGTTCCTAGATTTTACCTCTCTATCATGTATACTTCGTGAAATAAATGAAAAAAAATAAAATTTCAGTAACGCCCCTTTTTCGAATTTCGAAATTTTGAAAGTTGTTCCAGGTTGTTCTAGGTTTGTTCTATATTGTTCCAAGATTTTACCTCTCTATCATGTATACTTCGTGAAATAAATGAAAAAAATAAAATTTCAGGGGTGTGAAGTTAGCCCCCCCTTTTTCGAATTTCGAAATTTTGAAAGTTGTTCCAGGTTGTTCTAGGTTTGTTCTATATTGTTCCATGATCTTAGCTTTCTATCATGTATACTTTGTGAAATAAATGAGAAAAACAAATTTTCAGCGGTGTGAAGTTAGCCCTCTCCCCTCCCCCCTTTTCGAATTTCGAAATTTTGATACTTTGTGAAAATAAATGAGACAAATGAAATTTCAGTAAGGCCTCTTTTTCGAAATTTAAAATGTTGAAAATTGTTCCAGGTTGTTCTACGTTTGTTGCATATTGCTGGCTATCTATCATGTATAAAAAAAATAATTTCAAAAATGAAATTTCACTTACTCGTCTCCCCTTCCTTTGATTTTTTGAAAATCGAAAAATTTTATTATATATATTTATATTTTCGTATAAATTATTAGTTCTGGTTTAGCAAGGTTATTTTCGGATAGCTTTCTCGGCTTTTTTAACAAATCATCGATTTCAAACCAAACATTTTCAGACTTAATATAGGCTGTATAATGACCAATTGAAGTTGTTCTTCTACCACCATAATAAACGACAAATCCTGCCAACTGATATAGGTTTGATTCTAGTGTCATTGTGTTAGGTATACTTAGAATCTGAATTGATTCCATGTCAAGATCGGTGCACTCAATAAATAAGTGAGATTCATACTTAATATTGATCGGCATAGATTTTCCGCAACATAAAAATTGTGTAGGGCGACCCTGTTGAATTGCCTCGTCCAGTTTGGAATAACCGTATGTTCGCAATATATCTAAGTTTAAAGGCTCTAGAACTCGTGCTGTAGTTCGTATTTTTTTGCAGTCTAAACACTCGACAATCTCAGTGTAACTCATTTCTGAGTGAAAAACCCATTCGCAAAGATTTATAATGTTGGAAGTGGCATCAAGAGTGACAATACCAGGTACACTTCCAGCTTGTATAAAACAAGCTATTTGGCGAAGAATTTCTGCACGAAGTTTATAAATTCTTTTGGTAGGTCGAAATTTTGAATTTCGAAAGAGAGGCCTTACTGAAATTTTGTTTTTCTCATTTATTTCACGAAGTATATTTTATAGAAAGCTAAAATCTTGGAATAATTTAGAACAAACCTAGAACAACCTGAAACAACTTTCAAAATTTTGAATTTCGAACATGAGGCCTTACTGAAATTTCGTTTTTCTCATTTATTTCACGAAGTATACATGATAGAGAGGTAAAATCTTGGAACAATATAGAACAAACCTAGAACAACCTGGAACAACTTTCTAAATTTCGAAATTCGAAAAAGGCGCGTTACTGAAATTTTATTTTTTTCATTTATTTCACGAAGTATACATGATAGAGAGGTAAAATCTTGGAACAATATAGAACAAACCTAGAACAACCTGGAACAACTTTCAAAATTTCGAAATTCGAAAAAGGGGGGCTAACTTCACACCCCTGAAATTTTATTTTTTTCATTTATTTCGCGAAGTATACATGATAGAGAGGTAAAATCTTGGAACAATATAGAACAAACCTAGAACAACACTACTAATGTGAGAAGGTTCAAATTTTGGAACAACGTTCAGAACAACTAGAACAACCTGGAACAACTGTCAAAATTTCGAATTTTGAAAAAGGGGGGCTGACCAGAAAAACAGTTTTTTCGATTTTTCTGGACAATTTTTTAATATTTTTCTCCAAAATTCTGGAACAATTTAGAACAAACCTAGAACAACCTGGAACAACTTTCAAAATTTGGAAATTCGATAAAGGGGGGCTAACTTCACGCAGGCTAAATGTTGTTACAATTACCACGTTAATATCTAAATGTTGGCTGAATAAACAAACGTAAATCATTTAAATCTATTAGCTGAGTTTTATAAACTACTGGCTTTAAATGACCCCACAAGAAGAAGTCAGCACTTGTCTGGTGATCGCGGAGGCCACTCAATCGTTCCACGTCTACCAATCCAGTGATTTTCGCAGGCAGCCATCTAACCCCCACAAAGATTGAAAATGAAGAGTAAAGTGGCCTAATATCGGATACCTTTTGAAAAACACTGATTTTAGGCCCGTTGCATCGGAATATCGAGGAATCTTTTACAATAAAACAAAGATTAAAGAATTTAAAAACATTTATTAAAACAAAAGAAATGAATACCTACTCTAAATAACTTAAATACGGATTCTTAAAAAAAGTGCAAATTTTTGTTACCGAAAAAAAAGATCTTAATACCGGATAGGACAACAGGAAGGAATTAGCCATCGAGGCAGAAATCACAAATGTATGTGTCTTTTCTGCCTATGTTAGCACAATCACAATGAGCCCACTTAAAACATTTGGAACACTGAATCCATTGTTCACCTGCATGATCATCAGAGAAAAACCCACTACAAAACATGCAATCTGCTTCCTCTTCTCCAATGTCACAATCCAGGTCAGAATCATCGTCTAAAACCAAGTCTTCATCTTCTTCAGATGAGTCACTAGATTCTTGCTTCTTTACATTTTTCTTGCTAACTTTGGGTGTCACGTTCTTTTTAGCAATAGATTTACCCTTCTTTTTATTTGTTACTTTAGACGAAACTGATTTGTTTACCATTTTCAATTTTGGAATTCCCTGTGAAACACTTTTCTTTCTATTTTGTTCTGATAAACTTGCTTCTAAAGCATCTTTATACGGGGTACCTGTAATCAGAGCAGCCGATCCTTTCCTAGACTTCCTTTCTTTAGCGCTAGACTTATAGAAAGAAGTGCTCGGTATTGGGCTAATTTCGTGAGCCCTTACTTTTGGATCTGGAGAATGAGACATTCTCTTAACATATGACTGTTCTACACATTTTGTCGTGGTAATATCTCTTGGAGGAGTCACATGCCTTAGTTCTTCTGCACTAGTAGCTGGAGCTTCCACCTGATGATGAATGGCAAAGTCGTGGTCTCGGAAAATATGTCTATTAAAAGGAAGAATGCCGCTCTTTCGAAAACCATTTATAGCTATTTCAGCTGTAGCACATCTTACATATGCTTTTCCAAGCAACTCGCAAATTTGGTAGCTGGTTACCACTCTTCCTGGATTGTGTCTTAACCAATTTTCAATCTCCTGCGAATAATATGTTTTAAGGGGTCCCATGAACGCAAGGTCCAACGGCTGCATTCTATGCGTTGAATGCGGTGGGAGACATATTATAATAACATGATTTTGTCGCGCCAAGTTTATCGTGTCAATGTTCCGAGTATGGGAGTAGTGGCCATCCAAGACAAGCACAGCTGGGTCAGCTTCACTTGGTTTTACATGCGTAATAAAGTGTTGTAACCATTTAGTGAAAATGTGGCTTTGAATCCAGCCTGACACGTGGCATGCAGCAACTGTTCCTGGTGGAGCGCCGTTGAGTAGTTCTAGCTTCATATTTTTTCTGGGGAATATGATCATTGGAGGCACATAACCGCCAGCCGCATTCATGCATGTCACCACCGTTACTAGTGCTCCTCTTTCTGCAGAGGTAACGGCCCCCACCTGCTTTTTGCCTTTTAACGTGATTATCCTGGTATGCTTGGACTGTACAGTCGTTATACCCGTCTCGTCTACGTTATAGATTCGGCAAGGGTTGAATTTAATTTTTTCCAACGCTGGTTCCAAGATATCACAAAACCGATTCACGTTTTCTTGTGTGAATCCCTTTATTCGGCCAGTTGACAAACCTTGCGGCTTTCTAAATGTTAGCTCGGGATGTCTCTTCAGAAATGAACGCATCCATTTGTAACCTGCTGTTTTCTCCTTCTGTGAAAAGTTATGTTTCAGATTATTCCGAATTGCTAATTGAAATGCTAATCTTCGAATATCAGAAGCTCTTAGCCCGTAAAATCTCTTGTCCATCTCTACACAATAATCCACCAAATCTACCTCAATATCTTTCGGTAATACTGGTGGACGACCTAGATTTGTTCGGATCATTTCTTCTGGGGACTTTCTACTTTTATTTTTTGCATAATCTTCCAATGTGCTCTTAGGAACATTGAAAGTTTTTGAAGCCAATAGGTATCCCATTTCGTTATTTTTTACCGCACTGATAGCAGCAAGCATAGCTTCAGCATTCCACTTTTTTCGCTGTTGTTTACGATTTGCTAATGACATCGTATTTCTGAAATTAAGCAAAAATGTAAGATAAAAAAATAGAAGTAGCAAACCGTGGTTACGATTTAAAAAATATTTGATGAAAACTTCAAACTATATTCATTAATGGGACATTTGCTACCTTAAGGCGGTGATAATATAGGTACCTAAATCGTTACAAGAAACTTTTTGTCCTAATATCGGATATCCGATATTATGGCATTGTAAACATCCGATATTAGGCAAATATTCATCTTGGAGATTACGTTTGCCAAACAAAAAGCACATATAAATTTCGATATGTCCAAATACACCAACTTAAAGCAGATATATACATACTAATGTAAGTTGTAGAAGCAATTTTAATAACTCACCTGGATGTCTGAAAATCACGATAACAATTAGCGCATCGAAAAACTCGGAAAGTGACAGTTTACATAAATACCCATAGCGTCATCTATGATTTATAAATAACACTAAAACATTATTCCGTGGCATATTCTTAGCTTTAGTTTGAAGTGTAGACGGGTTTGGTTAATTTCAGATTACAGATTTCCTCAAAACAGTACTATCCGATATTAGGCAACTATCCGATATTAGGCCACTTTACTCTACTTATAAAACAGGTAAATATGCTTTGAAAACTAAAGGTGTGCCATGAAATACGACCGGAAAAATCCGAGTTAAACTGAATTTACAGGTTAATATGAAGACCATCAAGAATAAGAGCCGTATATTGACAACTTCCCAGTATAATGCGGACAAAGGGGAAATAATAAGCAAACCACTAACTTACCTTAAGGGAACATAAGAGAAACACATGAAATACATATTGAATGAACTGTCGAAGGAATTAGAAGTCAGATCGAAGCATATCGGAACCTAAAAACTATATACCGTAAGGTAAACGAACATTTACTCGTAACAAAATCCCACCCTAACCACGCTAAGAAATTTACTAGTAAATTTCTTGTAAGACTATAAGGTCAAAAGGGGGAGAAAAAGCAGGGAGAGAAAACAAAAAACCAGAAGCTAGAGAACCCATGCACACGCAGCACACACAACACTCGCGCAGACAGCTTGACTCAACCACCACGGAGTCCTTCGGCAAATCGGCCAGAACCAGGGAAAGATGGGAGAAAGATACAGAAGGTGTTGAACGTACGACGAAGGAGCTACCCAAACCCGAACAACCGAGTCTCCGGATGATTGGCAGAAATACAGGGGATGAGGAAGAGACAGGTAATCAAAAGGTGTACCCAGGCAAGGTGATCCTTACTTGCCCGCAAGCACAGGAAAAAGAGCGGTACTGCCAAGCAACCAGTTTCCGAATTGGCCGAATCCAGGAAAACTAACCAACGTCGCACAGACAACGGAAGAGTAAAGAACTCTAGGTGAAGTCTGAAAGCCTTTGAATAAAGAAGAGAAAAAAGGAACAAGTAAAGCGGTTTTATCACTACCATACAGGAAATTGCAAATGGATAAGGATCGGATACAGAAGGGTAGCGGAAATGAACTGCTGCGTCGACAAAAGAACACATGCACGTCCCGGAAGAAAAAGTCTGAACGTTAAGAAATGCAAAACCTGCCGGATCTCAGGAGTGAAAGGCTGAGACAAGCTCTTCATGCCGCTCTAAGGAACGTCAAATCCGAGAAAAATCAAAAAACGTCAAAATCGGTCAAAGCGAAATTCGTCATTAACGGTAAGATAAAGAAAAGAAGGAAGAAAAAGGTTTAGCGAGAAGGAAGGAGAGAGATTACGATGGTTATCTGACACATAAGCTATGAGAATGGTCTTGAGAACTCGGTTAATACGTTCAACCTGATTCGCTTGAGGGTGGTAAAAAGCAGTATAGGCCGGCTTAACTTTATACTCGGAGAGGAGAGCTCTATATTCTCGTGACTTAAACTGTACGCTATTATCAGAGATACTAAGCCGCGGAACACCAAAAAGAAGAAACACGTTTTCTTCGAGCATGCGAATAATCGACTTAGATGAGGTCTTTCGTAAAGGGAATGTCAAAACAAACTTGCTAAAACAATCAGAGACTACTAGAGATGTAACTATTACCGTGTTTAGTACGAGGGAGAGGACCTACAATATCAATACTGAGAACATCCCAAGGTTTAGAAATACGAGTGTGACCACCCATACGACCAATAGGTTTTTGCTGTACAGGTTTACTACGTTTGCAGACAGCGCAGGAGTTGACATAACGTGCGATATCAGCGAGCATTTTCCGCCAATTATAATCTTGTGCCACACGAGAAAAGGTTTTCGAGATACCTAAGTGACTACAAGTCGGCAAATCGTGACATGCTCGTATAACCTCGCGCCTTTGTTCCTTCGGAACAACAAGTTTCCAATGGTCGCTATCATCCACAGCGTAACTTTGGGAAGAACCCACATACTTACATAGATCACCGTTGATGATTTGAAAGAGAGGGTGTTGATTTGGATGAGTTTTGACACGGTCGAGAAGACGTATATAATAGTTGTCTTTAGGTTGGACAGTAATGGTTATAAGCAGTGCTCGATTTCTAAAAATTGAGGTGCCGGAACGGCTCCTCCCTAACCCTCCTCTCACCCACAAAAAAATATTTACCTGTGTAAAATATTGGTAAAAAAAAGAAACATTTTAGTGAACTGAAACCTTTTAATAAACGTAATATAAAGCAGTAGAACAACACAACATAATTTTTTAAAAATTGTTCTTAAAATATACTCCAAAACTTCATCATGTTTTCATCATATTTCTCTTCTCGTGATCTTTCCTTACTCTTGACAGCTAGCGCTGAGTGGTGTCCAGAAACAAGCCAAGAGTTAACATACTTCTCTGGATCAAACAGTCGAAGAGGAGGTCCATTAATTTTCAAAAACAGCAGACCAGAAACTGTTGTTATGTTAAGTGAAGATCGCAGCGGCGTTATTATTAAATTCATCTGAGAAAATCCTCTTTCACATTCACTTGATGAAATGGCAATCGAGTTGATTGACTGCTTTAAAGGATTGAGACTTTCTGGTAACGCTCTGGAGTAGATATGCTCTCGTAAACCTGTAATTAACTGTACTTTAAGAGTTTCAGCTAACTCAACTTTCGTTAAGTTTAAATCTGGAAGCGAGTTTTCTCATTTCATTTTCCCCAAAAGTTACTGGCACTTTTGTTGGCCAGGTTTTAGTATCCATTACTTTAAGAGTTTCAGCTAACTCGGGTGCTTAAAACTCTTCCAATTTTTAAAATTTCTGTCTCCAAAAGACTTGCACACCGTCGGAGTTCCCTGCTGTTCTTTGGCGAAGCATGATAGATAACATACAGTTTGTCAATAAAGGACTTAAATCTATTAACTCCTGAAAGAGACCTAATAACGTCTGACACCGACAGCTCAAGTCTGTGATTTGCACAGTGCCAAACAATAACAGAAGGAAATTTCTGACAAAATAACACCTTTGTGTTTACCGATCATAGTAGCAGCACCATCACAAGTTAAGCTTGTCAAGTTATTACTTAAAACGTGTAAGATATTCCATTAGACTGAAGACAGTTCATCAAAGCGTCAAAAACAGCTATAGCAGTAACACCATCAAGTTCTATCAGATCCAAAAAGACGTTTTAGGTAAAGAACACCGAATGTATACAATCAAACTTGACTTATTACTTAAGGAAGTGGATTCGTCAATTATCAGGCCAATTTTTGTCTCACCCTTAATGATTTCATCAACAAAGGTTTTCTTCATTTCCTTACTGATG
Source organism: Holotrichia oblita (assembly GCA_023690525.1). Classification (NCBI taxonomy): domain Eukaryota; kingdom Metazoa; phylum Arthropoda; class Insecta; order Coleoptera; family Scarabaeidae; genus Holotrichia; species Holotrichia oblita. Next base: position 73,207,683 of record CM043023.1, read on the forward strand.
TGCAAAGCAATGTTAGCACAGGCTTTGTCAGAGTGTAAAATACGACCCATGTTAACTCCATTTAGTTCTTGCAAATCAATTTCTTGTTCAAAGTTATTAAATGACTGATTTTCTTTAACAACCTTATATGCAGTTCGGAATACTCTTCCAGTAACTTCTTTTTCATGAGAGCGCTGTCTTAAAATAGTTTTCTCCAGTTCTCCGTTTTCACCTTCGGATAAAATTTCATCAGCTGCTTTATGACCAGCACTCTCTTTGTGGTCATGAATTTTTTCCTTAAAGAAGTTTGCTTTTTCTCTTTAGTGTCACCATAACTGTCTATTTCAACATTTGCCCATTCCTTTGAAATCTTCATTCCTGTTTTTTCTTTACAGATAAGATCCCAACTTTTTTACATGTACTGCATCCTAACTTTCCATTTTTAATTAACAACCAGTCATATTTTTTACAAAACTCAGTTTTTTGCAAATTAGTCCAACAATCTGGCAAGGCATTACTACACTCAACATTTTGTTCTTGTTCTTTAGAGTGTTTCTCGTTAGAATCTAAACTAGTTACCTTTTTAGTGCTAGGTTGAAAAGTCGATGAAGATGGTTGCGTGAGGTTGTCTTGACAGTTATTGGTTCGTTTGAGTCTTTTAGTATCACCCGAAAGTGAAAAAAAATCGGTTAACTTTTTCATTTTATTTTTGCAACAATCACTTCACAAATACTGAAACACAACAAACTAACCTAAACAACGTAACATATATAAATACATAAAAGAAGACCGTGTGTGCAAGTGAGGATCGCATAACACAGTACAGGACTATACAGACTTCCGACTACTACTGACAGTACTGAGCAACTGACTGATCAGGCGCAGTGAGCGGTAGACAGAACAACACGGGCGAGTCTATTTAACCTTATGGAGGGGAGGAAGGTAGACTGCACGGTGGACGGGTGAGTCTTATCTGTAAGCTTCGAGCTACAATAATTTATGCTGTATTAATAAATTGCTAAATAAATTGTTAAATTTTAAAACTTTGTGCCGATAATTTTATTTTTCAGAGAGAAAGAGGTCCCGGAACGCCCTTCCGCCGCGTTCCGTCTCAAATCGAGCACTGGTTATAAGATCGATTTTAGGGACAGAGGTAGGTAAAGCATTAGGCACCACATGCAACTTGCCTTTACAATGGATAATGTTAGAGTCGTATTGTTGGAGCTGTACAGCCCAACGAGCGAGACGATCTGTGGGCGAGTTTAGCCTATTCAGCCAACACAGCGAATAGTGATCTGTTATCACCGTGAAATGTGAACCTTCGATATACGGGTGGAGTTTCTCAATAGCCCACAAAACAGCTAAACGCTCTTTCTCCACAGTCGAAAATTATATAATAAAAACTTATTATATATATATTATATATATTTATATCACTCGTTCTTGCCCGTCGATGGTCTGAGACAATACGGCTCGTAAGCCTATGTCACTAGCATCTGTCTGGACAGTGAACTCATGCTCGAAATCCGGACATGTCAAGATTGGTGGCGATACTAAAGGCTCACGCAATGTGCTCCAAGCCTCATCACATTCTAAAGTCCAACGAAATGGACGGTTTTTCCGTAAGAGATCGGTAAGAGGTAATACAACGGAAGAGAAGTTTGGCACAAAGCGGCGGTACCAAGAAGCGATACTAACTAATCGGCGAACTTCAGAGACAGTCTTAGGCGTCGGAATTTCCAAAATCGCTCTAACTTTGTCTGGATCTACCATAAGAGCACGTTGGTTAACAAAGATATCTCAATTCTTCACTACAGAATTGACATTTGTCTTTACTAAGAGCAAGTCCAGCTTTACGTATTCGAGACAAAACCTTATCAAGCACAGAAATGTGTTGTTCGTACGTCTGAGAGACAATAACAATGTCGTCGAGATACACGAACACATACGGTTCTAATTCAGGCCCTAAAACATGATCTATGAATCTCTGCCAAATAGCAGGTGCGTTATGAAGACCAAACGGCATACGGAAAAATTGAAATAAACCTCGACTAGGCACGGTGAAAGCCGTAAACAGACGAAATGATTCCGCGATAGGGATATGCCAATACGCACTACGAATGTCGAGGGAAGAAAAATACTTCGCCTCACGGAGTTTGTCCAAGGTATTGGCTATATAGGGCAAAGGGTAGGCGTCACGATTCGTCACCTGATTGAGACGTCTATAGTCGACACAAAAGTGATAGGATTTGTCCTTTTTAGGCACCAGTAAAATGGGCGATGACCAAGCACTATTAGACTTTTCAACTACTCCAAGAGCTAACATCTTGTCTAACTCAGCATCAACTATTTTTTGCATGGCGGGAGATATTGGGTAGTAACGCTACTTAATAGGAGGACTATCCATCGCTTTACTCCAATAGCACAACCAAGTTCGTCACTAGCTTCATCGGGGAAATGTTTCTGAATAGTCATGTCAAGTTCACGTTGCTGCTCTTCACTTAAGGAGGTGACAGCTTCTAAAGGACACAATTCAATTTCAGTGGCGTCTTTGGAGAAAACCCATTCGCCACGTCATAAATCAGGGACTATACCCATGGTACGCCAGAATCAGCTCCCAAAATAAGACTATGCGACAGATCTCGTACAACAATCATATCGATAATTTTGTGTTGGTCGCGCAAAGTAACAGGGACAGAGACCCCACCTAAAACTGTGCAACGCGTGCCGTTAGCAATGGTACACGAAGATGAACTACGTTTAAGAGGAAATCCGAGATCGCGTAAAATAGACCAACCATTTTTCCCAAGGACCGTACAAGAAGCACCGGAATCTAAAAGTCCTTGAAAAGTTCTACCAAGTATAGATACCTGAAGTCGTTCATCGTCAAGGGCATTGGACAAGATGAAATCTCGTTCGGCTTGGTTAGAGGGATTGACGACCTTAACACAACCACGCATAGGGTAGTCGCCTAGTGCGCGACATTTGCGTTTACCGAACATTTTGGGCAATTGGACACGATGACACCTGTCTTGCTACAACGATAGCAAAACCACTTCCGAACCTGTTGGCATTGACCATAACGATGACCAATCTGGCCACAATTACAACATCTGGTACTAGAAGAGCGAGAGTGCGAAACCTCGGAGACCTGAGTTGTAGTCGTCGATTGCGAATCTACAAATGCCAAATCGGGCTTAAGAGTCTTACCACGAAGAGGAGGCGGAACATAAGCCTCTACCGAAGCTTTACGCACTTCTAATTGCTTGCTACACTTAAGCAACTCAGAAATGGTTGTAATTTCAACAAGCCCAAACTGCGTTTGGTAAAAAGTCAAAAGGTTTTTCAACATAACCCTTAACTGAGTTGGTTCAGGAACCGAAACGGATAACCGGGAGAATAAATTGCGCATGATCGAGAAGTATATGCCAATGGACTCAGGTGAACTTTGAGTTCGACGGTTAATTTCCTCAAAGGGCTTGTCGTCGTAATCAGGAGTTTGGAATTCCGCACGTAATGCATCTGACAATTCCTTCCAATCAGCATACAGCGAACAATTGGCGCGATACCAAATAAGCTGTTACGGTCCAATTTCTATTTACGACCCTGTAATTTTAATAATTTATTTAATAGCTACGCAATGCATTCGAACACATAAAATAATTAATAGTTTCAAAGTTTAGGTAACATATGCACGAACTAAATAACCTCTTTGTACAAATGTATACCTTGAATGTATATAGATAGATCTTTATTTATTAGTTTCAAAGAACATAGTAACGCTTCACATCAAACATTCAGTTCTGTATTTACTGTTTAACCTCATAACGAAATTCTGTAAGAAATATTGTATGTGTCTTTTCATTAACTTTGCAAACATTGTAGTCAAACTGTTTTCAATATACTTTAGTTCTATGTAAACCTTGTGGTTCAATTTGAATGCACAGTATTTTCCTTGTATTAAAATAGCGTGCGAATTGCTATTTCGGCTGGTTCGCATAATTTTTTGTTCATGCACCTGCAGTTGTTTACGGATATTTCAACCACCAATAAGAATCACGATGACATAAGGCGAACAAATTATTGGACAGCACATCTCCCCTTCCAATCACGCTGGGGCGAGAAATCGGTGCATCCAGATTAGTGAGTGTGTGATTTGGGGTACCTTACGAAGGAGATACGGTTAAGATTCGCGTCGGTGTTAATTCCGGTAGTGTTCGGTATTTAGGTCACTTTTCGTGTGTGAAGTCATTTCGTCTCGTTAATGGTAATTTTCGCCGTAGTGCGCGAGTGATTCAGGGCCTTTTACCGATAGTGATTTGTAATTGGATTACATATCGTCTCCAGTACGGAGGATTTACTCGAAACACTAGAAGCAACTCACCGTAGGACCACCCCGGATTATATTTAAGACTAGTTAAGGTAGCGTAAACATTGTGTTTAAATAGTAACTCAAATTCCGATTGTTGCAACATCATTTTTTTTAAATCCTTAGCTTTTAAGATTATTATAACGAATGCATTGTCGTAGATAACCGTGTGTATATATTATCTTAATATACCTGTTATGTCAAATCAAAATGACGTTCTGATTTCAAATAGTTCCTTCTTGGTGTAGTCAAGTATTTATTTTCCAACTTTATAAGTAAGATCGAGAAAGCATATTTGTCGTAAGTATTGTATACAGCGAGTAAGATCATACCGTAAGTATTTAGCGTTTTCGGAATACTCGTCATTTGTAGTGTAGGCACAGCTTCAAAGATTAACTCTTTGCGTGGAAAATTGGAAGTCCTGGCGCCCTTATAAAAGTACCATCTGTAGGTTTTCTCCGAACCAACCCTCCCGGCTAGCTAGTTCAGAGGGCCACGCACTGGATCACCGAATTGTTCTAACCATCCCGTTACGCTTAAATATTCTGTACGGTCATTATTATCACGGTGTGTGTTTGATTACCTCGGTAGGCGGGCGTATCTTCGCTCTTCTTAAAGAATCGAAATACCTATTTCGGGGTTATCATATTTCACTTTACGGTAAACTCGGGAAACGAGTAAAAGAGGTAATAAAAATTGGCGCCCAAACGTGTCGGCCTAATTTCTTTTTGTTTGTTGCAATATTTCGACAATACTTCATTTAATTAGTTAATTCTTCTATTTGTCTGTTCTCGTTAAATTAATCACCATGGAAGGAAAATTAAATGTTGGTAGATTATCTAAAACTGAACTAAGTTATCAATTAGCTATCCGTGGAGTTACTCAGGATGCTACAGTTGAGGTTATGCGTTCCACATTACGTGGATTAATTAAATTAGAGAAGTCATCGTCATTCGTTGCACCAACTTATCCATATGCATTTGCCGAAGATAAGAGCGCTATTGAAGCAGGTTTAGTGGAGATAGAATCATTAATTACAGATTTTGATGGGACATTATCTTCATCTGAGTACGTTAAAATTACAGCAAAGATTGGGCATTATGTTGTAAGAGCAAATCATTGTAATCCAGGTACAAAAGACGAAAAAGATGTTCGCTCAAAGTTTCTCGTTAGATTAGTCACATTATCTTCCCAAGTAGAAGTTAAAGCTAAGGCTGCTGGTCGTGCATCATCAACAATAAATCCGTTCCGTAGTTTAACGCAAATAGGAGATTCAGACAACGAAGATTCCGCTGACGATGAGAATAATTATGACTCGAGACCTAATGTTTCCGCGACCATGGTAAAAAGCGTTCCGGTATCCAAATGGAATCTTACTTATTCGGGTAATAATCAAATAGTGTCGTTAAATGCTTTTCTTGAGAGAGTTGAAGAGACAAGAATAGCACGTAATGTTAGTCACGAAGTTCTATTTACATCTGCTCTAGATTTGTTTACTGAAAAAGCTTTAATTTGGTATCGCGCTAATCGCAGAAATTTTCATAATTGGTATGAATTAACTCAGGGATTAAGGGAAGAATTTTTGCCGGTAAATTACGACGATAAATTACTAGAGGAGGTCAAACACCGTACCCAAGGACAAAACGAATCCATCGGCTTATATCTATCTGTTATGTCGAATTTATTCGCTCGATTCACTGTAAAACTAACTGCGGCTCAACAATTAAAGATTTTGCTTCAAAATATATTGCCTTTTTATCAGTCACAATTAGGCTTAGTAGAAATTACGTCTGTTTCGCAATTACAGAAACTGTGTCGACAATTAGAAGCACGTAGAGTATCAGTCGAATCATTTGTTCCGCCACCCGGTAAGAATAAAGCCCTTGAACCAGATTTAGCGTATGCTCAGGTCACAACAAATCTAGCCCAACTTGAGGTTAATCCATCAGAATCAGCTGTTGCTAATATCAATAGTAATAATACCGATCAATCACGTGTAAATACATCAACTGCATTAAATTGTTGGAATTGTGGTCGTTCTGGTCATAGATCTTCGCAGTGCAGACAACCTCGCACAAAACATTGCTATCGTTGTGGACGTCCTCAGGTAACAGTCACTACATGTCCAAATTGTTCAAAAAAACTCCCGTTCTACTCGTTAAAAGCTGACCGTTTAATGAGTAATATCGCTTCTGAAATATCGGTCAACCCGCAACAACCATTGTTAGATTATATATTAGCCAACGCACAAGATGATGAGAGACCTTACTTGGAAGTGTCAATTTTTAACAAAACGATATTGGGTTTATTAGATTCAGGTGCATCACGCACAATCGCAGGTCAATCTGGGTGTGAATTATTGCAGCAATTTGGTTTGCCAATTAAAAAGGTTAATTCCTCGTGGACAATAGCTAACGGTGTTAAATGCGATATTTATGGTAGTATTTCCGTTCCAATACAATTAAGAAATCAGGTAAAGGTCATCGATATTTTGCTAGTCCCGTCTGTAACGCATTCATTAATATTAGGAGCTGACTTTTGGCGTATTCACGGAATTGTTCCAGATTTGCGACGAGGTGAATGGACTTTTACGAGCGAAATACCGATATGTAGCGTCAACCATATCACTAGCGACTTAGATCAACAACAACATTTGAACCTAGAGAATCTTATAAACGAATCTTTCCCTGCTTGTAATAAAGGTGAATTAGGTTGTACTAATTTGATTGAATACAAACTTAAGGTATCTGGTCCACCTATTAAGCAACGATATTATCCAATATCCCCTGCTATGCAGAAAGTCGTTAACGCAGAGCTAGATGAAATGCTTCGTTTGGGTGTTGTACAAAAATCTTCTAGTGCATGGTCTTCGCCTATCTTGATGGTACCTAAGAAAGATGGATCCCTTAGATTTTGTGTAGATTTTAGGAAAATAAATCAGGTCACCGAAAAAGACGCGTACCCTTTGCCATATATCTCTAACACCTTAGATAAACTACGTAACGCATATTATTTAACCACCTTGGATATTAAAGCGGCTTACTGGCAAATACCATTACATCCCGAATCACGACAATATACGGCATTTACTATCCCAAATCGCGGACTATACGAATTTTGTCGACTCCCATTTGGTCTTACTACATCTCCGAGCGTATTTCAGCGAATTATGGATAAAGTCATTGGCGCCGATCTCGAACCTTATGTGTTTACCTACCTTGATGATATTGTGGTCATTACTCCAACTTTCGAGAAACATCTAGAAATTTTACGTCAGGTTTTTGAAAGAGTTAGTACCGCTGGTTTTAAACTTAATCGGGAAAAATGTCAGTTTTGTAGACCCGAATTGAGGTATCTGGGTTATGTAATAAATAAACATGGTTTAAATGTAGACCCCGAAAAAGTTCAAGCCATTTTACAATACGAAAAGCCTAAAAACACCAAGGATATTAGACGATTTATCGGAATGACAAGCTGGTATCGTAGACACATAGAAAACTTTAGTATCGTTATCGCTCCCTTGACCAGACTTTTACGCAAAAATGCTCGCTTTACTTGGGATAAAGCCTGTGAAGACGCCTTCCAAAAACTTAAAGACTGTTTAGTTGCCGCACCCGTATTATCGTGTCCAGATTTTTCAAAACCTTTTACTATTCAATGTGACGCCTCTGACTATGGAATTGGAGCTGCTCTTACCCAACAGTTTGAAGACGGTGAAAAGGTCATCTGCTATTTGAGTCAATCCCTAACGCGACAACAGCGAAATTATTCCACCACCGAAAAGGAATGTATGGCAGTTTTGTGGGCAATTGAAAAACTTAGACCCTATGTAGAAGGTAGCCATTTCAAGGTTATTACTGACCATTACTCACTTCTTTGGCTTAGTAAGTTACAAAACCCATCCGGTAGACTCGCAAGATGGAGTGTACGCCTGCAACAGTATGACTTTGAAATTATCCACCGAAAAGGAAAAGAACATCTAGTTCCTGATGCCTTATCTCGCGCTGTACCCGTTCTTCATACTCTTGAGGTTATAACCAAAATACCAATTAAAGACCGATGGTATAACAACCTTTGCGATGCAGTCTTACAACATCCCGTCAAATACCCGCAATTTCGCTTGGAAAATAACATCTTATATAAAGCTGTCGAATCCCGAGATGAATATGGCTTCCGTGATCATCAAAATAAGTGGAAAGTTGTAGTACCGAAAGATAAGCGTGCCGAATTACTTCACCAAAGTCACGATATTCCAACTAGCGGACATTTAGGCGTTTATAAGACCTTTCATCGATTAGCTACCCAATATTACTGGCCAAAAATGAAAGCTGATGTTGCTACGTATATCCGGAAGTGCCAAACCTGTTTAAAAACAAAACCCGAACAGAGAGCTAAACCAGGAATTATGGGAGGCCACTCACAAATTTCAACGCCGTGGGAAGTCATTAGTATAGATTTAGTCGGACCGTTACCTCGCTCAACTAGAGGGTATAATCACATATTGGTAGTTGTCGATCTTTTTAGTAAATTCAGTCTATGTTTTCCCTTGCGTAAAGCTACCGCTTCCAAGGTCATAGAGCATCTGGAAAATGATGTTTTGCTATTGTTTGGTGTACCGCGTAAAATTATCTCGGACAATGGAGTACAGTTTCGTTCCAAAGAATATCGCCGACTACTGAATCAGTACCAAATTAATTCTGCTTTTGTTTCCTTTTATCATCCACAAGGCAACCCTACTGAACGTGTCAACCGTGTAATCAAATCTATGCTGACGGCTTATGTCTCAGAAAATCATCGCGAATGGGACAAATATTTACCTAAAGTTGCATGCGCGCTTCGATCCGCTCAACATGAAACTACCGGCCACAGTCCGTATTATGTGAATTTTGGTAAAGAAATGCGACTACTGGGTTCCGAATATCGTACAACTCCCGATCAAACCGAAATAATTGCGTCAGACCACCTGCAAGAGAGATCAACCTGTTTTAATAAACTTTACAAGGATGTTCGGGCTCGCCTTCAAAGGGCTTACGAAAAATCAAAGAACAGATATGATCTTCGACATAGACCAGTATCGTTTTACCCAAATCAAGTCGTGTGGCACAAAAACTTTGTCTTATCGGATGCGTCAAAATATTATGCCGCCAAACTGGCTGATAAATATCTCGGACCTTTCTTGATTCATCGTAAAGTATCGCCTACCACCTATGAATTAAAGGATCAAGATGGGAAAATTCAGCCTGGAACATGGAATGTCGAACATTTGAAACCTCAGCCTAGTGATGATTAAGAAAACTTTCGCCTTCCTGGTGTGGGGCATACAATACCCCAGAAGTCCGTCTGTTAAATGTCTAACTTCCATCTTAAGCACCAAGCATGTCAACGTCTCAATACCATCTCGAATATTGTCATGAATATCGTTATCAACATACAGTATGTAACAAATTTTTAGGAACTATTAGGGTAAATTCCGTGTGTGATTTGTGTTCATCAGTGACTCTTTCTTTACGCCCACCCTCGTTTAGCGCACTCTTGGTGTGGTATGTGAACTGAGTAGCGTATCACTTTAACTGGGTTTGCGACAAACATTACTGTTTCGTTGTTATCTTACATTATTTCCCGTCAACGTTGTATTACTTAGCTATTTAGTTCCTAAGAAGATTTGGATTCGAAGAAGACGATTAAAATTGACTTTGACTATTATTCCCGATTATGACTATTACTCCCGATTATGACTTTAGTTTTAAGTTCTTTTTTTTAAGCAAAAACATTTTGAACTTTTTAAAACATATTTCGGCAGGTACAAGCCCTTCAGGCGTTTGCATTTTAACGAACCTTCATTTTGTCGCCGTTAAGTGGTACCATTATTTTGTTTTTGGAATATTTTCCAACGTTAACAAGGAGGACCAAGTGTCCATCCTTATTATTTTTGTTTTGGGGCTCGGATATGACGTCATTTAGGGTTTTTGTTTCTTTGCGGATTTCTGTCCTGTTAGGCTGGCAGAGACATTAAACAAGTCAAAATTTCATAAAAACTCAACGTTTTTCGGATTTCTGTTTGTTTAGCCATATGAATTACGAGATACAAGTATCTCATTTTTTGTTGTTGTCCCGCTAATAGCGTTTTAAACTCTTATTGGTATAATACTGAGAGATCTCAAAATATTCTTTTATTAGGGATTAACTGTTCTATTCGTTAGTTGTTCATGGAAAAACCAGAATTTTGTCGCGTTTGAAGTTTATTATTGTTGGATTAATGTTAGTTTTTTTTTTTGGTAAGAATTTCGAGTCTTTTTGGCTATATAGTAATTATTTTTCTTTTGCCGTTGTAATGTTGGCATTTGTAGTCTCGGGGAATGAACCAATTCGGAACTTGTTTAGTTGTCAATTACGTGTCCAATTTCCTGTGCTTTCGGAGTAAGTAATGATCCCCTTACACTGGGCACACCTTGAATCAACCCATTCGTCCTTTTTCCCGTGCGTCTTTGACAATTTTGTGGGAACTCGGTTGTGTCATTTGTTGTGTCTCGAATTGCCAAGTTATAACAAAGTTTGCTCTTTTAGTATTTTCAAAATTCCCCTTAGTTCCGGCCGAATGCTGAAGAACCCCGTGGTAGTTTGGGTTATCTGTGTTTTTCTACGTGGACTCTCGTTTTCGGAAGCAGTAATCTTATGGAAGTAATATATATAGATTCTTGAAGTTTAGGGTATCGCAGAACGTCAGAAATTTCCTACGAAAATTTCTTTTTTTTTAAGTAAGGGTAGGATTGTTACGGTCCAATTTCTATTTACGACCCTGTAATTTTAATAATTTATTTAATAGCTACGCAATGCATTCGAACACATAAAATAATTAATAGTTTCAAAGTTTAGGTAACATATGCACGAACTAAATAACCTCTTTGTACAAATGTATACCTTGAATGTATATAGATAGATCTTTATTTATTAGTTTCAAAGAACATAGTAACGCTTCACATCAAACATTCAGTTCTGTATTTACTGTTTAACCTCATAACGAAATTCTGTAAGAAATATTGTATGTGTCTTTTCATTAACTTTGCAAACATTGTAGTCAAACTGTTTTCAATATACTTTAGTTCTATGTAAACCTTGTGGTTCAATTTGAATGCACAGTATTTTCCTTGTATTAAAATAGCGTGCGAATTGCTATTTCGGCTGGTTCGCATAATTTTTTGTTCATGCACCTGCAGTTGTTTACGGATATTTCAACCACCAATAAGAATCACGATGACATAAGGCGAACAAATTATTGGACAGCACATCTCCCCTTCCAATCACGCTGGGGCGAGAAATCGGTGCATCCAGATTAGTGAGTGTGTGATTTGGGGTACCTTACGAAGGAGATACGGTTAAGATTCGCGTCGGTGTTAATTCCGGTAGTGTTCGGTATTTAGGTCACTTTTCGTGTGTGAAGTCATTTCGTCTCGTTAATGGTAATTTTCGCCGTAGTGCGCGAGTGATTCAGGGCCTTTTACCGATAGTGATTTGTAATTGGATTACATATCGTCTCCAGTACGGAGGATTTACTCGAAACACTAGAAGCAACTCACCGTAGGACCACCCCGGATTATATTTAAGACTAGTTAAGGTAGCGTAAACATTGTGTTTAAATAGTAACTCAAATTCCGATTGTTGCAACATCATTTTTTTTAAATCCTTAGCTTTTAAGATTATTATAACGAATGCATTGTCGTAGATAACCGTGTGTATATATTATCTTAATATACCTGTTATGTCAAATCAAAATGACGTTCTGATTTCAAATAGTTCCTTCTTGGTGTAGTCAAGTATTTATTTTCCAACTTTATAAGTAAGATCGAGAAAGCATATTTGTCGTAAGTATTGTATACAGCGAGTAAGATCATACCGTAAGTATTTAGCGTTTTCGGAATACTCGTCATTTGTAGTGTAGGCACAGCTTCAAAGATTAACTCTTTGCGTGGAAAATTGGAAGTCCTGGCGCCCTTATAAAAGTACCATCTGTAGGTTTTCTCCGAACCAACCCTCCCGGCTAGCTAGTTCAGAGGGCCACGCACTGGATCACCGAATTGTTCTAACCATCCCGTTACGCTTAAATATTCTGTACGGTCATTATTATCACGGTGTGTGTTTGATTACCTCGGTAGGCGGGCGTATCTTCGCTCTTCTTAAAGAATCGAAATACCTATTTCGGGGTTATCATATTTCACTTTACGGTAAACTCGGGAAACGAGTAAAAGAGGTAATAAAGCGCAGTATTTACAATGCTGTCGACAGCGTTTGAAAATAAGGGCGATCACCATTTCTTGTCCAATATCCTGGTACGGTAATTTGCGTGTAAGTCTTGGCCCCCCATAAACTTATTGTATTCAGAAAAGACTGCCGGTTGGTTATGTTGTCCATTTTTTTCTCTTTTCGATTGTATCGCTTCGTTATTTGCAAAGGTTGAACATTGTAGCAATTGCTTATCACTGTTACAACAGCATTGTCATTCCATCGCACAAGTGATATGGCCGTTGGTGAATCATAGGCACTGCTATATGAGCCACGTTGCTTCTTGGAAATGAGTTTGCTTGCTTCAAGGGGACAAGCCTGTGTTCTGTTTTCCCGTATGGTACCACTGGCATAATAACCTGATAAGGTTATCTGACAGGTTTCCCATTCAAAAATATCTTACATGAATGTCTGCCAAAGTAAGGTACCATTTGTTCATCTATAGACAAATAGGTCGAAAACACACCAAACTGCATAAACTTTTTAGAAGTTCACAGTATTGGCCATTGATGCGTATACGCACCACTTAAATTTAGCTGCTATTCTATACTAGATTTAAAAATAAAATTCCAATAAAATATTATTTATTTGTTTTCGTAGTGGGTTTCGAGTAGCATAAACAAGAGAAACGAAAATTCTTCGGTGTACACTATATGCAAAACTAAATACAAATAGACACTGCCGATCGTGCAAATTTTCGCTAATTTCAAACATTTTCACGTTTTTCATATTTAATGGTTCACGTGTTATTTATTTTTTATTTGGTATTATAGTATTTATAGAACATTGCTAATTGCATGAATTTGATCTTGTTCTCACTGGCCGTACCAAAAAAAAATATGTGGTAGATGATGCGTTTACGCATCAGTGGCCATAAATGGATTAATGCCTTTTTGATTATTGAGGCAAAATGTTTTAATAACTCGAAGTAATTTTCAATTATTGCGCTACTCTTCCTATTGATCTGAGGCATTATACAATTCTATAACAAACCATGGAGAAGATACTTTTTAAACATAATTTGATGTCTATATTGTAGTAGACATTTACCATTACTAACACCTTTAACGTCGCATTCATATCAAACATCTTTTAAAATGTTGAGAAAACACGCTATTAGAATAAAGGGTTTCTTCCGTTGAATCATGCATGTTATAGTTTAGTTCCGGCAGAGAGGGTTCTATATCATTGTGATAATCTACAACAGTTTCGCAAAAGTTCCAATGGAGCAAATTACTGCGTCTATGGAAACCAATATTAAAGGCATGGATTCTACAATAAATGAATAAATCGGTAATACATGCAAAATCAAAATTTCAAAAAATGCTCGTCTTGTTGAAGAACTTAGAGATAAAGATTGTTTTTATTTGAAAGTTGATAAAGGAAACGAGATGGTCATTCTGAATTAACCGGAATATTATACGCGAGTAGACAATTTATTAGCTTCCGGCCCATATTAACAATTGAAAAAGAAGCCATTGCCGGTTATGATCTTAGAAACTGAAGGGAAAATCAAAAATTGTTAGTTTCTATGATCATAACCGGCAATGAATTCTTTTGCAATTGTTGATATGGGCCGGAAGCTCATAAATTGTCTATTCGCGTATAATATTCCGGTTCAGTATGACCCATAGTTTCAGGAATCAACTCACCTATAATTATCATTTGTCGAAATGGCTATCTAACAAATATAAGAAATATTACACACTGCTAATTTAACTGTGGGAAACTCAATTGAATGTATCAAATACATAAACAATATTGAGATAAAACAAGGCGATATGCTCATATTGTTTGACGTTAATTCTATTCTTCCGAGCGTACCTGTATCAGAAACGTTGGAATACGAGTACTTAGTAGATTTCTTTAAACATAACGACGTAGATGAATTTAATGACGTAGTGGCTGAATACAAATGATTCACGTCGGCGTCGCTATGGATGTCTCAAAATCGATCTCAAGCTAATGGGATGTTTTATTAACAAAATGAAGGCACTGCAAGGGGAGAAAGGGGGAATCGCGTTCACCTAAGGAATATAGGTCATAATTTTCACCTTTTTGTATTTAACTTCAAAACTTTGGCTTTGTTATCTGTATGTATACCTAACTTTCACACATATATCTAAAGAATGATTAATCATGCAAGTTTTTGCTTAAATCATAAGATTTTTCAATTGGCTACAATGACTGTCATTACCCGTAGGTATGGGTAATGACAGTCACATATAGGGGTAATAAAGGTCATGTTTAAAACCAATGACTTGCGTATTATTTCACTGACTTTTTTATTAAACATACTGAAAAATATTGTAATTATATAAAAAAGATTAATTAAACCTAATTTTGCCATATCGGTGTGTTTCGGGATTGGTCAGTTTGCCAATAACTTCGTCTCGTTTAACATGGCTGATATCTTCAATATCTGGAAAAACAAAAATATTGTACTGACCTCGATATGGCCTCATGAACTTTACGACTACATCAGCGATACGTAGGTCAAGCACTTGCGCCTCCTTGAATTCTTTTTTAGATTTTGGATTGGACACCATATCAAGAACAAAATCGCCCACTATTATTTCTGTCTCTTTATCAATGCTCAACTTCTTTTTCTCGACGGTTTCATCACATTCGCTAAACTGTATCTCTGTGCCATCATCTGATGAATTTTGACAAATATTATCCAAGTCTACTTCAGACTCGGCAGAACTGTCTTTATTCTTATTTCTTTTGTACCTTATCTTTACTAATTCGTCTTTACTTGGGCCATAAACGTTTCTTTTTACACCCTTACTTATTTTAAGTTTATTTTGCTTTTGTTGACGTTGGAATTTCTTTTCGTCATTTTCTTCCAGAGCCGCTTTCTCTGGTGTCTCAGTTAGGATAATGCAGGGATGCACAGACTTACTTCTGGCGGGCCGCCAGAAGTATAGGTAATTAAAGACAATAAAGAATTGATAATAATGTATTAAAATTGAAAAAGAATTTATCAATTTGAAGCGTGGCACTGCATAGTGCTTACAATCTTTTTTATATTTGGCTCAAATTCACTTGTAGCAACACGTAAAACTGCTTCCAAACATTCATTTGCAAGGCGGTTTCGATTTTTTGTTTTATTATTACTTAGTATTGAAAAAGTTTGTTCACATATATAGGTAGAACCAAATAAGCTGGCACATTTCAGAGCGTTTATGCGCAACTCTTTGTACATATTTTTATCAATGCAGCGGTAAAAGTTCAGCAAGTCTCCTTCGTTGAATTTGTTGCGTAAACCTTGGTCGTTTTGAATGTCGATAATTTCTAACTGCATTGACTCTGGCGCATTTTCAACTGAAATCGTGAAAGGATTGCTGAATATGTCCAACAGAGGTTTCACTTTTTTAAACTCCGAAAATCTGTCTTGAAAAGATTGAATCAAAATATCTAGCTTTTCTACATAACTGAAATTAATCGCAGTTTTGTTGGATTTTTCAGCCATTTTCTTATAATTCGGAAAATGATTTAATTTCCAGAATTCAATTGCGATCTAAAAAGTGTCAGCTTGCATTGAAAGGATGATACATGAGCGTAGAGCTGGGATATCAGTTGATTTTTGCCTTGAAGCCGTGTGTTCAAGACATTCAAATGATTGGTAATGTCAACTAAAAAAGCCAAATCACACAACCAATCAGGATTTTTAAGTTCCGGGACATCCCTTTGCTTTTCCGCCAGAAATATTCTAATTTCTTCTATTAAATTTAGAAATCGTTCCAGTGTCAATCCACCTTACTTCTGTATAATACAGTAAATCTCCATATTCGCTTTAGATGTCATCAAGGAATTGTTTGAATTGCCTGTGATTGAGTCCTCGTGATTTTATGAAATTTACAGTCGAAACTACCACTTTCATGACATTTTGAAATTCATTTTTTTTAGAACAGAGGGCTTCTTGGTGTATAATGCAGTGAAACTGCATGAGATCTTCAGCGTTTATGTTTTTTCTTGCAGATGCTTTTTCAGCAAAGTAACTAGCCCGGAATTGACACCAATCGTCGAAGGAGCACCGTCAGTCGCAACTCCCGATAATTTTGATAAGTCCAAATCAGTTTTTGAACACTCATCCAAAAGTACATTGAGTATATCAACTCCTTTGGTTTGACCTTTCAATGAACACATTCCTAATAACTCTTCTAAGACTTCAAAATCTTGAGTAACACCTCGTATGAATATGAGAAGTTGAGCTGTGGAACTAATATCAGTGGATTCGTCGAGGACTAATGAAAAAAATTCAATGATCTTAGTTTTTTCAGTTAATTGTTCCGCAATATTACCTGACAAAGACATAATTCGTCTTTGGATAGTCATACGATTCAGTTGAATTTTCTCAACCTTTTATGCTGCTTCTGGACACATTTTCTTAGCGGCAATTACTATGCATTCTTTTACAAAATCCCCATCACTGAAGGGGTGACTTCGCTTTGCTATCATTCGAGAAATTTCATAACTAACTTCTGTAGCTGTTTCTGAATCTTGAATGGATTTAGTAAACATAGCTTGCTGACCAATAAGTTCCCGTTTTAAGACAACATTTTTTGCTTTCTTAATTCGCCTGTAAACTTGCTAAAAGTAGGATCCTGCGTTTCGTAGTGCCTTTTTACATTATATTCCTTTGCAATCGCAACAAAATTCTTGCAAATTAAACAAACGACTTTGTTATGCGACCATACAAAAAAGTATTTCTCAGTCCAAATTTCTTGAAATTGCCGATTTTCATCTTTAACCTTACGTTTTTTACTAGGTCCTGGCTTGTCCATGTTGCGTTCTAATCCTGGCTAGGATTAACACAGCACCTAAAAACAATTACAGTACCTACTTAAATTACCCATCCTTTTCTAAATTACCAAAAATAATTGATTAAATAGGTAGGGAAACAGTTATTAATAACAGAGTTTTACTTACGATTTCACAACACAATTATACACGGCACTTGACGGGTTAACACTGCAACAGGAAATCTACGTTGAATGTGGATCAAAATATATGACACCGGCTAGTCGAATTAAAATCTACACTAGAACTATTGCCTTCCAAAAACACTATTAAACTGCACTTATTCTCAATCACTTATTACTTCGCTTTATATTTTCGCGCTTATTTCTTTCTGTTGACACTTCACTCAAATTAAAACCGAACTGTCGGTCGCTGCAATTAGCCTGGCTTTTATACCGCGCATATAGAGTCGAAAAATCTCGAAACCGACTCTGGAAGCTTCGTGTATCTACGCGAGCAATCGGGAATTTGAGACTATTGCTATCTCGCTTGCTCACACCGCGCTAGAAAATTCTTGATTTCTCTACTATTTTGAACTTTATATAAAGGCGGCAAGCGATGTTACTTGACTTAGTATTTTTGGGCGCTTGAGGCGGCGCGGCCGCGGCGTCGTTTCATTCATGAACTTGGGGTAGCTCCCCTAAGGTCACCCGAACACTATTAAAAAAAGGTCTTAATTGCGCCACCGCGTATAAGGCAAAGCACAAAGGGTCACGCGGTCCCCTAAAGATGTAGAAAAGATAGGATATCGAAAATGAACCCCTCGAGTAAGAAAAACCAGAAATTACAAATACCCAGTATATTGAGAACAAAAAAGTAATAATGATAGTCAAGCATAAATACCTAATCTACCGTATAATAAAACCATATTGACTAATCAAATTGACATAAATACCTCAGCCACAATTAACTTTCAGCGAAGTTAATCAAAGTATCAAAATAAAAAGTAATTAAAATCAAACAATGGGCTGACAGATTATTACCTTACATCAAAACTTGGGTTAATTACTACCCTAACTAAAAGCTGAAGGCCAATAATTAAATGAACTCAAAAATATGAACAAATAATGACTGAAATTAAATGGCTTAAAGGAAGCACGCAGAAAAATCTGCAATAATTAACCTAAATCGTTACGACTGTAGATTGTATAAATAAAAGCACAAATTACTCGAAGTTAAGTTAAGCTCACACTAAATACCTTAAATTTAAATAACTTGAAAGTAATTAATTAATCTAGTAGTAACGATATTTAATCAAACGTTTGATTCTTCATTAGAAATAAATGCATATTCAATAATTGCTTCGCCAAAATGGCTTCAAATGAGTACTACTCGTACAGAAAAATACTTAATAATAACACATAGTCAAATTACTACTACGCCAGAAGGGCTTATTACATGTAATGCACAAAAGGTTAACACCTTGTGAAATTGTTACAAATTCTTAACCTAATTAAGGGAAATTAAACCAGATGCCTGACCTTATTCCGAGTAATTCTTCGGCAAGATACCTGACAGATAATACTGCACTCTTACAGTCGTAAACCTTCTTCGGACAATGAAATATATATTACATTATAAAATAACCATAAAATTGTTCACGTAGCCATTCGCTTATAATACGGAAATGTATGTATAACCATAAAAAAACAAGAGCTTAACGCATGTAAGGCTTTAAAATTTTTGCCTATACATAATACTCTTTGATATAACCAAAAAAGAAACCCTGAAACAATGTATAAAATATTAGCTGAGGTAATTGTTCATCAACAAAAAGTACTAACCTTCTAGAAAGGGTAATTGCTAAACACGTGGTCTAAAATTTCGAAGAAACAAAGCTATGCTTGTTATACATCCGCTACGGAGCGTAATCAGTGATTTTTCATACCAAAAATACTACACCATTAAACACTGATTGTCGATATTAATTCTGAATCCCATGTGGGCCTTGCTATATAGGCATGAATTAATATGACGTTAACAAGCCGAGCTTGTTACTACCTCGACGGTTGAATTCAAAGAGAGCCATTCCCAACGTGACAAACGCTAATCCGAGCGTACGGACTTATAGCGCCACCTAGTTGCCACACGAACGTAACAAACTGCCGCGGTATTTGAATGATTTTCATAAGTTTTATGGACGTCGCTCACAATATCAAAAGAAACAAAGTACTTTAATATTTATTATTTTGTAGATTACTTTTCGAACATATTTTTTTGGTTTTATTCTCGAATAGAATTCAATATTTTTCGAATGTACGAGAGTATTATTTTTGCTGTCGGCGGGCCACCAGTATTCGACCGTCGGGCCGCGGTCTGTGCATCGGTGGGATAATGGAATGCTCTTTCCTTCGTATTGTTTTGAAAAAACTGCTTGTGGAGGGGAGAGGCGAAAGGTCATTAAAATAAATTGAGGTATCTGAGTTAGACTGCCCCTCCAGCATTGCCTCATCCTCAAGCGTTGCATGTTCCCGAGCATGTTGCTCTTCGTCTGATGACAATTCATTTACGTTTGTACGCTGAGCTACATTTTCTACATCTAATGGAAAGTCTTCATCGGAAAAAATACAGTAGGATTAATAGGAAATATACCTGTCGCTTTAAATCCAGATGTGCCTTTTGAAATTGTAGCTACCGTGGAGTAGGCCTTATTAAACAACTCCGCTATTCTGTAGACCGTAACGGGTTCACCAGGTGCGCAGTTGACGTTCTCGGTTATAAGCATGTTTGAGCGGATCAAAAAATACAACATCCAATGGTTGAAGTCGGTGAGATGAATGTGGGGGCAGCGAAAGCATTATTATATTATTATCGCGGCAGAAGTTGTAAGCTTCAAGTGTGATGTGACTGCCATGATTGTTAAGAACAAGCAAAATAGGTTCATCCTTAGTGGGTTTTGTATGATTTTTAAAATGATTTAGCCACACAATGAAGAGATTCTCATTCGTCCAACCATTTATAGAGCAACTGTAAATAGCACCCGAAGGTCCATTAGCTTCTAGTTTGCAGCCATTCGTTGTCGAGCGTAGATGAACATTGGAGGAACGTAATCTCCAGCAGCATTCATGCAGCAAATTACGGTAGTCGTTTTTCCGCGCTCTCCAGAAGTTATTGCACCAATTCTCTTTTGTCCCTTTATTCCAACAATTTTGCCTGTTTCATGTACGGTTGTAAATCCACTTTGATCCATATTGTATATATTGTGGGGAGAAAAATGGTGTCGCGTCATAACTTTCTCGAGGTTGTTAAAAAATAAAATAATTTCAATTTTGTTGAACCCCTTTACCCTGTTTAAACTGGTTGCCTCGGGCTTTCTCAGCGAAAGCGACAGGTTTCTCTTAAGGAATGCTTAAAGCCAGTCTACACCAGCTAGGCGTTTTTCTGTATTAAACTGTTGTTTAATTTTCAGTTTTTCAGCATATTTGAAAACCAACTTGCGTAGGCGAACAGGAGTAATTCCATAATACATATTTGCTAAAGTTTTGACGTTAGTACTGATTTCAACTTCTTGTTCTTTGGTCAATATTGGTTTTCTTACCATACTTGGATCACCTTTGCCTAGCATCTTGTATCTCTGTTGGAAGCTAGTGAACGGAATGTTATGGTTTTTTGCCGCTTGCCTTTGGCTTACTTCCTCACATCATCAAATGCTTTTGAAATATCGTCTGCGGTCCACTCAGCTTTTTCGGTTTTGCGTTTATAGTCTCTTGGCATCTAAAAATAATTGTTTTCAGGGGTAATAGCGGTCGTACGGGGTAATGACAGTCAGTTGACCGCTGTAGCGCCAACTGAACCACTACTGTTCATAAAAACATCAAAATTAATTTACTTCAAATTGAGCACTCTAAACGCGTAACAAATTCAAGGATAGTACGTAACTTGCCAAAACTGTATTTGCCAATAAAAATCTCAAAACTGTCTATTCTAAAAGCTAAAATCAGCGCGTATTTTCTTATAACACCGCAGCAGGAATCAACAAGCTCTCTCCTTGCCATTCGCTGTTCGACTGAATTGAAGCGCGTGTGGTCGTCTTTTAAACAAATACTCTCCGCTAGAGATCACTATGTATTACGCGACTTTAATTCAAATATTAGTCGAAAGCTTTGCTGACCGCGCTTATCCCGTGACCGTTATTCCCCCTTTCTCCCCTAATCCGTTATCACATTTCATTGCTAATTTGTTCATGAATAGTTTTAAAACTAGCATGAAAAGAGAGAATGGATATTTTCCGAGAATCTGGCTTAGGTACGTTGACAATATATTCGCGGTGTTTGATACTACAAAAACAAGTACCCGCGAATTTCTCAGCAAGTTATACTCAAAATTTGATTCCATTAAATTCACAGTAGAAGAAGAAGTGAACAACAAACTTAATTTTTTGGATACGTTAGTTATTAGGACTGAACAGAATTGATTAGAAATTGGCATCTACAGAAAAGAAATTAACACGAATAGATTCATTCTAGCTGATTCAAATCATTGCGACCAACAATAAATGTCCGCGTTAATTTTTTTAATATAATAATATAAGTCTGGAATTTATAAAATTGCATGCAAAGACTGTGATTAAATTAATATCGGACAAACAAATGAATCAATGGAGACTAGATATAACGAGCATCCAGCTCACTTTCAGAGAGAAGCAGAACATGGTCTTTTTTATTTTATTTTTGAATTCCCCATCAAATTTTGAGTAAATTTCGTGGACCATGTCCTATACCTACCAAAAATTAATAGTTTTTAAAATATTTCAATTTTTCTAGAAAAGCACAGTCCCAAATAAGTCACGATATTGTTCATTATGTTTTAAGTAAAATAGTAAATAATTAATCACTCAAGACTGGTAAGATTTAGGTATAGGAAATGACAATAAAAATAGAAATGAAAAACTGATATAAAATACAGAATGTTGTATGTTTAATAAGCAAGTTATAAATCTTTCAAATTGTTGGAATTTAGTGGTGTACGTAAAATGCCCTGAACAAAAAATTTAATATTTTAAAAGCTGACACATATTACTGGAGTCTTATAATTCGCTGTGCCAAAATTTGAATCAGTAGCGTATTGCTTATAGGAGTATCGTGATTTATTTGGGACTGCATTTTTCTAGAAATCATTAGTAGATATCATTAGGTACCTTTGGCTTTTTCTGGGTAGCTTTTTATAAAAATACGGCACGTCCGCTCAACAATTCTATTACACTCGCCGTAAATAATGATAAGATTAAAAAAATCGTCATTTCCAAATGCTAAATTTGGCATTACCTGCAACATACCTAATGCATACATGAACAATTTACTATTAAGCTGTCACATCTTTGACAGTCATGGCCTGCGCTTTATTAATATTGATATACTAACCCTTAATAACTTGAATTATCGTCTTTTGAAAAAAAAAACATATTTTCGACTAATAAATGTCATCTACGACGTTATATGAGGCCAAAGAAACACATTTTTCGTAATTTCTCTTTTTTATTTTTGACATATGTGGCGTGACATATATGTCACACTAGGAAGTGTGAGCAAAATACAAATTATGAGTATGAATATAAAAGTTAATGGAAACTGGAAGCTATTTTTGGTGAAAAACTATATTGCAATCGATACAAAGTACCAGATCACATTTGGAACACATTGTTCGGACAATCGATATGCAGTTCTCCTGTGCACAGCGTCTCCTCTTTTGGTGCGGAATGGACTAGAACCAAAGCTTAAGGGTCTCCCGGGGCGTTTGGATTGTGTGCCATATCTTGATAGATATGTTAACACAATGTATCTGCGAAACTCGAGCTGTAAATCCAACCCATTTCCAGCTTTCTTGTACGAGTACCAAGCGTTTTGAATACTAACATTCAGAAGCCATATAAAAAGGCACCTCCACCATTTAGACCATTAGATGAGTTCCTCCCATTGAAGTATTATACTTTCCTACAACATTAGGTCGAGGTACAACAACAACCTTCTTATCACTTTGCGAAAATCCTTTCACATGCGAAATAAGTTCAACTTCATAAAAGGGTTGAAGCCACAGTGACAACGTTATTGTTGACTCAACGAACAAAAATAATACCATTTTGACGATCTAGAATACAGTGGTGTTCACCTCTGGGTTTCTTTTTCAAAGATGTTTTGTATGGTAATGAAATACCTTTAGGCAGACGCTTATCACGTATCGTCCCAGTGCACCAAATTCCTAAATCTCTCATATCACGGAGCAGAGTTGGGCCTGCGAATAAATTGTCTATATGAAGCTTGTAAGGCAACTTCTTTTCGCTTTCCGCTAATTCCCGTAGCATACCAACTAGAGGAGCGGTTGCTTTCTCATAGAGTTGTTCTTCATTATTCACACATCGAAGATTTTTACTATGATACAAGTCAAAGTTGAATAACTAACCTCCACTGGTATTTAGAGACCATATTTTTTTGCCAAAACGTATAGGCTTTCTCCTAATAAACTGTGTCAATCCGTGCCTTCCAAAATACTTTACCATCGATTCATTGTAATTGATGTTCTCTTCAGGCACAAACTATTTTAGAAACGTATGTTTCAATTTATCCATTAGTGGACGAATTTTCCATGCTTTATCATTTTCCACTGGATTATTGTTGTCTGCCAAGTGAACAAATTGCATTATTTGCTCGAATCGGTTCTTTCTGATCGCTTTTTTTACCATTGGATTGCCCAAATCCGATTTGGAGTCCCAGTAGAATCGCCTCGCTGGTTTTATGTCATAACCGCTCAAAATGAAAACTCCTATGGCACACTTTATTTCTTCGGAAGTTATACGGGGATCAGTGTTCTTGAAAAGCGCATAATTTCTGGTCTCGTTTACAAGATAGATGTATATTATCCCAAAATAATTCAAAATATTTCTACTAGTGTAAGGTTCGTAAATTCTGTAAAGTCTGGAGAAGCAAATTCTTTGAAAGGTTCCTTGATATCGCCAGATATCCATTCAAAATCCGTTTGCTTACTCCTAGGCAAAGAAAGTATTTGTGTTTCATCTGCCTGTATATTGTCGCTGTTTATCCTTGTATTATCATGCCGCCGAATTTCCACCGGAGCACGTAGCTGGTGACCAGTCAGCTTATCCAAATCTCCATTGTCATCTTCTTCTCCAGAATCTTCTCCAGTCAACTGATTCACTTCCGGTGGTTCAGCATGTATGGCCTCTACATCCAAATCATCATCAGCATATATCATTTCAAGTGCTTGTTGGAGAGAAAAATTTGGCGTAAAGAGAAATCATCAATTACTCACAATAAAGTATAACATTCCTAATTTTGCTACTACATTATCCTAGCGTTACCTATAAGTAACACTTAACTTTGTACATACTTTTATTGGGAAATACAAAAACTAACCTAAATACTAATATCACATTCTAAAGCTACACTAATTTCAAGATAATTTTTAATTCTTTGATCAACATTCATACTGAAATATAGAAGTCGAATCGAATGTCCATATTTTATAGTAGGGTAGGCCGGGGACAGTTGAAATATTTCTGCTACTTGATTTTTTTCCTCTCTGCAGCTATTGCAAATTTCTAAGTTTTAAAGTGAGTTGTTGAGAGCATATCTAATTAGGTTCGTATTCATATAAATTCATTGCCCTAGGACGATATATAAACATATTTACAAAAATTTGGACCAGGCCAAACTGTTTCAATCGTCCCCTTGCCGGGGACGAATGAAACACATACCAGGGACAATTGAAACAACATTTGGATTAATTAAATTATTCATTCTAATACTGATTTATGAATCATAAAAATATATATGTAGTAACAAATTATTCATTCTGAAAAACAGTTGTGACAGATATAATAATCTTCCTGTCGAGTGCATAGTTTGTGGAACCAATGACGACATTCAATACACTGCACCCACTTTTCTCAAGGGCGGCTATTACCATACGGTTCTAGGCAAACTACACAGAAATAATCCTCGTTTTTGCTGTCACCCTGTTCCTGATTCTTTTGGTCTTGTTTGGCTTTCTTTGACTGTAGAACTGCTTTCTGTTTATTTTCAAACTTCTGAAGATTTCGCGCATCATATTCTTCTTGAATAGCATTTATCTCAGGAGTGTCGGTATAAATTGTCGATTTTCTCGTTTTTCGTGTATTCCCTGTTTTTCTAGGAAGCGCTTTCGGAAACGGTCTAACGATTTCTGGCGAAAATCCAGCCGTTGACGTGCTTGGTCTTGTGTCAGCATCACTGACTTCCGTGATATTAACTGTATTGCTGATGCTGGTGGAATTTAAGCACTTGTTGGTCGTATCAACGCCGCAAGGAGATGGCGGAGCAGCTCTACTGGTGTTTGCTTCTGGTACAACTTCAGTGGCATTCGACGTTGTGTCATCAGGAATTGGTCTATCCGTGACATAGGAAGGAGCAAAATCTTGCTCTGTGAATATATCTCTATATAACGAACATATTCCGGTGCAAATAAATCCAGCTACAACGTTTGACTGCGTGATGGCAAAGATTCTTTGACAATACTGGGGATGTCGTAAATTGTCATCGTTTTTCCGGGGTTATTTCTCATCTAGGCGTCGCAATGTGAATTTGCAGCCTTTTTGAAAGGACCGTAAACAGACCGATCCAGTGGCTGCAGCTTATGAGAACAGTGCGGGGGAAATGACAACATGACAATACCATTTTCTTTACAGAAGTCTAGGCATCGTATACCTATGTGCGACTGGTGGTTATCAAGTAAAAACAATACTTTATTTTCTATTGAAGCGCTAGTATGCTTTTTAAAATGGTTGAGGTATATCAAGAATTCATCTTCTTGCATCTAGCCGCTCGCGTTTCCTGTCCCAATACATCCCACTGGACCGTCACGGACGAAGTGATCCTTGTATCTTAACCACGGAAACATCCGTAGAATATGTGGGCTGCTTTGATTATATATCCTATATATTTCCTGGTTTACGCCAAATACTCGCCTCACACAATGAAAACCCATAGTCGGAGGAATAACTGATCGCTGCTCAATTGCTTGCTTTTTTTTCTTCATAAATCGACTCAAAGACACGTAATGTAGTCCGAATTTTGCTGCCGCAGACCTTATTCAAACCTTATTTTTGATAACCTCTTTATAGGCTCCTTTATACGTCTCACTCTTACTCGAGGCATCCTAAAGCAAAATATATATATAAATATATGTAAAGTTTACCAATTTTATCAGTTCTGACACTGACAGACTTTAGACTTTAAAATGTGAAATTACTGCAACTAGTGCAGAATATGAGTTCCTTCTTTTAATTTAAATGAAAAACAGTAGATTCCTACGTGACGTTTCGGATTTATTTAATCCTTCTTCAAACCTATATATAAATATATAATAAAACTTAACTATTTTTAAACCAAGAAACAATAACTTACAACAAGGATAATCGTTTTTCTAAATACAAAGCTCTAAAAATATTGTGAAACAATTTTGACAATTTTGAAATTTTGAAATTTGAAAACATATGCAAAATATTTGATAAACAATTTTGTAAACAAAACCAGACATGTTAGATTTTAAATTTCACAATGTTTTTAGAGCTTTGTATTTAGAAAAACGATTATCCTTGTTGTAAGTTATTGTTTCTTGGTTTAAAAATAGTTAAGTTTTATTATATATTTATATATAGGTTTGAAGAAGGATTAAATAAATCCGAAACGTCACGTAGGAAACTACTGTTTTTCATTTAAATTAAAAGAAGGAACCCATATTCTGCACTAGTTGCAGTAATTTCACATTTTAAAGTATAAATATATGTATATAAGCAAAACCTAGGTAGGTATATCAGTAAGCTTTATAAAATAATTCACAGTGGGGACAATTGAAACATGTTTCAACCGTCCCCATGTAATTTGTTTCAGTTGTCCCCATTACACCTATTTAAGTAAACACTTAAATATTTTCTTAATCTCGAACGACAATAATAATCTAAACTATGTCAATGAAAGAGGGTAAACCATATGCATATAAAAATTGTCAAAGCTGGGTAGTTACTTACGCTCTTATTTCTTGTATCACACTTTTTCCACAGACGAAAAACTTGACACTGATGGCGGCAAAACACATTATACAAGGTAGACATTTACATTCTCAACTGCCGTCAGATGTCTAGAGGAAGCATCTAGAGACGGTTCGTTTGGTACACACGCTCGCGATTTAAACCGCAAAATCTAGGAAAGATTAAGTGTATTAATATGTTTCTATTGTCCCCTGTTTCAATTGTCCCCAGTCTACCCTAATTAGAAACAACACCAACTTTAACAATTATTAAGCACGTCAAATCAAACGCACTTAATCAACCACGTGAACGGAATGTTAGAATGAGGTTTACTTAGCCCCAATGTGTTGACACCTAGCGATTAATACCGAAACTTAAGGGGCAAAGAAAATAAATTACCGTTACCGATTTGCGTTGCATATAAGTCACGCTAAGTTGTTAAGGGTTAAGTTTCGTTATTTTTAAGTGAAATAATCAAATATCTCAAAACTAGTTAGATTTAAGTTTGGGGAATGCTAGTATCAATTAAATGAGAATGAAGACAGGAATTGAAAACTGATATAATATACAGTGTTGTATTTGAAATAAGCGAGTTATAGTTGTCTGAAATTGTTGGAATTGAGTTGTATGGGAAAACGCCCTGTATAAAAGTGTAATACTTTAAAGGAAAATCACCATGTCAAATTTTAAGTCAGTAGCGTTTTTGTTTGCAGCAATGATTTAATTGGGACTGTTTTTCTAGAAAAATTGAAAAAAATATTGAAATATCTCAAAAACTATTAATTTTTGATATGCTGAAATTTATTCAGAATTTTTTAGAGAATTCAAAAATAAAAAAATACCATGTTCTATTTAACCCTGTTAAGTTGGACAGAAACGTTCTTAACAGTCTCTTAACAGCTTCCCTTTATCACTATTAAAGTCTGTGTATTCATCGGAAATGTCCGTATTAGGTGAAACAAGTTCCTCACTAAATAAAACAGTTTCCAACTTGTCGTTTTCTGCTCCATCTAAAATTATAATACAGTCAAACTCGGATATAGCGAACCATGGACAAGTATCAAAAATAGTTCATTACCGCCCAGCGATCGTTATAGCAGAAGTGTAGGTGTGTATTTGTGATGTAAAAGATGTAGTTGCTGTGGTAATAACATTTGTTAAATATTTTCTTAATAAGTATATTAAAAATAAACACCAATTCTAAGTACAGACGAGTATGTACATAGTGAAAAAACGGTAACATAAAAATACTGCTTAAATCGTTCGGATAATCCCTTAATGTTATAATATTTCAAAATATCAATAGAAATAGAACCTATCTATTCTCATATTGAAATTTTTAATCGTATGAAATATGTACTACTATCATTAATAAAATAATCATTCTAGTATAAAACAAACTTTATTCAATGAAAAACAACGAAAACGTAAACATCAGAACTTTTTAGTAAAATAAGTATAATTTTCAAAGTTTGTTGGCATTAGCATCATTATTGAAAAAAAAAACATTCAACACAGAAGCATGAATTGCATTTTATGCATTTATATGCACTCTGCTTACATTTAGAAATTGCATACTTTTGTCCATATTCATTTTTCAATTTTTGTAGCACGCCACACATCTTCGTCGAGCTTTTCCCATATTTTCTAGTCTACAATTTGATGTGTTGGATAGAGTTTTTTCTACAAGTGTATTATATTGTTAGTTACTTGCTCTTTGAATTTAGTTATATTCATTTTCTCGTCAGTATTTTTTGTATGTAAGACATGCGCATTTACTAGTGCAGATCTAGTAATCAGTTCCACAGCTAATTTTCTGAACCACTTAATACCTCTTCTCAGTGACGTTGAATACGACTTCATCTGGTTTGAAAGATCTATGAATGATTTACAATTATTATAATCAATTATAATATCTGGTTTTTATGATCCATTTGCTACACTTTTGCGACTATCTGTATGAACAGTGCTCAAAACGTCTCTTTTATCTCTACACTGTAAGATTACAATTTCGGTATTACTCTCCCGTGCAACTTGTTGGCCCCTTTTGAGTTTTGCATTTGTAACCTCCTTTGGATTAAGTTTCTGTTACTTCTGAGTGTACCAACCAAATGTGTTGATCTCATAAGAAGTTTATCGGCTAGGTGAATACTTGTATAGTAGTTGTCAGTATATAGTAATCTTCCACTGTCTAAAAGGTCATTGAATGAGATTGTACTTCATCTACTAGCAAACTTGTTGGTTTGCAGTATAAATAAAACAGCCGTTTCTTTACACTTACTGAATATGTATATTTAACTTAAACCAAAATACCTAATACTAACACATAACTTATTGTAACCAGAACACACGAGTTTCGCGGTGTGCTGTACAAGTATTGCACGCAAGGTACCAAGACGAGAACTGTCTTTTTGAACATTGATATGCCTTATATAAACTTCTATGCATGATAAGGATTGTAGAACCTAATTATTGGTAATTCCTAACATTAACTTCCAAGAACTATTTATACGTTGCAAAATTATAAAATGACAAAATTGGAATTACCATAGTAAACTGAATACAATTACAGTACAAACGGGTGACAATATAAAACTTAAGGTAGAAACTTGCTTAGATGTTAAATTCTATTGTATGAGGTTTCTTTGAAATTATGTACCTGCGGCATTTGTAGAATTTGCAAGGGATTGAGAATATTGTTATATACATATCGGAAGAATAGGCACACAATAAGTAAAATTGCAACAATAAAATTACAAACGGATATTCAATAGAAGTCTATACAATTCCTACAGATTAAAATGAGTAACACTATGCTATTATCAATTAGTATACAAAGGAAATACCCAGATTTTATATGACAAAATTCTCTAAAACTATACTTATATATACACACTAAATGAATGTTCTTAACATACCGCCCGCCTTGAAAGCGGTGTCTTTCAATAACTTGTCACAAACTTAGTTTTCAATTGGAAACAAACACACCTTTGTTACTGGTCGTTGAAAAATGCCCCGCGATGTTTTCACCGAAACCGTTCGAACGACACCATCCTTTCCTGGAAACACTTCCTTCACCCGACCGGAAATCCAACAAGAAACTGGAACGTTATCTTCCTTGATTAGCACCAAACGCCCAGGCTCAAATTTCTGTTCATTGCGCTGTTTCCATTTGCTTCTTGTTTGTAGTTGATGCAGGTACTCAATGTTCCATCTTTTCCAGAAATGTTCTCGAACTTGCTGGATATGTTGCCAACGAGAAAGGGTGTTCATCTTCAAGTGATTCAACGTTGGTTCT
This sequence comes from Holotrichia oblita, assembly GCA_023690525.1. NCBI lineage: Eukaryota > Metazoa > Arthropoda > Insecta > Coleoptera > Scarabaeidae > Holotrichia > Holotrichia oblita. The sequence continues at coordinate 73,238,430 of CM043023.1, forward strand.
GCAATAGAGGTTAGTGTGTCTCCAATTAGAAAATGGGATGGGGTAAGAAAGGTTAGGTCGTTTGGGTCATTGGAAATTGGTGTTATGGGTCGTGAGTTTAGAATAGCCTCGATCTGAATTAAGAGAGTGTTCAGTTCCTCATAACTTAATGAAGCTCCCTTAGTCACCCGATGTAAATGAAATTTTATTGACTTGACAGCAGCTTCCCATAATCCGCCGAAATGTGGAGATCGTGGTGGTATAAAATGCCATTGGATGCCTTCCGTTGCTAACTTATTGTGCATGTCCTCTTGAGATCGTTGGGACAGGAATTGACGCATTAATATCTTCATTTCTTTAACTGCTCCAGCAAACTGTGTCCCGTTGTCGGAATATATGTTTGATGCTTTTCCTCTTCGCCCAATGAATCTTCGCAATGCGGCCAGAAAAGATTCAGAAGTAAGATTTCCCACTAATTCAATATGTACCGCCTTTGTCGCAAAACATACAAAAACTGCACCATAAGCCTTGCCAATGTTATTGCTTCTTCTTTTACCTTCGTTTATATATAAAGGTCCAAAATAATCATTTTATCATTACATTTTCAAACGGCCTTGATTGCGTAATTCTTTTGACTGGAAGGTTGCCCATTATGGGTATGCTGGAAATAGGTTTGGCTTTAAAGCAAGTAATGCATGCTTTAATCAGACGCCTGACGTCATTCCTAACTGAAATCGGCCAATACCTTGTTCGTATAATGGCTATTGTTGCTTGAACTCCAGAATGTAACTGCTTACGATGTACATCATTGATTAGTAACTCTGTTAGAGGATGGTTTGATGGTAACAAGATTTGATGTTTACGATCATACTGGATTGTTAAATTTGTTAGTCGTCCTCCCACTCGTAAAATACCATTTGTATCAATGAATGGATTTAATGACAGTATGTTGCTAGCTGTGTTTATAGTACCATACTTTTGTATGTGTAGAATGTCTTTACCAAATTCTTGTTTCTGTACAACTTTAACTAGGGTCATCAACGAATCATTTAACTCTGTAGTATCTATTCTCCCTACCTTTTGTGCATTTGAGTTTTGATTTTTTCGTGCTACCATATTATTATAAAAACGCCTGCAATAACTTATTACTCGAACTAGTTTCTCCAGGCTTGAAAATCGGCGAAATATGTCTAATGTATCAATATTTGAAACAGACATATTGACTGTAGTTCTCCGCTCTAATTGTGCTTGATTGTGATTGATTGTGTTACTTGTAGGCCATAGATGTGAATCCAATTTTAACCGCTGAGGACCTTGCCACCACAAGTTGTTTGTTTGTAACTCACATGGCGAGCTACCTCTTGAAACTATGTCAGCTGGATTTTCCTGTCCGTCAATATGATACCAATCTGATGAACCTGTCAATTCTTGAATTTCACTAACACGATTGGCAACAAACGTCTTCCAGGATTTGGATGGAGCCTTGATCCAAGCCAGAACAATTGTAGAATCAGTCCACAAATAGATTTTATTGAACTCAATATATAATATGTTGCTTAATTTCGCGTACAATTGAGCTAGCAGTAATGCGCCGGACAGTTCTAATCTCGGCAATGTGGTAGCTTTCAATGGTGCTACCTTGGACTTCGAACATAACAAATTCGAAGATATTTTACCTTCCTTATTTGTGGTTCGTATATATATACATGCTCCATAGGCCTTTTCACTTGCATCACAAAATCCATGCAGCTCATAGACTTAGGCTTAATAGCGATCACATGTCTCGGCACCTGTAAAAAAATTTACTGTGTTGTTGCATTGATACACTTATACCATGCTTTTTGAATATCAGATGGAAGCAACTCGTCCCATCCTAATTGTGATTGCCACACTTTTTGCATTAGAAGTTTTGCATTAACTACAACCGGGCTAACAAGACCTAGTGGATCAAATATTTTGGAGATCTCTGATAAAACTATTCTTTTCGTGACATTTTTTAAATGTTTAAACGATACAGAATATTGTAAAGCATCGGTTGATGGGTTCCACTGCAAACCTAGGGTACTTACTACATCTGTCTTGGCTAAATTAAGAATCATGTTGCTAATAGCAGAATTGTACATGTCATTGCAAAATTCTAGCTTATTCGAAGCCCATTTTCGTAACTCAAATTTGCCCTTAGTTAGAATTTGATTCACTTCGTGTTTTATTACATTCAGTTGGTTTATCTCGTTGGCACCCGTCAACAAGTCGTCTACATAAAAATCGCGCATAATAATTTCAGCTCCGGTGTGATAAACATCCTTCATCATTAGTGCTAGTTCCTGCAAGGTTTTAATTGACAAATAAGGAGCTGCCGTAGTGCCGTATGTAACTGTCGTTAACTCATAAGTTTGTAGAGGTTCGTTAGGATTATTTCTCCAAAAGATCCGTTGAAATGGTGTACATGTCTCATTTATTCGGACCTGCCTATACATTTTAGCGATGTCGGCTGTGATAACATATTTGTATGTGCGGAATCGACACAGTATGTCGAATAAATCCTGTTGCATCTTCGGACCACTCATAAGAATGTCATTCAAAGAATATCCACTTTATGACTTCGCAGACCCATCGAATACGACTCTTATCTTTGACGTAAGACTTTTCTCCTTGAAGACAGCATGATGGGCCAAGTAAAAATGAGGTGACGATTCTGATAGGGATATATCATTTACCTGTTTCATGTGCCCTAGTTCAAGGTATTCTTGCATGAATGCGCTATAATCCTGTTTGAGTTGTGGGTTTTTGCAAAATTTTCTTTCTAACGAAAGAAATCGCCTTAAAGCTTGGTCTCTGGAATTACCTAATACGCACGGATCTGTCTTGAATGGGAGAGAGACAATAAAGCGACCGTTACCATCCTGCGTTGTCGTAGCCTTGAAATGATCTTCACATCGTCGTTCGTCTGGAGACAATGGAGATCCCTTAACAACGTGTTCTAGATCCCAAAATCGGGATGTTTTCATCGAGCGTGTTCAGGGTAACATGATTACATATTGATTTATCTGGTGATAACTTGCTAGGCGTTGTTCTTCCTGCAATTAGGTATCCTAGTATAGAATCTTGTAGGAAAGGTTGGTTTTTTCCTATTGCCACTGACTCCCCTCGTATTAGCTGATAAAACAATTCAATGCCTAGAAGTATGTCAACATCCTCGGATATATGAAATTCTGGATCCGCCAATTTGATACCATGTGGTATCCTTACTTGCTCTCTCGGTATTGACACTAGCGGAATACGCGCCGAGTTCTTATCTAGTATAAAGCAATCTACTTGGACCTTAAAATTGTGTCGCAGCGATTGTAGTTGCGGTTGAATGGAATATGTGGTGGTCGTATTTGACTGATTAATACCAGCAATCGACATAAATGTACGTTTCTTCGGTAAATTGAGGATGTTCGCAAATCTCCTTGTAATGAGATTAGATTGTGACCCTGAATCTAATAAAACTCTACATCTATGTTTACGGCCAGTTACATCCGCAACGTTAACTACAGCTGTTGATAGTAAAACATGTGACAATTTGTGGGAACTATGATTTGCAATGGTCGAATTGGCTTCAGCTTGAGTAGTGGGAGGTTGTTGTATATGTAATAAACTATTATGTTTCTTGTGGCATATTTTGCAAGTACCAGCAGAACATTTGAACGCGAGATGATTTTCTTTTAAACAGTTCGCACACAGTTTTTTGGTTTTTACTTCTTGTACTCGTTGCTCAACTGGAAGCTCAAGAAACTTTTGGCAATAATAAATAACATGATTTTCCTTGCAGAAACTACAACATTGTGATATCTTATTATTTGCAGCACATATATGGAAGTGCTTTTGACACGCGACATTTCAGGTTTCGAAGATTTTGCAATTGCTTCTAATGTTTGACATCTTTTTGCGATAAATTTGGTGAGTTCTTCAAACGTAGGAAAGCTGTCGGTAGTGAGAGTTGTTTCCCATTCCTTTACAGATGTTGAATCCAACTTTGATATAAATATATGAATGAGCAAATCGTCCCAATGTTGTGTTGGACGTTCTAATGCGGTAAGCGCTCGAATGTGCTTAAGAAAACCATCTAATAATTGCCTAATTATACTGTGATTTTCCTTAGTAGCAGTTGGTAAATCATGCAAAGCTTTTATGTGTTTTTGCACAATTATTCTTTTATTGTTGTAACGTTCTTGTAACATTTGCCATGCATGATCGTAATTGATTGCCGAGATTTCTAAAGAATGTAAAATGGCTGCGCCGTTACCTTTGAGTGATGATTTTAGATAATGAAATTTTTGAATATTGGTAATGGACTCGTTTGAATGAATCAACGAATTGAATGTGTCGAAAAATGGGAACCAATCCTCATAATTTCCAGAGAATGATGATAGATTGATAGTTGGAAGCTTTACTTGAAGTGACTTATTTGTTGATGAACCTGAAGATATGAATGGGTGGCCTAATGTTGTAGATTGAATCAGGCTATCACAACGGGATGTCAAATCATAATATTTGGTTTCAAATTCTTCAATACAATCATCATTTTTGGAGGAACCATGTTTGATTTGTTCTAAGTGAGCATTTGTGAATTGTTCAAACAGTGACTCTAACTTGGCTTTTCGGGCTTTGATTTGTGGCAAATGTGTCAATTCGACCTTATTTGATACTTCGTCAAGATAATTTTCGATCCTGGTTACTGCTGCATTAATGTATGATTGAAGTTGTTCGAAATCGTTTGCACAATTTTCAGGCATTTTAATGGTAGTGAGGGTATATAAAGGAATATTATAAGAGAAATATAGGAAATCAGTAATTGGAGACTAACCTGATGGCTGAGTTCTTGTTGAATCCGCTGGTGTTCTCCTGTGGCTGGTGGTTGTAGATATGTTGTTTAAAACAACATCCGGCTCGAAGGACCAAAAATATGAATGAGATTGTACTTCATCTACTAGCAAACTTGTTGGTTTGCAGTATAAATAAAACAGCCGTTTCTTTACACTTACTGAACATGTATATTTAACTTAAACCAAAATACCTAATACTAACACATAACTCATTGTAACCAGAACGCACGAGTTTCGCGGTGTGCTGTACAAGTATTGCACGCAAGGTACCAAGACGAGAACTGTCTTTTTGAACATTGATATGCCTTATATAAACTTCTATGCATGATAAGGATTGTAGAACCTAATTATTGGTAATTCCTAACATTAACTTCCAAGAACTATTTATACGTTGCAAAATTATAAAATGACAAAATTGGAATTACCATAGTAAACTGAATACAATTACAGTACAAACGGGTGACAATATAAAACTTAAGGTAGAAACTTGCTTAGATGTTAAATTCTATTGTATGAGGTTTCTTTGAAATTATGTACCTGCGGCATTTGTAGAATTTGCAAGGGATTGAGAATATTGTTATATACATATCGGAAGAATAGGCACACAATAAGTAAAATTGCAACAATAAAATTACAAACGGATATTCAATAGAAGTCTATACAATTCCTACAGATTAAAATGAGTAACACTATGCTATTATCAATTAGTATACAAAGGAAATACCCAGATTTTATATGACAAAATTCTCTAAAACTATACTTATATATACACACTAAATGAATGTTCTTAACAGTCATGAATGTCAAAACTGCTGAGGAGGAAACTGGCATTCAAGATTCAGGTTCTCTACCACAATAAATTTTTATATTGTACGTATACCCATTTTTTATGGACAATTTGAGTAATTTTATGCCAAATTTGTGGCGTTTATTTTTGATACATATACTGTTTGAAGGCTAATCGACCACGAACAGGCACGAGAGTCTCATCAAGGCAAATCTCTTCTTGCGGAATATTGCCAGATTAAAATCTTTCCAGCAGTTTATCAAGATAAGGTTGAATTTTGAACAGGCGGTCATTTGTGGGATACTTTTCATTATCGGAAAAGTGCCACATTCGTAACAATAATTCAAAGCGATTTCTGGACATGATATTTTTCACTTCATTTTTATACAATCCATTTTTGGACCAATAAGTACAGTAAGATCCTTAGAAATTTCTCCATTTCAAGACAATCCACATCTTTCCTTAGGCGTGATTTACTAGTGAAATTGTTTTTCTGTTCAATTTCACTAGGTACATACTCGTCCTCCGTCTAAACTTTCATCCACAATGGACTGCAACCTCTTCTGTTCAGCTTCAATACATACATATTCAAATTCTAATAGTTACGTACACATAACCTCTCAGATGCAAAGCGTTGAAATAACTGATTGAACGATTGAACTAACATTGAACGTATACGAAGTAACACGTTAGATCAGGTCGAGATGTGGTTTTATATCAAATAGCATAGTGCGTTATTGGTGCATTATATATGTATAACTCACGCGGCCGTAAACGTTCGGGCGCAGCGTGAGTCAAATATAATGCACGGGGGTATATCATATTTATGGGTTGAAATTTAGGAGTAATATAAATTTTCATTAGTTAGCTATTAGATACTATTTTAAACCTAAAAATATAAAAAAGTCATGTAGCCTTAGAGCACTATTTTTTTTTCGACATGGCAGTCAACGTGTTAATAAATATTTTCTTTCGAAACAAAATACTGTAAGTGTCGATACAATCGCAAACTTGAGTAAACGGAACAAATCGAATTTGTTTCAGTCAAGCGAGTATTTCTGTTATTTTAAACTTTGTCCATTGAGTTAAGGTTTCTGTTTATATATTGGAAACAAATAAAAGGACAATTCTTGAAAACAACCTCGTATCATTTATCAGCATTACTCTTATAATATGAAGTAATAAAAGGTTAACAGTAGATTATTTATTATCTATACGGCATTATTAGTTTTTATATGTAACTTAACATTGTAAGGATAATGCAGGGAATGAGGTAAAGTTGTAATGTATGTGTATCGTCTTTTTGGTTTCTTCTGTCTAGTTACTACCAGATATACTTACCCCACGTAAAAGCAATGTTCAAAATTCACTTTTCAATAGGTGCAATCATCGGAGAATGATTTTATCATAACACAAAGATTCACAGTGTACTGTACAACGATTTATACAAAAAATTAAAATTTTTTAATTTTCGTTATTCTCGCCTTGTAGTACCTAATTCTCTTTTCAAGAAGCACATTTTGGAATAGTAATTTCGAATAAATATTTTAATTCTTGTCTCCTCTTTCAAATCTATATACACCGAATGCAGCTCTACATTATAACTTATAACTAGCCACAAACAAAATATGGCAATTATGAACTTTAATTATGACCTTCAACTGTTAAGGACAAAAAGTTTCTTTTATATTAACTGTAAAGCGTTTTTTTTTCTAATAATATTTTCAAAGAAAAACAAATTGCAAAGTAATATATATTTATTGAAAAATTCTAAAATAATACATTAACTTATATTTTAAGTGCAATAATACATAAGTTTATAGTAATTAGAAATGTAAATTACTACACCGAGAAAAATAGAGGGTCAGTCAACACAAAACACATCCGCTCAATGTGCCAGTTTCTTTCAATATGAGCAATGCATCTAAGATGTTATTCCAAACAATCAAATGTATTGAAGTTTGTACGTTAAATCAAGAATGAAAGATGTTGAGACAACGTACTTTTTGCTTGAAATGTATTTATGAGATCGTCCATGTAAAAGAAAAATTTGTTGAATCAAACACTTTCAGCGTCAGACTATCATAACGTCGACTTAATTTGATATTGCGCCATATAGCTCTAAAATGTAGAGTCTTTATATCAACAACAAAAAATGTTGACTGAATATTATAATTTTTTGTGGCAAATTACAAATACGTTTCATGTTTAAATTCGCTTTAAAATTGGCAATGGACACAAATAATATGAAGATTGTTACTACTTTGCAGTTGATCACAGAATTTTTAATAGGTTGACAATTAAAAATTCTGTGGTCAACTGTGAAATAGTAACAATCTTCATATAATTCGTGTTCATGCCCAACTTGAAACGCGCAGATGAAATTTCGAAAAAGAAAGGACATGGTAAGAAAATGCAAGTAAATACATAACTGCAATTTTATTAAAACGACTTAACAATACACATCTTTGATTCAATATAAGAAATATGTGGAAAAACGTCCAAAACTGCCGTAAGGGCTTTTAATACAACTTTATTCGTTTCAATAATAACAAAAGAACGAGAATGGCCATCGTAGTGTAATGTAGAAAAAACAGATAGAATGAAAGAAATTGCACTTTGATTCTGTACTAACACATATTTAATCTTTACAAACACTAGCATGAAATCTAATTCATCAATAATCAGAAATTGATTTGGTCTGTAATAAATGGAGTTACTTTTTAACCATGGTACCTGCATGTACTCCGAGCCAATATTAGTCAAGTTACATAAGAGGTTGTCACAGCTGGTTGCCAGCGAACCTAATTGACCATCATTCATAAACCTTCTTTAACTATTAAACGATGGCAAAATACCAGTTGATTTTTCAGGGCTAATGTGTATGTTATGTTTTTTCTAGATGATACATTATTAGCATTAGATTTAAAAGTCTTGTGCCGACTCTCAAATGGTATCGAAAATATATCACTGATAGGGCCTATGCGGCGTAATATAGTAGGGTAATGGGTCAAGAGATGGTGTTTCCTGTTTTAGTGCTCCAAAATATTTGATATACAACATATGATGCTCTTCAATAAGCATTGTAAAGAGATTAGCATCATTCACAACAACAATGGTAACAATTGGTGCTTCCAAAATTTCAATAATGGATAATAGTGGATATTGTGCACACAATACATGATACATCTTAAAGAGTATATCAAAGCACTTCAGCACCTTTTCAGTTCTATAACTGTAGTTATTGCTACCTTTCTAATTAATCTAAATATATATAAATGTACCTACCGGCTAGACTATTACTCTTATCAATCCGGGATTTCGAAACGGTGGTATGTCGGAAACGGTCTGAAAGGGAGCTTCCACGACTAGCATCAGTTGGTACGGTGTGAGTGGATAACCACTTAATAAAAATAGTTCTAAACAGGGCGCCACACTCCGCCTTCAACACTTAATAAAAGTAGGAGTGATACTAATTATTAATTTTTTCCTAATCAAAACCACCGGATGGTTATAAACTACACTTTGTGGGCCGAATACAAAAGACTATACTGAGTATGAATTTTAAATAACGTATATTAGCAAAAATTCGTAACTCTGAGATATTTTCCCAACAGTATTTTTCAAAGGTTTGCAAATGTTCGACATAAAACTAACTAACAGCAAAGAACGCCTATTGCAGGGATTTCTACCTCAACATATAAACCTTAACCTAAATAAATCCTAATGACGCAAAGCGCAGCATATGTACAGTAATTACAATATTAACATAAAATGTAACCAACCTTCTATTATTATACGCAATAATAACTTAATAGTCCCAATAATCCGGCGATTCCAACAAAGCGGCGTGGAGGTACTCTCGTGCTGGGATCCTGATGAATCAGTGTTGCACACATGCGCTAATAGCTTAAAACTCGCGTAAAACCGGCGTTAATTAGCCGTACCCACAATACATACTACACAATACGAAACTTCCGCGAACGGCTGCGAGTTTATGCCACACTTAAATACCTTTTTCACCGGCTTTTCCTAGCGGGAACTATTTTCCTAGTCGGGTTTTCTAGCGGGGACTGTCTGTCAGCGGCCTTCGAATTTCCCCATCTACTATCAAAAACTCGGAGGGGGGAGGAGAGGTCGCGTGATCTCAGCGAGATATGCTATTGGGCGAATCTTCTTCGACGAGTGCCAATTTAGCGGGAAAACTTATAGCAAATTCGATTTACTGCACTAGCTCTACACTAGCATTATTTGGGTGCAATTATTGTGTTCGATTTATGATTTCGTGCAAAATGAGAAATGCACTGAAATAGTGTCAACTGTTTTATTTATTGAAAAACATGCACGAAAACTGCACCAAGTGCAGATTTTATTGCACTAGCTCGACTAGCTCGTGCTACGTTCAGTGCAAAGATGGCGGAAAGTGTGTTTACAAACAAAAAAATGGATAAGAAAGAGGTAGTAGCAATATTGGATCTCCTTTCAAGTTCGTCGTCAGACGAAGAAGAAATTCAAACTTTTTTATGTCATCCTCAAAAACGTGAAGAAATACCAAAAATAAAAAACTTTGTTGCGATGGTAAACAAGTTCAGTGACACCGAGGTAGATGTGCTTTTCTTGTTGTATTTGTTTCTCAAGCTAGTAACTTAACATTGCAGTTTCGCAAGCACTACCGTATGAAAAAAATCACAGCTGGGAAAATAATAGCGAAATATGCTAGTTCCAAATTTATTAAAAAAACAGGTAGCTGGTTAAGAGGTATACCCATGAAGACGCCTGATGTGCAAATATATCTTTTTTTATGGTAAGAATGTTATAAGATTTATGACAGAAATATAAGACAAGACTTGTAACTTAAGGTTTGCTGCAAATAAGACCACATTACGTGAAGTTAGCCAGCGGTTTGATGTGTCTCCAAGTACCGCACATAAAATAATTGAAAACGTCATAGACTTTTTAATAGATGTTGCTCCTATATATATTATATTTCCAACAACTCTGGAGGAGAAATACAATGCAGTGTCAGCATTTGAAGAAGTATTTTTAAAGTAAATGTTGTATTTCAAAATGTAATTACTGTTGTTTTAGGTATCAGGATTTCCTGGAATTCTAGGCTGTATTGATGGCACTTCAGTACCAATAGTAACACCGGCTAAGAAAATTAAATCAACATATACAAATAGGCATGACATACCTGCAATGACTTTACAAGGCATTTGTGATGCAAATAAGAAATTCATAAATGTATTCACTGGAGTTCCGGGAAAAATCCATGATTCTAGAGTTTTCAAACTATCTGATATATCAACACAATTGCCAAAAGAGTGTGGTGCAAACTACCATCTGTTAGGGGATAGCGCATACTACATACGGGAGTGGTTAATTACACCATATAGGGACTATGGAAATTTAACAGAAGAAGAGAAAAAATTTAATAAAATACATAGCAGTACAAGAGTACTTATTGAAAACAGTTTTGGATTGTTAAAAGGTAGATTTAGGCAACTGTTGCAAATACATATGTTTGACGTAGATAAGATTTCAAAATTTATAATAGCATGTTGTGTACTCCATAATTTGTGTATAATAGAAGAGGATTGTCTAGAAGATGATGAAGTGATAAATCATCCCGCAGAAGCAGAATTGGCGATGCACGAAAGTGAACTGCACTTAAGAAAATTAGGAGAGATAAAAAGAAATGCGATTAAAGAAAGATTATGCCATATCAACAGTTGAATGGTTTTCTTTTTTCACCAACATTACATTATTGGGAAGATTATTCTTGGTGTAGTGACTGATTAGTATAACATAAAACCAAATAAAAAAAAGCATTTACAAGCTTTCATCAAGAATAATCTTCCCAATTTTTATATATTGTGCAATATGTAATATAATCTATAAATAAAATAACATTTTTCTCATGGATCATGCTGTATATTATTTTCCTACATCTTCGTAATAAATTTTGTAAAAACTAAAAATACAAATAATACAAAGATTGCTGTAACATATGTATTTTAAAATTAAATAAATCTCAGAAACTTTACAAACTAGGAACTATTTAGGCAGTACTTAAGACATAAATGCTTACATTACAAAAACAATGCTCTTTCTAAATTGGGAACTGAAATATAACTCCATATAGACGTCTATCGGTTTATCTCAAAATTTGTTGGTGGATAGTGCGTAAAGAAACAATCTGCTTACTATTTAGTGTACAACATATGAAAATTACTTAGAAAAATATCAAACATTACTGTTTATTCAAAAGTTCTTTTATAAGTGCTAATTTCTCTTTGTGCCGTCTCTCTCGGTTTTTCTCTTTTTCTCTATATATTTCCTGGAGAACCTCTTCCATAGACCTTTTATTTTCTTTCACTTTTGACTTGCGATTTGTACTATTACTACATGATGTAGCGGTAGAAGTACTATCACTAGCATTGTCAGTGATATCTATACTGTTATATGAACTAGAACTACTAGCAGAATTACAATTTGCAACAGGTTTTGGATATCTTACTGTATTGTTTGATCTTAATACTTGAGGAACAACACTATCATCAATTGCACTGATTTTATTTAATTCATGTTCAAATTCTATAGTCTGACGTACTGCACCAGTTGTACTATTATTAGTGATAGAGTCCTTTTTTCTTTTCAAGATAGTTTTGTATCTATTTTCAACCTGCACATGACTGAAACACATGTGGGTTTTATTTTCAATGTTAATGGCTATTTGTTGCCACATACTTTTTTTTGTTTTATATTGCTTTTTAGGTCCAACTTGTGGCAAGTATTCCTCATAGAGGTCCAACAATAATTTCGTACTAGCATCATTCCACTCTACAAATAGCTTTAGTAGCCATGAATATTGATGAAATATTTTTACTTACCGGATGTTTTTTTACTCTGACTTTGGGAGTTCTCGCAGGAGGAAGCAGTACTCTCATTCAAATCAGTAGTGTCATTATTGGGGTCCATATCCTTATCATAATAAATAAGTATGTGTCTATAAAATGTTTATTTAAAAATAACCTTTCTAGTAGGTACATTACCTACCTTTCTTCTGTAACACGCACTATTTTAAATACAGGACCTTCTACAACGCCTGTTTCCGCCAAATTTTTTATATATGCCCATGTATAGCCGTCGTTGTCTAAAAAATAGATTCCATTTAGTACAAAATATACATACATACAATGATAATATTACTCATTAAATCGTAGTATAATTTTTCTTCCGAGGTGGGAATTACTAATGTTATTAATTCCTCGCTATCGTTTATTCTAAACTCTATTTGGTTCGTCATTTTGAAAGGAAATACAATCTACAATTGCGAGCGAAATTACATTTAAATGAAATTTTAGGTTATGTTTACACGGAGATCGACTAGCCTGTGTTCGATTTAGCTCTGCATGATAGTGCAACAGCTGTTTTTTCTCATTTGCACGAACTTAATGCAGGCTGTTTCTCGTTCACCACGGGTGCGTATAAACCGAATTCGCTATTAGGCATATCTGTTGTTTGTCTCAACTATGCAGTAGAGCTGAATTACTATAAGAAGTACATGTACGTCACGACTAAGATGCGCGAATTGTGCTTATCAGTGGCGTTACAATAAATCTTTCAAAGGGGTATAAAATGTCAACATTAATTGCATAACCTACAAAAATTAAGTGAAGTAATTATGGTTATGAATTAATTATTGTTTTTCGAAGTTATATGCCAAGTAATCAATAAAAATTTTGAATAGTTAATGTTTATTTCTTTAATTGCTTATATCTGAATATTTCTCTTTTCTTTTCGTAGTACCTATTTCTTTTAATCAATTTTTAATGTTTAGTGCTTAATCAATAATGGTAGAATTCATTAGTTTTAGTATTTCTTTAACGTAGAAAATATTAAAAGTATTATATACACATTGGCGTTATGCTACAACTTTGTTAGAACTCTATTTGCAATACGAAATAGAATTAACAACGGTTAAGGTTTAGTACAGAACAAATGAAATGAAATTGAAACAAAATTTAACATTTACTTTTATATTTTCTATATTTATGATCAAAATATCTAAGACATGCACACCACAATATGTATTTATTTGTTTTTATTACAAATTAAAAAAAATTGAAATAATATATACAGAAACATGAATATGTTTCTTAAAAGGGTACAGCTTAGCAAAACGATGAACATTTTTATTATAATTTAAACATCTTCATCTGATGATTCTTCATCGTAGATATCTTCATCTTCAGATTCCCCAGTATTCACTACGAATTCAAAAGTATCAATGGTATCATCGATGAGATGTTCTTTTTGCATATAGTCTTCTACAATTTTATTGACATGGTTACAAATAGATGCCCACTCATCTACAGAGATCGCTGCAAATTTCTCTCGAGCTAAATTTTCTACGTCGGTCATTTTAAATGTAACATTTGTTGCCGCAACCCAATTCTTCACAGTTGCCCATATTTTCTCTATCGGGTTCAATTCAGGATGATATGGAGGAAGTCGCAATACATTATGACCCTTTTCCCAAAGTAAGGTATCTAATTTATACTTTGGATTAGCTGTTTTGTGTGCTTTTACAATTTCGTACAATTCTGGTTTAGTGATTGAAGGGTCATGCGTTATGTTTCGTTCCACAAGCCATTTTATCATATCACCTTTTCTCGTGTTGGAAGTAGGATCCTTTTCGATTTTTACATTATGATATGATGCATTATCTACAACTAACACACTTCTAGGTGGAAGATTAGGCAGAAGTTTTGTTTTGACCCATGTTGTAAAATTCTCTGCGTTCATATCATTGTGATAATCACCAGATTTTTTTCCTATAGGAATAAATGTAATTAATATTGAAATTGTATAGTATATGACCAATTACCTGATGGAAATATTAATAATGCATTTGGTATAAATCCTTCTCTTCCACCTGCGTGAACCATTATCAAGCGTTGACCTTTTGATATAGGCTTCTTTAATCCCAAAAGGGAATCATCGGCCCACTCTTTAGTCTGTGTATGTGAGCTATGGATATAGGATTCATCCGTGAAAATAATGGGTCTGCCCTCACGCATATACATCTGAAGCTGCCGCAGATACTTTATTCGTTTGGCTCGAATATCATACGATTCGACTAATATCTGTCTCTTATCAGTACTTCTTTTCCATCTTAAAAAAGATCATTTAAGTATAATAATATAAAAAATCAAACATTCATACTTACTTGAATCCTATTCTCTTTAATACTTTCGAAAGCGTTGATAATCCGCCTTCAAAGGAAATGTCATTTTCCTTTAATTTTTTAAGGATTCCTATAAAAACATATTTCAACAATGTTTTAATATATGAAAACAAAAATAAACCTTTCAACGTAGGCCTCCTTTTTTCAGTTAAATAAAAATTATGCACAAAGGTTCGAATTATATGCGTTTGCCATTCCATCAAAGTGCTCTTAGGACTTGGTTTATTTCGTTTTATAGGAGGGCTTGAAAATGAAGTAGAAGCTCCAGTGCTAACGTCCTTCATTTCTTTAGCGACACTCCTGTAGGTTTTTTCGCTAACCTTTGTTGCAGCTAAGAATCTCTCTTTGAAATTTGTCAGGGGAATTCCGCATGCGTTATTTGTAGCTTCTTCTTTCATGAATTGCATCACATTTGCAAGGATTTCTCGTGCCTGACTATGAATAATGTGCCCTTTTCCTATCTTTGTTGTCGAACTTGACGCCATTTTTCTAGGTTAGGGAAGAGCACACGATTTAAAAAATATATACGAAATTATTGTATTTACGTACCAAGTAAAGAAAAATATGCTTCAATATAGTTTTAAAAAAAAACTGGACAATAAACTTGAAATATAGAATACAAAGGAAAATAACGGAAAATTACAACAAATATTAATAACACACCAAACACAAGAAACCACACGACGACTACGATAGCAGACTTCACCCAAAACGCAACAATCGACTAGTCCGAACGCGGTTCCGTTTATGCGCATGATGACGTACATGTACTTCTTATAGTAATTCAGCTCTACAGTTGACGCAAAAATTTCACATGCATATACAGGTGGTTAATTTTTAATTACCAAATTTTAATTACAAAATACATTAAATTTAGTCGCAAAAGATTCATTATTAATTATACATATAGAATATTTATACAAATTTAAATTATCACTGCAATAGGACGCTCAAAATGGCTGTCAAGTATGGCGTATCTCTTAATAACTTACAATAGGCGTAATAATTTAATAACTCGTTGTTATTTCCCCAACGTGTATATTCGTTCCCGTAAAATTCGTTATATAAAATATCTTTTACTGTAGCCGCATAAGAAGTAGACTTTCGCATTCGACATATCTTGCCAAAATATGACGCTGTCAGTCGGTTTGCTCTCGCTGCTTTCCAAAGTGGATTGCAGTTTTGTCCAATAGTCGAACGTTCAATTTTGATAATTTCCTCACAGGATTTCTTATTTGTTGCAAGGAATTTTGTTTTTTTATCGTTGAAAACTGTTTCCTCCATATCTGGGATTGCAGAGACCAAGTTTGCGTCTTGAGCTGGGGTTCCGTAATCAAGATCGGCTTTTTCGGTTTTCCTACGTTTAGACATTCTATGAACTGACCTGTTATAACAATAAATGATTAATATTATTATTTATGCTGTAACCTTCACAAATTTTACCCGAATAACGCTTTTTTTGATTTACGTTTCTTCTGTTTATCTTCCGTTCTTCTGATAAATTTTTTTGTAATATCACCTGGACTTCGATCGTTGCAAAGAGCTTTGTGCATTACACTATGATACGACGCAGATGTATTGTATGACACGGCGGCAGCTGTGCATCTAGTTTGGTAACTCCCACGAAGTGAAAAGTTAAGTCGTTTTCCACCAATAAATTTACAAACCATAGCATTATACTGCTCAGCAGCATTATTATCCATATTCGTTAAAAGGCTAGCAGCATTATGGATAATGCGATTCAAACAGACTGTTATATCCTCGTAAAGACCGCAAGCTTTCATCGCTGGTATAATATTTTCTTCATCAATTTTTGGAGTACCATCACAGAAATATCCAATATCATGGCATTCCTGATGTTCCCCAAATACATGACTAGGACAATTCTTAATATCTCGTACTACGTTTGATAGTTTCTCATGGAATGATAAGTCTTGTTTGATCCAGTGACCAACAGCCTTTTTAATGCCACTGCGCAGTCTTGTTATATTTATCTCCAAGTTCTTTCTTAACGGTACCGGGACTGCTAGATTCTTCGCATTGCTTTTTGGTTTTTTTGATAGCTCTGTCAGTTTTGTACAAAAATGTCGGTATAAATTGTTACAGCATTCAATTTTCTCGATAGAAAAAGCTGGCCCGTATGGTCGGGCTTCCAAAAGTTTTCTGTATACGCTGCTGTCGCCATCGCCAACTAATTTAGAAAATTTGATACCATGCATGTCAACGCTCCGTTTAAACCCTTCCACTAAAATATCGGCTTCCATTGAAGTGGAGGAACCATTCAATTTTTATAACAGGTATGTTCAGTGGCAGGTTTCTTTTGAGCTTCGGCTCTCGCACATAAGCTGCAATATTTATGTCGAATTCCCAGAAATAAAATTTTGCCTGTGCGCTGGCCAATAAGAACACCGACGCCAGATGATCCATTGTAATTGACACGGTACGATCGTTTGCACCAAGCCCCGTCGCCGATAACTGTTATGAGGGGATACCCATCCTCGTCAATTTCCCCACATTCTCGTGCCAAACGTACCTCTTCTTTCCCACCTTCTTCCATGCATTTCCATGCTGTTTCACAAATTTTCTCACTTATTTTGCTATGATTCACAGCATAAGTGCTATACGACATGCACGGAACATTCAAAACAGAAAGCGATTCTTCAAGTTGGGAAAAACCCACTCCTGTAGATACAGAAGCTAATACTGCTGCAGTATTGACGTCTATATTTGCATCTACTGTTTCCTCCGTGGCTATCTTCTCTTTTTTGTTACACATTCTATATTTCAAGATAAAATCACTCCTCAGTCCGTGACGGCTTTCTGAAATTACGTCCATATCCTGTAGGGAACATTGAAAAGGTTTATGTGAAGTGTGACTCAAAATTTGTTTAAATAGAAAACCGATGTCCACAATTCGTCTTCCTGATAAGAAAAATGTGTTTTCGGTACTACTTTTTTCTACCTGTAATGATGTGTAATTTGTTAGCGTAAGAATGATTTTCAATTTATTAAAATTGTACCTCAACCTCAATCTCACTCTCACTCGAATTTAGAGCTCCTTGATCTAATTGTTGTTCGTTTTCTTCTAACATACAAGTTTCTGGCATTCGTTCATTTTGTAATACACTTCCTTCACACAGTGGTTCCAAATTTTTTTGTTTATTTCTTCGGTTTTCTCAAATTCTTCTGCCAGCCCGCTATTATAAGGTATAGTTTTACTATTTTTTTATATAATATAAATTACCATGTAACGTCTGTTCTTACTTTGTTCAGAAACTGAACTTACTGTTGACGAATTGAAGCTAAACGTTTCTTTATACTCTTCCTTCGTTTGCTACAGGATGGATTCTTTGTAGACAGGTAGAACTTACCCATAACTAACAAGTAATCAATACGTGCCTGCAATTACAAATTATTTTTGGGAATCCAAACATGAAAGCGTAATCAATTTGATGAATTTCACTAGCCTTCAAAGGTTCTGTGGCCTGGATTAAAATAGTTGAGTCTGATAATGTTGACCTCCGGAATTTGAAAAAAATATTTTTTTTTGTCAAGTAAGGATTGAACGAGAAAAATTCATTTTGATCCAACATCAAATTCGTAGAAAGTTGCTGCTCTATGCCAAAATATTGGTAAGAAAAGTTGTTTATAATGACTCTATTCGAAATTTCAAGTAGATCTACCTACTTTAATTAAATCGTTATCTTTTAGATTCTTTTAGAGTTAGAAGAGTGCATACTGTATTGCTTATAGTAATCAGAAATTACCTTACCCTTCATGAATGTGTTAATAAGCAGATCTACCAACATGTTTCTTGCTTTCCTAGTTCAATAATTTTAAGTATATAATCACGTAAATAATCACGTCAAATAAACACGTGATTATTTGACGCGCAGTGATTGGTTCCTCTTTCGGCGTAGTCGAGCTGAGCTAAATGAGCTGTACGAAAAAGTTCGCTAAGACGCAGCTTTAGGTCGATACTAATTAGATTTATTTATATCCATTGTCTGTGGTAACAATAAATACATCAAATCTTGTCAATCAAACACTTGATTTTTCTTATAACTATTCGACAAAATGGCAGATGTTTAAGTATTCGATGCGTAACTTTTGATGTCCAAATATTTTTGTTGAATGAACAAATGATAATGAGACGCTGATTATTAAGTATAAGAATAACGTAACCATGTAAGGTACTTACCTCTAAGATTGTTGCTATCACGACTACATGCACGCACAACCCCACACTAATAAGAGCACATCAACGAAGATACTGATGAACTTGGATGAAGTGAACTTGAATAGGCTTGCTGGATGGTAGTTTTGTGGCAATACCATCATGCATCTTTCTCGCACTCTCAGTTTCCTTCTTTTACTGTCTTTTACGATAGGCGGCGATACTTTCTTCTGTTTCCAGTTAGTTCCAACGAGCGTCTTTTCGTTTGGGTTAAACGCATACATTCAACCAAATAATTGTTTCGATTCAACTAGTGTCAAGTATTCAAAAAATAGTTTTATTGTCTCGCACAAAAGCGCGCTGCTTGATATAACAAATTTAAACCAACAAACTCGAATTTATTAGCCTAATATTTCTATTTTTCTCAGTGTATATGTATACCCATTATTCAAAGTGTGCAAATAAGAAGCGTAGTAACTTAATAACTGATCGTAACTAACACATATTACTTCATTACCTTTTGTTATCTGATAGGATTGATAATGTTCATCAAAACTAGTTGTATTCAAAAGACAGACAAGCAAATATACAACGGTTTTTTCTAAAATGATTACATTTAAAATTGATCCAAAGTGAGCAGTGAAATTATCCATTCCACAACATATAATTAAGCCTTCTTTAAAACGTATCTACTCCTGATATACAGTATTTACTGACGAAACAATATTATCTCTATGGATTTGAATATTAGGCAGTTGTCTTTTAATGTGCCTGGTACAATTGTTGATACATTTCGTATCAATCGTTCCAAAAGAACTATACTTATACTCAAATCGTTTCAGCAAACCCTTACCTGATGTTATTCTGTGATTAAGTGATAGTTGATCTTTTAGAGATAATGTATAGGTTACATTAATCCTGGATTTGATCGATTTCGCGTATACTTTAAAATTGGAATGTTTGCTTTCAAATGTAATACTTGAAATATCTAACAACGGGCCGACAGTTGCTATTACACATGGGTAGTGTGTTGAAAAATGGTGTTTTGGCTTTAGGCCGCCAAAGTGACTTTTGTATAAAGCGTAATGTTTCGAAATTAAAATGTTTACTAACTAACTACAATGTTCTGATGTTACGCATTTTAAGAACACCATTTCACAAATTTGCCTCAAACTCAAATACAAGTCCCAAGTCAATTGGTATAAAGTCACCTACTATTAATATAAAATTTTTCAAAAGCATTTTCATTTCTGCCGCACTAATTAGGGAAAGGCAACGTAAAATGGCATATAATCTTTAAACTGCACAACAAGCACTTCACGTTTATAATTTTAATGTCATGATTTGATATATGAAAACAGTGTTCATCAAAAGAGATAACAACAAAATGTTTGTGCCTCCGAGATGATCTAAATGCAATAAAACAATCTATCAATGATATATTGAAAGTGTCATTTTGCCTTACCAGTATCAGGCAAAATGACATACTGCAAATAATTCCCTAATAATTTTAATGATCTGCTAAAAATTAGAATATTAGGTATATTGCTTACTTATTATTTATTAATATATTAATTATAATGCTACACAGAGAGTGTATCCTTAAAAAACTCAAACATGTTTTCATGGTGCCAAAGACCAAGTAATACATTTTTGTTCTGTTTTAAATTTAAAACTATTCTATACAGGCATCACAAATGAAATGTTTCCTGCACATTCGGAATGCGCTCATCCTTTACAGAATTGACACTGTATCCATAGCTCCCTTGACCTTGAGCGATTAAATAATTCATTGCAGTAGACACATGAAACATCTACATCATCTTCAACATTTTCTAAAGGATCTGGCTCATCATCTGAATCATCCGGAGTGCATTTCGTCACTCGAGCTCGTTTGCTCTTTCCTACTTCTTTTTCTTTTTTTCTGTATTTCTTTTTTCTTTAATTCCCTGAGAAATGTGCTTGAAGTAAGAACGCTTTCATAAGTACCTATTTCTAGGCTTTCGCTGATGAGGAAGCAACTGACATTGGTGATAGCTCCTTTAGAATTGCTTCTGCGTCTTCTACAGCCTTGGAAATTTTAGTTTTAGGAGTGATAGGTGGGTAATTTGGAACAGACTGTGTGCTGGTAGACGACTGATCCTGAATAGGTTGATGAATGGCATTATTATCTTTCATGTCGTTGCCAATATGTTTGAATGATGTTGAATCGTTATTTCCTCGGTCTGTAGAAGACTGCTGTAAGTCTGCAATACTGTCATTATTTCTTTGTATTACTGAGTTATCTATAACAGAACTAGGCAAAAAAAGATGCAATTTGGTAAACGGAAACGGTCCTCCCTGGATTAGCCTTTAGCCACAACGTAATTTCTTGGTCATAGTAAGTCGAAAGAGGACCAAAGAAGGCAACATCGAGTGGCTGCAATCGATGGGTGCAATGGGCTGGTAAACAGAATAATACGACATTATTTACTTTCGCATACTCGAGTGATTCTACATTTTTGTGACTCGCATGCCCATATAAAATGAGCAAGGCTTTGTTGTCGTTAGGTGGCCTCACAAACTGTACAAAATGCTTAATCCACTTAAAAAATAGCTCTGCAGACATGTATGTAGAGTCGTTGAACAATACTAAAGTACCAGGAGGAGCTCCATCGTGCAAATTTGTATTAAACTTCTTGCTTGGCAAAAACAAAGGTTCCAGTACTGCTAACACATGCAAAGGCTGTTGTATGAATTCCTCGTTCTGCACTGGTAAGAGCACCGACCTGTTTCTTGCCTTTTGTTGCCAGAACTTTTTGCGTCTTCTGCACAGTCGTAAGGCCGTAAACTAATTGTCCACAAAAGGCTTGTTGAATGCCTGAGCTCGGGCAGCGGATATGGCTTCTGGAATTCTTAAGGAAAGGGTTGGATTTCTAGATAAAAATCTGGGAAGCCACTCTTTACTGGCATTTTTTTTTTCATTGTTGAATTGATGGCGATTGCCACTTCGCACAGCAAGTTTGTATGCCAGAACTCGTAAATCGTAACCTGTTACTCCAAATAAGTGCGATTCTAATTTCAAAATGTGATTAAGCAGTCTTTGTTCCATTTCTTCAGTAAGGTAAGCTGGGGTAAGTGAGTAACAGAATTTTAAAAGCTCGAGTTTAATTATCATTTTATAGCAGAATAATTAAGATATAAACTTCATAATTTTATAAAGTAGACTTGTGCATATGATGTACAAGTACATTAAACTATAATTTTCTGATATGTCTTTGCGCATGTAATATTTCAGATATTTTTTACTACTACCTGTGCTACACACTTACCTCGCAAAAGGGGGAAGTGTGTATGTGAGGTAAATTATATACTATGTAATCAGAGGTTTCAAGTTTTGGGGTAAGTGTGTTAAAATATGATATAGGTATCATCCGTTAGTATTTGAAAAAAAAAAATTTTAATGTCAAATCTTTAATATTACAAACTTTTTAATTATTAATGGAACATTGTCTTCAAGTTTCGAATAATGAAAAATTAGTTTGCAGAACAATTAGGAGATATGTCTGAGTTATACTTACCCCGAATACACATTTACTCCACTTTACCTTAAGTGATTTTTTAAAACGACCCAAACACTTCTTTCCATCGCTTGCAAAATTAATTTTCTTCTGCGGTCGACTGCGTAATGTAGCTTGGGGAACGTTATACATTTTTGCAACCTTCAACCATCCCACCTTCTTTTCTTTAATGGCTTGAATTGCTTTAAAGCATATTCGCAGATGACCACGACTGACGATCAGATTTTCTTTTGTAGTTGGACACCATCTGTAGAAAAAATATGGTGCAAAAAGATCATTAGGTAAGGCAAAACGACACACCACAAGGTAAAACGACGTATCCTCCCTGCGCCGTTTTGCCTGACACATTACAATAAAAATAATTTTTAGGTTAGGGAATCAAATTTAATGCTAAAATTTATCTGTATGGCAAAATTAGATATACGACGAGTGCATGAATAAATAAATGCAAAATTGCAACAATGGAGCAAGAGAAGAGACTGAGCAATGAGTACTTACCCTGATTTTTTAAGTAGCAAAATCGAAAGAACCAATTACAAGAACTAATTATAAATATGCTTCTTTGACATACCTACCTATTTCGTAATGCCGTGGAAAACGTTTTCACGACTACACGCTGAGTGCCGCCGAAAGCATGCGTACTGTGTCTATAGTAACCGAGATACGTCCATTGTGACGTTTTGTCTGCTACCTATGTCATTATGCCTTACCTTCCCCTACACAGGCTCAACAACGTGAGTGACATTTTCTATTCCATGAGTGAATTATTGTACACGCGATTCTGTCGTTTAAAGGCTGCTTTCTTGGCAAAAAAATGCCACTGTGACTAGGGGAAAGGAGTCGAATATCGATCACTTAATAGATATCCAAGACAGAAGCAAAACGTCTTAAAAATTACCTTATTTTATGTGTAGAACGTATTATTTATTTATTTTTCAACACAACAACTTAAACAAATTCTTTGTATGTTGATAAAGTACAATATTAAAATATTAAAAACATACATAGGTATTAGGTACCTGATCGATATTATCCACCTATAGTCGGCTAATTTGGATCATGTAGACTATCGATCAATGTCTATTGGCATGCTATACACGAAACCAAGTCTTTTGAGCGAGATACTTCAGTACATGCAGCATAGATACCACATGCTCTACATCGCCACCACAGTTCATCTTTCCAGTTTCACCGCATACTGGGCAGAAGTCGTTTTCTTCTTTCATATTCTCCCCCTGTTGCTGTTCACGTTTGCCCTTGCAATATCTTCGTTTCTTAGCTAGTGATATTTTAGGTTCTGATGATTTTTCTTTTTGAAAAATTTTTTTAGCCTCATCAACTTTATTTTTCTGCCTCTTGTCTTCCTTCTCTTCCAAAGATGCCTACATGGAGGTGGACGTTAGTATTAGAGACGTCTGTTTCCTTCTTCTCTTAGATTACACTTTTTCTGTTATCCGGGGTGTCGGATTTAAAGTCTTCAAAGGATGCGCTTTGTAATTGAACGGTCTTAGCTTCACGATCAGTTGTGTTCTCGTCGGATACCTCTGTTATCGCTGATGAAACGCTATCGCTGGAGGAAGATGTCCTTTGTTGACGTCTTTTTCTCTGAGTGAGCAGATGTCTTTTTGGTACGGTCTTCTAAAGGCAGTGTAACGTGACACATATCTACATCGGAATCTCTACTGGTTCCAGGTTTGGATCAAAATAAATATCTTCCGAAGGTTCACTGGCCCTTGCCTGTGCTATAGAATTTTCATTTGTTATTTCAGTAAATTGCTCCTCTCCAAATATGTATGTCCCTGTGTAGCGGAAAATACCTGTATTTTTAAATCCGTTCAAGCCTTTCTCTTTGAAGGTGATGCGATTGTAAGCTTTAGCAAAAAGCTCTGCGATATCAGTCGCGTCAATTTTATTATAATGATTGGACTTCATATGGAGATCGCATTCTTTGCTATATGCTGCCTTCAACGAACTCAAAAACGTGACGTCCAGAGGCTGAAGTGGGGAGGGGGAGAGGGGGCAGCGAAACGAGAACGATTCCATTTTTACGACAGAACTTACGTACATATATGATTTCAAGGAGGAGTGAGTAGTATGGTTGTCTAAAACAACCAACACAGGATTTTTCTTAGAGGAATTCACAGATTGAGCAAAATGTTTTAACCATTCCAGAAATAGCCCTTCTGTGATCCATCCTGATTTGGAGCAGCGTCAATCCGTAAAACACGTTTGACAATTTTAAAATGTGATTTGCCAGTTCTGTCTCCTGATCTCAATCTTCTCTTTCAACTTTTCTTAATAATTTTTTGCTCTATCTTCTACACTAATATGACTTTACTAGAAAGCCTAGTATTTATTTGAATCATAGTTGGCCCGATTTAGACTCCAACAAAAATTCATTCACGATATTTTCTTCATATAAGAAATTTTTTTTTAATTTTATTTTCTTCAATAAACCTATAAAAATTTGTTTAGACAGTTCAAAATTGCGTGATAATCACCACAACTAAATTATTACCTATTAAAACCTTTTTGGAAGTTTTTGAAAATTTTTCCAACCTTAACCCATTTATGCCTAAAACTCATCGGTCATGAAATTATAGATTTTACTAAACAATATCGCATTATAGGCTTACATGTTAGCATGTAAAACGGAAATGTATTTTGTAGCTAAAGGAAAACTAGGTGGAAAATGGTGTACTAAATGTAGGACACTAGGCATAAAAGGTATGAACATTGTTTGAACTAGTTTTAATTACAAGAGTATAAAAATATAAAATTTAACGATTAGTGTGAAATAACAAAGCATTTGACATGTAATCCAATGTCACATTTCCTACAACGTGTAGTTGTTTTCGTATGGCATTCAGCGCATCGCGTTTGTTTTTCTTGTGGAATAACATAATGCTCGATAGCATCGTACCTTAGTGCGTCGTTCTGAATAGCTGCAATCTCTAGAATTAGTCAAGAAACAAATGATAAATATACTTTAGTTACCTGTAGCGGAAGCGTGGCTTCTATTATAGTCCTTCCGTTTTTTATGTTGAGATAACATTGTAATGGCAATGCTGCGTCGGAATTTCAAAAGATCATGTTCACCGCCCCAAACTCTATGAAGTAGCCAAGCATTATTTATGGCTAAGTCGATGCAGTGAGAAACAAGGCTAAAATACCACTTCTTTCCTCTAATTGAAATTCTGTATTTGGCAATATTTTCATCGGACCTGTCAACACCGCCCATATTTCTATTATATAGAGAAATCACATGCGGTTGAGAGATTTGAACAATTTTTTTATCTTTCCTGGAATATCGTTTAGTAGAATGAATAGGATTTACGCCTGCTTCGTTTGACAAACAGCACACTATATTATTGTCATTCCACTTCAAGGCAATTATGTTGGAGCCTTTAATTTTTTGGTAGTCGAAGTAACCGATTTTGCTTTTTCATTACTTTATTATCAAGTAGAGGCTTCCCTGGGAGACGATTCTCCCTAACAGTACCTGTACCAAATAATTTACGCTTCGACAATTCTTCTAATAAAGGTACAGAAGTGAAATAGTTATCAAAATACAAGTGAAAAGCGGTATTAGGCCACCGTTCTTGTAAGACATTGGCGTAGTTGAGAACTACTGTTGCTCCAACGCCAAAGTCTAAAGTTTTCTCTATAGAAGCTCCTTGATATGGGTCAAACCATATGACATACCCTAATCTGGTCGTTCCTGTCCAAAGCTTGTAACCGTATCTTATCGGCTTTCCGTGGATGTATTGCTTACACCCATGACGGCCGTAATACGGCACCATGGCTTCATCGACAGAATGATCTTGTTCATGAGGAGCTAGCTCTAAAAATTTTTTATTCAGATGTTCAAAAAGAGGTCTCAGTTTGGCAAATTTATCTTGTTGGTTCAAGGCAGCGTTATGAACAATATGAAAGTTTGATAAAATATATTCGAACTTGTCTCGTGTAATTGCATCGCTCACTAAGCTGTTGTGAGCGTCTTTTTCTCGTTCCCAAAACATTCTACGTCTCGGAAGTTGTACGTATCCACTGAGGACTAACACGCCAAGAAAAGCTTTTAGCTCGGACATTTCTATGAGTTGTGTACGGTTTTTTGTTTGAGCATAATACTGAGTTTTTTTCCAATATTAGTTGAAGTAAACTATGATCAAAAAATAAAGAAAATAAATCGATTGGTGACATTCTATTGCCTACTATAGTTTCATTTTCAAAAGTGGACGTGTCAGGAGTCAAGTCAATATTTTCCCAGTTATATTTTTTCTTATCCTTAGCATTATTATTTCTAATATGTTTGGAAGATTTCATAGATAAGGGTATATCATCATCAGAAGACCATTCATCGTCAGAATGAAATTTTACTTCAGATACGGCACCAAGTTGAGATCCCGGCAAATTATTGAGAGAAAGATCAAATTCGTCTCCGGAATCTCCGGATATAAAATTATTTCTTCCGTTTTCCTACAAAAATCTTCATCATCTTCAATCATAGTCAGTGCTTCCTGAAGAGTAAGTCATCTAAAATAAAAAGAGAATTAGATCTTATATGCCTAGTGTACTATATGTAGGACGCCTACGTTTGACAGAAAAATAAAGGTATTTACAGTAAACGTAAGTAAAAGAAATAAATGACACTAAAACATACATTATTTATCTAACTTATTATAAAGAACAGTAAAAGCAAATATTCTATTATAGATGAAATAATTACATACCTTTCAAATCGTACGCCGATATCTTCCATCTTGTGAAAATACACAAACTTATTTATTTATAAAACACTTAAAAGGATTGTGTTCACTTTGCAATCTACCTCATACAGGGTTCGGCAATGAAACGGGAAGATTTCATAAATAATTTTATTGTTGAAAAAATATTTTTTTCGTAATTATTAATACATTAATGGGAAATAAAAGAGTAGCCATTTGATATACAATGTTAAAGAACAAATTATTTTTTGAAAACTACATCTGCCAAATGTCCTCCGTTGACACGTATGCATTCTTGGAGTCGAGTCTGAAAGTTCTGCATAATTCTTCGCAGCATATCAACAGGTATTGCTGCAATCTCGACACGAATTCGTTGTTTGAGGGCCGGGATTGTCCTGGCTGGATCATTTCCAAACACTTTCGTTTTGAGATAACCCCATAAAAAGAAGTCGCAGACGGTAAGGTCGGGAGACCGAGGGGGCCAAGCGATATCCCCGTTTCGAGAAACGACACGCCCTGGGAACAAAGCACTCATCCCATTAATGGAAATTCTTGCAGTGTGGCTTGTTGCACCGTCTTGTTGAAAAAGTGTATTTTCATTAACTGGAAAGCGGTGAAGTTGAGGTGTGAGGAAGTTACGAATCATTGCAACGTATCTCTCAGAATTAACGGTAACGGCATTTTCAGCCTCATCCTCAAAAAAATATGGACCGATGATTCCATTTGCCGACATTGCACACCATACTGTCACTTTCTGAGCATGAAGAGGTGTCTCATGAAGCAAACGAGGGTTCTCCTCCGCCCAGTACCTGAAATTTTGTTTGTTCACAAAACCAGAGAGGTGAAAGTGTGCCTCATCACTCATCCACAAGTTGTTAAGTTGGTCATCATTTTCTTCCAACCTGGCAAGCATAACCTCACAAAATCTGAGACGCTGTTGATAATCACCCGGGTGAAGAGATTGAACAACCTGTATTTTATACGGGTGATATCGAAGATCTTGATGGAGTATCCTCCTCACCGATCTGTCACTTATTCGAAGGCGTGTGGCGTGACGGATAGCCGATCGACGTGGACTTCTTTGCATTGCTTGTCGAACACGTTCAATATTTTCAGGGGTTCGAATAGTTCTGGCACTCCCACCTCTTTTTCTATACGTCGATCCAGTTTGCTCGAGGTTGTTGACCCACATTTTCATCGCATTGTCTGACGGAACAGGTTGGTTACGCGCTATGTTAAAATGCCGTCTAAAATCTCGACGCGTTTGCACTAAACTTTCGCCATTTTGATAATAAGCTTTAATTGCGTAACCGCGATGCTCACCCGTCCAACGCTCCATTGTAGACTAAATGGCAAGCCACTCGGGTCCAGGCAGGCTTGTGACTGTCTTCCCTACCACTTCACCGCGCGCTGCAAGCCCCACCCCAAATCTTCCCGTTTCATTGCCGGACCCTGTACAAAAGCATGCGCAGTACTAAACTCACACACAAACTGTGTCGTCAATAGACGAAACAGATTTTGCAAGTTGAAACATGATTTAGCCGTACTACATATAGAACACTAGGCATAAATGGGTTAAGTTGGAAAATTTTTGTATTGAAAAAAAATTACTTTGAAATTTTTTTTTTATTTTAATTAAAATAAATAATGTTTTACGTTTTAACTTAATTTACTAAAAAAAAAATTTACTTCAAAAAATTTTACTTAAAAAATATTTTAATTTTTCAAATATAATTTTTGGACTTACTGTTTTTGTAGATTGATCGCTCTCTGATGGTTTAGCATACAAAAGAATAAGTCTGTTGTATACTTACTTGTACTAGGGGAGAGAGGGACAAAATGGCGGTGTTAATATTGAATTTGTTGTACTTTCTGATGGAATTCATAATTTTGGTAATTAGTGCTATTACAAATCAGTGTTGCCATTTAGTAACCGAAATAACCTGCCCTCGGTTTAAAATATATTTCTATTTCGATAAAAATTTGTATTAAAATTAACATATCAGTGTCTCCGTTTTACCCCATATGTAGGGGTAAAATGGGGCAAATTGGGGATCGAGCAGAAATAAATTTGTTACTTATAATATTTACGCATTATGCTTGTTAACAAAATGGATACCAATAAAAAAAGTTATATTAGCAAACAAAAGATCAAATGAACTGAAGCAAAACATCTAGGAATACATGTCACAAATAAAATGTGGCTCGTCATCTTCACGTTCGATTCCAGCACAATCGTCATGTGCCCAAT
Organism: Holotrichia oblita; assembly: GCA_023690525.1. Lineage (NCBI taxonomy): Eukaryota > Metazoa > Arthropoda > Insecta > Coleoptera > Scarabaeidae > Holotrichia > Holotrichia oblita. Next base: position 73,268,032 of record CM043023.1, read on the forward strand.
TTCCGCATGCAATACACCGAATCCAACCTTCGCATGATTGGGAATACAGTTTATTACAATATAAACAGTTGGCATCGGAATCTGATAAATTTGAACTATCACTTCCAGAATCGTCATTAGTTATGTTTCTTTAACTTTTTAGCGGTTTTGATAATTTTCTTAGACCTATTTCCCAACGTAATGTTTTTTTTCGCAGTTTTAGCAGAATTCCGGATAATCTTTTTTTCTTGTACTTTTGCTTCTAACTCTTGCTTGTACGGAGAGTCTGTAATCACTGCTGTCTGTCCTCGATTTTTTGATGACCGTTTTGTCACAGTAGAGTTTGGCACGGGCGAAATATTTTTTGGAGTTACAGCAAATGCAAATTGGATATGTGTTGCGATGCACCTGGCGTTTGCAAAACTTCTATGGCTTGGTGTGATGGGTCTGATATTTCTGTAGAATCAATGTTTCCCAGAGGTCTTGGTGTTTCCAGGAGCTCAGCATCCTGTTGTGCAGATAGTAAGCCCGTAGCATCCACTATGTTTCGTGAAGATGCTGAAAATTCAGTAGCACTGGCTATATCATTCTGATCCTGGCTAGATGGCATCTCAATGTCGGTTACTGAAGCAGCAATGAAATCGCTTTCGGAAAATACATCGCGAATAGTAGGCCAGATGCCCGTAGTTTGAAAATAATTCATAGCGATTTTTATGGTTGCTGCTTTATAGGAAGCCTAAGCAAATAAGAGAGAAATATTCTCTTGTGCGACTACTCGTCCCGGATGAACTCGAAGCCATTTTTTTACCTCTGCAGAAGAGTACGTACTTAAAGGCTTCATGAAACCCACGTCCAAAGGCTGCAGTCTATGGGTACAGTGCTGTGGGAAGCACAAATAACAACTCCATTATCTCGTACATAGTGTATAACCTTGACATTTTTAGTGTGGGACATATGGCCAGCAAAAGCAACACCATATTTTCTTTGGATGCGTGAGACCATGAAACAAATGTTTTGAACCAGTCAAAGAATATATCAAACTGCATCCAACCGCTCTTACGGCACACAGCTGTAGAATTTGGCGGTGCTTCATCTAAAAGATAAGGTTTCATACGCATGCGAGGGAAAATAAACATCGGCGGCATAAAATTGCCTAAGGCATTCATACAAATTTCCACTGTCACTGTTTTCCCTCTCTCGGCGCTGGCTATAGCTCCGATCTGTTTTTCCCTTTTTGAGCAATTATCTTTGGATTGCACTTTCCCACTGAAGAAATGCCAGTCTCGTCCAAACTGTATATTCGATCAGGAGAAAACTTATATTTATCAATAGTGTTCTGCAACAAATCAAAAAATTTACTAACTACGACTGCATTAAATTCCATTGATCGGGCAACTGAAACAGATTCCGGAACTCTGATGCTTAAATTGGGACGTCTATTCAAAACGCCTTTGAGCCAGTCTATCCCAGCTAGTTTTTCTTCATTGTTAAAATTATGCTGAAATGCAATGCTTCGCCCTCTTTCCCAGTTAAACCATGTAATAGAGACTCCATTCGTAAGATGTAAGCAACAATATCTTTTTCCTATTCGGGACTGAAGACAGTCTTGAACGCGCCTAAGGATTTCGTAGATGCTGCAGCAGCAGTCATATTTGGATTTTCTCTAAAAGCCCTAAACCGTCGTTCAAGGGTTGTCTGCGGAACGTTAAACTGTTTAGCTGATTTGGGGGCACTCATTTCCTTATTTGCTAAAGCATTTATGACCGCCTGCATGTTCTCATCTGACCAGACTTGTCGCTCTGTTTTTCGCACATATTTTCAAACCATAGTGAGTACTGAAATAATATTAAAATAGATTTTAGTACCTACTTTATTTACTATAACAAAGTTACATTGTATAGGGGCATAATGAGGAAGTCTTCATTTTGCCCCGCTCAAAACTCGGCGTTTTGCCCCATTTGCGTACAGAAACATTTAAATTCGCTAACACGTGTCTAACATCAATCCACCAATGTAGAATTTATAGGCAGAAAATAAGATGCTTATGTTACTTTCTAACCACTACCTTTCTACCATTTCAGTATGCACTTGTTTATTTATTGTTAATGTGGTTCATTTTAGTATTCATTCAGAATTATTACGCAATTATAACTCAATTAGTTTTTTCTGTTAGTAATACAATAACTCCGAAAGTAATTTTCACCATTTTAAATGATCATAAATAAAACAAAAAAATATTAAAGAATGTAGTTTATTTTAGTTAAATATATACTGAACATTAACATCTATTCATGGATACACACACTTATTAACTTTGCTCAGAAGAATGTGGTTCAGAAGCCATTGAATGTAGTAAGGGAAATGATACAAAACATTCCTCAGTAAGTTGATACATGATACATTTAACACTGAGTCGAGAGGCAAATGTTGTAATGGAGAAACATTTTTTACACAATATATATTAGATATTTTTGAATCAAAGGGATATGTATATGACTCATAGGTATTAAATGCTTTCCCAATAAAATGTATATCCAAATTTTTCTTTACAATATTGTATATTTGAACTACTAAGTTATTATATGTTAAAAAATACCAATCTGAAACTGAATATGAATTAATTGCTAAACAAAAATTACCAACTATTATTTTTTTATATTCTCTATAGTCCTGATTAAAATCTAATCGCAAGCCAGAAGTATGTTCATACACGCATTGCAGGATTTTTGCTTGGGAATACACATTGAGATGTTGATTTGATTCAACCAAACGGCAATAAGCTTGCTGTAAAGGATTTCTGGAACCTCGTAATAACCTTTTGATCTGTCCCAAAAAGTTTTCAAATGGAAAAAAAAATTCTAACCCGTAGATATTTTTACAGTGTTTTACAAAAGTTAACAGCAATTTATTTGCTAAATCAGTTCCATATTTTTTTGAGAAAAATACTGAAGGGAGAATAAATATTCCAGTATGTAATAAAAGAAAATGTTCATAAATACCGATATCTACATTTTTCAAAATAAATGGCCCCAGATACAACAAAAATGTTCGCAGTTCTGTAGCTATTCAACCACATAACTCTGAAATACTTCTAGGCTTTTTGTTAATTTCATTAGGAATAAATCGTCGCACCCTTATTAAATTTTCCGACAAAAAATTAACAGATCGAGTACTAAATCTAGTATTTAGAATTCCTTCAGTCCAAGTAACTAGAAGTTTTCGCATTACTCCTACGCACACGGTGTGCATATAATCTAATGGAAAGAGGGAAACTAGTCCAAATTTAAGTTTAACAAAGGGGAAATACCAGTATGATGCTCTTCATCTAATTGTAAAGCAAACGATTCGTCCGTCCTTTTATTTGCATTACAGTTTTTAAAAATGACCCTTCTATTAACATAATTTCCATATTATAACCAGTATGGGTCTTTGTACATTTTATAACCGCTCTTGCATATATTTTACCAATCTCTTAAATGGTTTACAAATATCTACATATATTATACTAATTTCCAAGAGAAAAATACAATTTTATGTAACTTTAATTGCAGACAAAATTTACTTTAAGATAAACATCCACTTATTACATCATGAATTAAAGGATTCATAATGCAAAAGTGTGGTAGAAAAACGATTTACTTACTTCTTAGCACACCAGATAAACGTAACTTTCCAAATTCCTTTTCCTCTCTTTTCCAAAAAATCTAAATTTAGCTGCTAAACCATCTGTTAACATTCTTTTCAAAATCTTATTCGTTTTTCTAATTACAGAGTCACCTCCAATTTTTGATAAATATGTCTTCTACAAAATACTAGTAAAAGTAAATCCAAAACATACATTATGTTGTTTATATTACCACCATTTCTTCTTTATTATTCAGAAAGTTTTCTAATGTTATTAAATCCTCTTCAGATTCTAATGGGATTACAATAGGAAATTCTGGTACCTCTTGCCAATTTGGTTTGGTAGTATTTTCTAGTAAGGATAAAATTTGTTTATTTTGTTCTTGCACAACGATCAGTTTCTGCAATAATGTTTGATATCGTAAAATAGTAGAAAACTGTGAAATATAAAAAATCTTCAACGATTGAACGTAGCATTAGCATCTACCTGAAGAAATTTGGTAGTTTGAGATGGTGTCGATAAATTGGAGTGGAGTGGTGATACTAATGTAGACTGTCTAGGACATTGTGATGCAGTGTTTGTTGGTATTTGAGGTAATGTACAGCTCAATAATTCTTGTCTCAGGTAGCAAGCTCACGTCATATTGACGTCTGTTTTTGGTCATCAACTGACCAAAACTAACGTCATTCCAGGCGTCTGTATGACGTAAAAATGACGGCCTAATGTCAGAGTCTATCGACGTCGTTTTTAACGTTAAATGAACGTTTCATAATGACGTCAATTACGTCGCCATTGCACGCTAAATGAACGTTTCTTAATGACGTCCATTGACGTCGCCGTTGAACGTTAAATGAGCGTTTCACTTTATCGTGATATAAACGTACAAAATAATACAAAATATGATAATCTGAAATATATATATTGTGGAAAATAACATCAAAAATACAGAGATTTGAGGAAAATAACAAGTCATATAAAACTATCCTATTCTATTCTACTGTGTAGCAAAATAACACTTGAAACAAAATTACAAACTATGAGAACTGAGACCCGGGAAGCAGTCTCTAGTTCAAATTTGATAAAACTTTGGAATATAAAAAATGAGTCCATTAAAATGGACACCGGGTCTTAGTGACATTAAGAAATACATAAATAAAGCCGACAAAATTTAAGAAAGATTTATTTAAAGAAATGTAAACAATACTTAAATTCTATTGCGCGATGTATGATACTGCATGAAACAATTGTTTTCTGCTGTTAAACAAACAAAAATTACATGTATTGCAAAAAAATTTGGTTTTTTTTCTGCAGTTTTCCTTCTTACATCATGCTGAATTCTTCAGTTCGCCTCTAATGACCGGCAAATGGCGGGCCTGGCGGATTCTGGAAGTTGGGGGAGTTTGTGGGGTGTTAGGTGATCTACATCCTTCAATAAAATTTCTGGTCACCAACCTGGGACTGTCAACAGTAGGCGCAAGACTCTCTTTGTCAAATTCTGGTTCAAATAACGATTCCGTTAGTTTTATTTTAAGGTATCAAGGTACTGCAATATGACTTGTCCCCCAAGATTCTACGATCTTGTCGATACAGTATCCAAGAGTTAGCTAATGCCAAGTCGATTAAATGTAAAATTGTTTTTACCGTCCATTTTTTTGCGCGAGTTTGAATCCGGTAATAACGATCAATTAGATCTATACCACCCATACAGTTACTGTCTGATTTTACTATGTTTGGACGTATCAGATTTATGAATTTTGACTTTTTTTACACCATCTCCTACAATGGTCTTGAGGTTCTACACTCAGGTCTGTTAATGCAAAAGGAATTGACTTTTTGTCGTACCACCGTACAATTGTTAGCTTACCATCATCACGTACTGTTTGCTCACTGAAACCCGTTCAAATTTCTTTAAAATTTTCTCACTGGTTAGATGTACTGCAGAAGGAATTCTAGATTTCATAATTGTTCCAGTAGCAAACAGTTTCCTTTCCAGCAGATACTCTAGTAAGGGGATTGTTGTAAAATATCTATCCATGAAGATGTGCGAATTTTCTTTTAAACTTTTTGTCAACCTGATGACTGCTGAGGCACCAACTTATGCAAGAGGAGATATGTTTTTTAGTTGCTGAAATCTATCAATTAATTCTTTTAAAAGATACTACAAAATATAAATGACTGTTTTTCATTCCCGAACGACGTTTTAAAATTGTCGCTCGATATTTCGTAATTCTGACTGGATATCAACTGAAAATCCTCGCAGAAATGTCAAACCACTAGCGAAACATATCCTAGAAATAACACTTTTTAGAACGATTTTTAGGTATCTTAGACTGATCTCCGCAATAAAAGAGGGGGAGAGGGGGGGGTCGTTTTGGACTCAGTAAAACCTGTACTTTTCGTTGAATTGCCTATAAATTGAAGACCTAAGTGGATAAAGGTGTTATGTCACAATATTAAGGTTTTGAGTAAATTGCTAAAACGCGTTTTGTTCTGGAACTTCTTAGTTTAGTTTTTTATTTTAGCTAGTGACTATTATTAAATAGGTACATCATCATTATTTTTATATCGTTAAATTTAAATTAAAAAAAAGTTCCAAATTTAGGCAAAAATTTGAGTTTTATGGACATAACACCTTTATCCACCAAATCTAAAATGAAACTAAGGTTAGGGCTACGTAGATAAAGGAGTCAAATATAGTAATGTAAGTTTATTATTTTTATAAAAATACACAAAATCTGATCATACAAAAATTTAACAAGTTTTTCTCTTCTTTTTGGGATTGTCGATATTATTTTCTAAGATTTTCTCATAAAACCATCTGTATTCTTCAACAACAAATTTAATTTGATCTTTTAAATTCTGTAACTTATCAACAGTCAAACCACCTGTTTTCTGTGCTAGTCTGGTTGGTTTACATCCACTTCTGTCATAATTTTGCGTACATTTTTTCCGTAAATCAACTTGAAGAAATGGTGTATAATCATCTAAGCATGTTTTATACAAATAGTAGCCAAATTCGTTTACTCTAATCCACTTGACATTATCGCGAAGATTAATTTTGTCATTTAGAGTGTTTTTTTGCTTTTTAAACAGAAATAGATTGCTGGGCAGCGCTTCAAAGTTATAAAAAAAGTTTTCCATGTTTAGACAAATACTGTTTCTTGTACTTGCAGACTGGATTATATTTCGATATTGGTCCGGTATAAAAATGTTTTGATGTTTCCTGATGACTTTCTCAATGCGACCGAAGTCCCTGTCAGAATCAAGGTAACTATGGCCTACTTCGGGAAACTTATGATCTATTATTTTAAAAAAGCCATTTAAAATTAAATATTCATACAAGCCAATAATCACGAAGTTCTTATTCTGGCCAGCACATGAATCTGACCATACAATCAGTTGCTCAATTTCTGGGTGTTCTTCTTTCAACAGTTTACAAAACCGAAACAGGCAACTTGCAATTTCATTGCTGCCTCTATTGGCAACATCCTCAGTCCATGTGAAGAAATATGATTTCTGCCCCAAATAAGTAATGCAGTGTATGCCAAAATTGTATAGCCACATTTGTCGCAAGTAAAATGCCTTCGATGTTGACAGCTTGGGCAAAGGCATAGTTTGTTGTAAATCCATCGTGATGTAAGCTATGTTTTTGTCAGAAAGTGGCTTTTGTCTGTCTATTTTTTGGCATTCGAAAGCAAATGTATAGTTCTTATTATGGTCAGCAGTATTTCCACCGGCATCGCATACACTGCAGGTATCGCTTTTGTCTCAAAAATGTGCCGGTACATAGAAAGTTTGATGAAATATTCGACCCCAAGTTTTTTCTCTTTGCACTCGTTGATGTACATGTCATGCATTTTTGTCACATTTAATAATGGGGATAAGAACTTTTTACTTTCATTTTTATTGCGCGAATAGTGCGAATTCTCCGCCGGAAACTTACTAATGTGATTCATAATGCATGCTATTACATCCTCGTTAATTTTATGTGGTCTATTTTTATGCAATCCTTGTTTGCTTGGTGTTGGAGCTGATTGGCCAGTTTTTAGTTGGTTTTGTATATTTTCTACCTGTTTTCGTCCTATTTGGTAAAGGGAACAAAAAGCGTCTTTACACACCGTTATATTTGCCTTTTCAAAAGTAATGGAATATCTAAAGGAATATTGTTTCGGTCGATTTGTACTTGATTTAGTACGAATTCGATGCCGAGCAACTGGTTCTAGAGCAATGCTTTTAAACAAAATACAACACTTGGCATTATTATTTAAATTATAATATTTTTTAAAATAGTTTCCCTTGCTTCTAGACTAAATTTAGATCCACACTGTAACCTGCATTTTTCTTTGCATAACGTTAACTGCTTGTTTATTACTTTTTTTGGCATAACTTTTCCTGTTTGCGAAATATATTCCAACCCTTTTTCTCTACACAGTGAAGATTTCTTTCGCTTCCATTCTTGAGGATGACGTAGCCTTTTTCTGGAAATTTTTGGTTTCATTTCAAATAGTTTTTTCTTATTCTTTTTCTGAGATGTTACACTGACACTTTGTTCGCCTTCTGCGGTAACATTCTTGTTTTTCAGCTCTTCCTTAGTAATATTATCATTTTCAAAAGTGTTAATTAATATGTTATTAGCGTCATTCTCTACTTGAAAAACTTCATGAACTTCATTTGATTCATTAATTTCGAGTTCCCGATTTTGAGTACTGTTAGTATTAATTTCTTGGCAAAATATATTTCTTTTTGCCTTTTCTCTTTCACAGAAGATTTTATCTTTAGTTTTTTTTTAAACAATCGTCAACATCTGAGTTTTCACTAGAATATTCCCTATCTGAAGGGACATATTCGTCGCTAGATGAAATATTTTCTTCCTCGTCGCTTTCTGCAATTTCGAAAATTAATAATAACTGCCTAGCGAAGTAAGTATTTTTACAAATTTATAATAAACAGCTAAAAAATAATCGCACTTAAAAGAACTAAAATCTTACCTATTTTGGGAGAATTCAACTTTCCTTTTTCAAATAACATCTTCAGAATCCTTTTGCCTCTACTCTCCATGATACTTTAACTTTAACTCACAAATAAACACATTAATTACTTAACACTTTCTGGAGCTACGATAAACACAACCACTAACATAAAGATAACCTCAAAAGTGACATGTCACGTGTTACACCCTGTCTCACAGAAGCAGCCAACTAGACATTAGAGTTTTTGTAGTGGATAAAGGTGTTATGTCACATTTTAGGACATAACACCTTTATCCACTAAAACGTTGCGTATCCTAGTGCGACATACCACGTTTATCAACTAGTGGTTTTTTTAAATGAGCAATTTTGGATATTTTATGCTAAATTAAAGATTAAGTAGTACCAAGGGGACTCAAAAATTAGATTAACTCATTTTTTTCAAAAATGTGACATAACACCTTTATCCACTTAGGTCTTCAATTGTCAATTCAGTGGTCGACATTCGGCAGTTTAGCCTCGATGTTAAATTCATTAAGCAAAGAATTAACAAATCATTGAAAAACAAAACCGGCCCAAAATGGCATAAAGTGCAGAAAGCGTTGTTAATTACCTTAGTAGGCAAAACCAGCAAGACTAAGTACGCAGGAATTTTTATTATTAATATAACAACTGGTCGGTGTTTCGGTGATTCCACCGGTGAATTTAGAAACACACGTTGTAGGTATGTAATCAATAAATAATTTGACACCGTATAAAAATATTGATATATAAATAGCCATAGACGTTTAAAGAACGTTTATGAGACGTCATAAGTTTGACGTATCATATTAGTCACAATAATGACATCAATTATGACGTCCCGTATTGGTCACATGACGTCTAATGACCATTAATCTCCAAAAAAAGACGTCAATATAACGTGAGCTTGCTACCTGGGGTGATGAATTGTTGGATGATTGTACTGAAATTAGACATCGGTTAGATTTGCACCAAGATCTTTGATATAATAAATTATTTTATCAAAACTGATATGAATTTTTTCAAACAGAGTAAATAATTTTCAAACAAAGAAAATATATATACATATTCAAAAAATAAAAGCATATATTATATGCAGACACCTTTATAAGTTTTTTGTAGAAAGTTTATTTTTGGTGGTCGTTTGACTAAGGAATGTTCTTCACTGATGATGAATATTTACGAAGTTTCCTCCTTCTTTTTGGTCTTCCCTCGTCATCACCATCAGAGGTTTCTAAATTTGATGTGAGTTCTGTTTTTTTTTGTTTTTTTTTTGTTGAGAATTTTGTAAATTGTCTACAAAAAAAAAAGTTTAACCCGTAGAATCCACCTCCTATTTGAATTTCCCACAACAAATACAGAGAAACAGCCAACTTTAAGTTCCACTAAATCATTATAACGAAATTATTTGTCTATTGAGATTAAATTTAAAGACATAACAAAAGCATATAAGGACACAAACCACATAGTGAATTCAATTTATTATACTATAACTAACTGATTGTATTTTTATCATTAGTATAATAATAATATATATTAGTAATATGTTCTTAATAAAAAAGATATAGTTGGTGTACACTAACTTGTTAATCGAATTCGCTGATATGTATATACCTGTTTCGATATGTATATACCTGTTTCAAAAAAGGTGCGTAATACCATATATAATGTCATCAGGTTGTTCCGATTTTTTTAAGCTTTGCTCTTGCTTTTTGTATGGAGGCCAATAGACTTCCTTTTTTTGAGGAGTCAGCCAGCAACTGCTCACTACTGCTAATCCTGCACCAGTGTCTTCGGAAAATTGTATCCCTACATACATTTTTTTTAGAGCGAAAACTAGAATAACAATTTCAATAAATAATAAAAACCCAGTCATTTTAAATGTTCTTTGGATGTCAAAACTTCAGCCAACTGTCTTCTACGCTTTCTTGTTGTTTCAATTTTCGACGTCGAGGGGATAGGACTCTCTGATAGTTTTTTTACTTTGACATCTTTTGGAGTATTCTTTCGATCAAGTCGCAGAGTGCCAGTGACGTAAGTTTCCTTATCAAAAAGGCACTTAGCAAGAGAGTAGCTGTTGTAGAATCTGTCCATATATAAAGAATGACTCTTATTTAATTTTCCCTCGACCAACTTTAACACAACATTCGCAGAATGACTACTTCCAGCTGGACCTTCAACTGCGCCAGTATAAACAAGAGTATTGGGAATCAGTCCATTAGGTTCAGTAAGTATATACAGTTTAATACCGTATTTGTGCCTTTTTCCTCGCCAGAGCACCATCTAGGGATAATTCTTTTCCCGGAGAGTATATTTCCGTCATTTTATTGTTAAAATGGTCTACTACATACAAATCATTTATACTTTGTATAAACGATCTTCTGGCTCCGGCTCATTTTCTTTTGGGTTTTGGTGCAAAGCACCGCAGAATGAGTTGAAAACGATTTCTGCTCATATATGACGAAAAACATGTTAAATTGAAAAGAGGGCCCGTCTTTCAATAATCCCCCATTCGTTTGATTTGTATTGTGCCCATACGCAACATCAACCCGAAAAATATGCGTATTTCCTCTATGGTTACGTCCTTCCAATCACATATTCTTGAACGTTCTCTTGTGGTTTCGGAGAGAAACAAGTCCTGTGCGTAAGTATTAGTTTCATCCATAACTTTACCGTAACAGCCATTATCTGCTATCATATTTAAAAAATCAATAGGTTTTGCATCCGGTAGGACGGGTAACAACAACTCTCGTTTTCCCAAAAACGGAAACTGTTTCATTTCGGTAGGAACATCGCCGCATATTACAGAGTTATTAGCAGTGCACTGCTCCACATTTTTTGTATTTTGCGCGTTAACGGGTATCACAGTAAAGCTTTGCGCGTTCATATCCAAAGCCTCGCCGTCTTCACCCGAACTGTAGTTACTTTCAGACTCGGTAGGTTCGTATAAGTCACTGCTACCATCTGAATACAGAAACGCCTCTAACTGTTGATCCTTCATTAATTCTTTGTAATAAGAAGGTGGATGATCTACGTTTAGCACCACCTCAAGGTCCTGCTTTACAATCCATGTTTCAACAACTGTAGAATAAAAACAAATACTTGTATTTCGAAACTAATACATAAAATTACATGTACATTACATTACATAATCGAATTGGATTTGCCCTTATAAAAGCATTGCATGCGGCATAACAATATGATTTAAAAGCTTTGAAGAAACCACGATCTAGTGGCTATAAAAACTGCGTAGAATGACTTGGCAAACACAAGAGAATTATTTGGTTCTGCTCAGCTAGTTCCAAAACTTCGACAGAACTGACATGGGATGCATGCCCGTTGAGGATGACAAGAACAGGTCTCTGAGGCTTACGAGGAAGAAACTGGTTTTGGAGCCAATTGAAAAAATTGAAGTGTTGACATACGCAGATTTTTCTGACATACATACGATGGGCCCAGGAGGCATCCCATCTTCATATTCACTTTTTTTATATTTTCCTTTAAAAACGCACATAGTGGGTATGAATAAGCCTTCAACACTGCAACAAGCCAGCATAGAAATAGTCTCACCCTTTTCTCTCATCATTGTTGTCAGACGAGTCATCATCATAGATAATTTTTTGCCCTGTTTCTTCTTCGTCAGAAGAAAGTGAAACTGCTTTCCTTTTTTCTTTACGTTTTTAAGTTGTACTTTTGGACTTACAAACTTTATCCACTTTCTTTTTCTGTTTTAACTCCTTACGTTATTTTGGAAGTATGTTCTCTGAATCTGTTAAAATAGTGGCCAGCTGCTTACTTCGTTTTCTGAGGGAAGCAACAGCACTTACTACAGGTGTAGGAGAAATATTTTCCAACATTTTCCCAGGAGTTTCATCTTGTGAACTATTTAAGTTTGAAGACTTTAGCGGACTTCTGGCGTTTAACCTTCTATTGCATGATTTTTTTTTGCAAAAAAAATTAGTGACTTTACTTTTTATTGATGTAGGTAGAAGAGGTACATAGAAAAATATAATTGTTTTCATTAACTCTAATTATTAATTGAAGTTGCGATACATCTCTCCGGTAATTCTCCCTGGTAAAAATACCAGTCCAATTAAGTAGTCACCCACAATCCCAAGCCAAACGTTCAAAGAAAACTGATGTTGAAAAGGATCTTCAACAATTTCATGTGGATTTTCGTCACCCCATACATGGCTTTATGGAAATTGCATATTGCATTTCTTGAAAAATTTGCTTCATCGGCGAACAGAATCATCATCAGGAATTGAGGGATTTGAACCATTTTGTGCAAAAGCCATTGACAGAATGCAATGTGAGGAGGAAAATCAGCAGGAAGAAGTGCTTGAACGCGTTGTATATGGAATGGATACAACAAATTTTCCTTCAGAATGTGCCAAATAGTCCCATTATTTACATCCAAAGCGTCAGCAATTTTTCGAGTAGAAGTACCTCTATCTTCTTCAATAATGTCTAGCACATCCTCTTCCAGCTCTACCGTTCTTGCTGTCCTTGGCCTTCCTGCTCCTCCATTTCGTCTTAATGTGCCTGTTTCATAAAGATGCCGATGAATACTTTCGAAAGAATATATTACGTTTAGTGCTACAATTTTGTAGTAAATTGTACTACACCGATTATAGATTTTCTGTAGCGGTGTATATGAAGTACTCTTATTGGTTTACTGTGATAGAATATAGTACTAGTTATTTCACAATTGCAGCATTTTACTATATATTACCGAATTTTGTTCTTGATCGCTCGAAATAATCGATGTTTCGTTGTTATGTTGCAGTCGTCTTCAGAATCTGACAATCAGACTCATTAACAGTCGGCTTTCTCTCCTACATACTCTTACCTCTTTACACTGCTCGTATGCGTAGAGAGATAATCGCGAATACCCTAATTTATAGTAGATGTGTACTAAAAATTTTATAAATGCTTATCCAAAATCCAATGCAACAATAAATATTATAAAAATCACAATTAAATGGAACCTATGTACATTAAAAGTTATCTCTTACAAAACTAACTAACAATCGTCTAAATTCCCCTAACACTGCTACAGGAATGATATTACCACCCATTTTCATTTAATTGCTATTCATATTTTACCTTAGATATTATCTTCATTCATTTTAAATTTCGCTACATTCTTAACACATTTGGGCAACTCATTTTTACATTCACTCAATTTATGTTCACCTGCACATTTACTACAAGCTATCCCTCTGGTACAATCCTTTGCAAAGTGATTCAAACAGGCGCATTTGTAACATCTAACGACGTTAATGTAGTCATATATATCACACCTTCTCCATCCAAATGAAATTATACAAAATAAAAAATTAATGTAACTACAAATTAAATTATACAAAATAAAATTATATAAATATATATGTATTCCTAGAATTTTATTTTATAAAAATAATACCTTAATTATACAATGTCTCTGAATTTATATGTTACACATTTTATAAAATTGTACCTGCTAATTTGTTTTGTACGATATTGCATTATTTTTGATTCGAGAAACTTTTGTTTATTTATAATATCACGTCGAATGTATCGTTTTTCATTTTTCATTATTGAATTTATTTTAATATGTGGCGGTCTGCATTTTTTGTTTCTAAAAATTTTGCTGTGTTTGGGTGAGGGGACGGACAGTAATCACTAAATTTCGAATGGAAGGATTCGCATGAGTATATTGTTCTTAACAGTGAACTGGAATTGTCTGCCCACAGTTTGGGAGTCAAAATCAATGAATTGTCTATACAGGGTCCGGCAAAATAAATGGAACAGCCTGTATATTTTTTGCTCATTGGAAAGCCCTTTTACTACGCTTTCTATTGATACCTCATTTGATGCACCTAGGATAGATTATTTTCTAATTATTTCTTTTTAAAGTTGAATTAATGAGAAATGCTTGTATTTTTAGAAGCTAATTTGCATTTCAAACCTACTGTAAGATCGGATATTCGACAAATAATCCATAAATGGTCTATAACAACAAGAAACTCCATTTAGTATGAGAAACAATTGTTCTTTTCTCAGCGGTGAAAGCAAACATTAAATTAATATAAAGTAATATTTTTCAATAGATTCACTGCTGATCAAGTTGGTGTTTTAAGCTTGTATACTTAATAACCAGGTTGTAAAAATTTCCGTTTTGCATTAGTGTCGGGGGAAAACTCGTTACGCACTCCAAGCGCTAATTCACTTTTTGTATCAGCTACCATCGGCTGCACTCTAATTATTTCTGGTTGTCAATAGCGTTCTGGCTGTTTTGCGTTGCCTCTCCAATTCTTCTCCCTCCTTTTTCGCCATAATGGATCTAATCATATTAATTATAATTCTCCAATTGTAAGGAGTTTCTACCATCAGCTGTACCATGGTATCTGGTGATATTTGCCCTACCCCAGCGTGCGCTACGCTTCTTATTTGGTGCCATCTGTCACAGCGAAACAAGGTATGTTCTGCTGTGTCGACTTCGCTACAATAGATGTAGGCGTCAGAATCGTCCTTTCGGCTTGGCATACGAACGGAAAGAGCCATGCCCCGTTAGTGCTTGCGTTAAAAAGTAGTCCAGCTCTCGATGTTTACAACCCGTCCATTTCGACACATCCTTTATTAGTGTCTTCGTCCACTGAGCCCTTCCGATCTCGTCTAGCCACCTACTTTGCCATTCTTTTATCGAGTTTTCCTTGGCTAGAGCACTGCTGATCTTATAATTTTGTTGTGCATGCGAGTAGGTGAAAGTTATCTCCTGCACCATTAAATCGATTGGCGTGACTCCGGTGATTACTTGCAGGGCCACCAGCGACACGGTTCTATACGCTGACGCCACTCTCAGGAGCACATTTCTCTGTGTCGTTTCGAGCATCTTCCTGTACTTTTGTTTTTGGATTGCCTGCCGCCATACCGGGGCTGCATATAGTACGATATTGTGAATGGCTCCACTCAGTACCGCTCTTTTATTGCTACTGGGCCCTTTGATATTGGACATAATTTGAGTTAGACTAGCCACTTTTTTTCCGCCTTAGCCGTCACTTTCATTATGTGTGGGCCAAAGGATCCCTTCTCATCAATTGTGACCCCCAGGTATACCAATGTCTTAACCGGTCTTAATCTAGATCCTTCCAGCGTGAAGGTGATGTGGTCTCTTTTCCGCCTTCCTTGCAATATAATAACCTCAGATTTGTCCGGTGCCAGTGATAGCCCATGCTCCTTAATCCAGGTGCCTATTCGCTCCAGACATATATTTGTGTTGACCACCAGGGTGTTTTCATTTCTGGCCCCCACCACAAGTGCCAGATCATCTGCATAGCCCACACACATAGCATCCGTGGTCAGTTCTAAGCCAAGCACGCCGTCGTACAGCACATTCCATAGAATAGGGCCCAGTACCGAGCCTTGCGGCACTCCCGCGTTCGTTTCCACGTATTCATCAGGACATATTTTTATTTTTCTATTGGTTAGATAGTTTGATACGATGTTTATTAAATACTTAGATATATTTCTTCCCCGGAGTTCTGTTATAATCATGCTGTGACGAGCTGTATTGAAGGCGCTTTTTATGTCAATTGTGACTAGTGTACACCACTTGCCTTTGTATTGATCCGCAGTTTTCATCACCATCTCCACTGCATGCGCGGTCGATCTACCCTTTAGAAAACCATATTGGTGTTGATGAAACCCACCTTTCTGCTCAAGTTCGCTAAGCAGCCTATTTCGGAAGAGTCTCTAGAAGTTTGTTCAAAACGTTTACCAAGCACAATGGTCTGTAGGAGCTCGACAGCTCTGGCGGTTTTCCAATTTTTGGGATTAAGACTACTTTGGCAATTTTCCAGCTTTCAGGGAATTCTTGCGCGTATAACAGGCTATTTAGGCTGCTCTTAAACAGATTAGGCACGCAGTTCACAGCGGCTTTAATGGCCTCTGGCGGGATTTTGTCTAGACCAGGGGATTTTCCGCTTTTAATACTCTCAGCCGCCGTTGTAATTTCGGTTTCACTAAACGCTTCAACGTGCATAACGACAGGTTCCTTCCGCCAGTTGTCCGCACTACTTGGGAAGAGATCAGCGAGAATTTGCCTTTTCCTATCGACATTAGTCTCGTACGGTGTTAAGTAGTTGACCCTGTATGCAATCCTGTATGCGCCACCCCATATATCACTTTCTAGGTCCTGGCAGAGCTCTTCCCAAAATCTTTTCTTGGTAAGTCTTATTAGCATACTTAACTCTTTTTTCTTTTTTCGATATGCCTCTCTAGCAACATTACTGTCTTCACCATCTCCTACTCTCTTTCTTGACCTCGGCAGTTCCCTCCTCGCTGCTATACATTCTGTTCTTTTTTTGGCAATGTCACTAGTCCACCAATATGGAGCATTTTTATTATTCATACTCTCTTTCAAGTTGTTTCTGTACGCCTGCCGGATAAGCTTTGTGCATGTCTCATAATCTACTTCTTGGCTGGCACTCCCACTGTTATTAATAATCAAGAAATTTTTTTCTTTAGTCGTTTTAACGGGAACAGTTTCTAAATAAGTATAAATATCACTAACATTTTTTAGTAAATTTGGAATTAATTTTGCCCTAGTATGACTAATGTTGTTACAAATGTAATGAATATCTTTTGTACTAAGATTGTTTAAAGCGTCTGGACGATTCTTGAGTTCTTTGTAACTTAATTTTCAAGGTTTCTCACAAGTCTTCTTCAGCTTTTCGCTTAACTGCATTGCTTCTTCTTTGCCTATTAACAAGGTCGTCATTTCGATTATGATAATGAAATCCATTTTTTTTTTGGAAAATATGAAGTTTTCTCCTAAAGTGTAACCAACTTTTATTTGTAAGTTCCCGATAACGGCGAAATTTAAAGTTCTCGTACATAATTAAAGGCTTCCCTTTTTTACTTGATATAAATTCCATCTTTATATGAACTTCTACACTACACCACAGATTACATCAAACTATTAAATAAATTTGAGTCCTCCACCAGGTAACAATACAAATGGCATTTATAGGTAACTAATATTCTCGGGATTACCTAAGTGTAATTAGGATAAATATCTCTTAACCGCAATTCAAGCAAGGGATTACAATCGCTTTTAATGACATGGATTATTCAGGTACTGTAACCGCAATTCGTGTGTGTCCCTGGTACAATAACTGAAAACAAACGTAAAAAATATTTACAAAATCAATAATTATTCTGAAAAAAATATGCTACAGATTGTAGTCTGCGGGGCATTGATGTGACAAGTATTTGGGAAAGCTTGAGAAGCACTGAAACTTGCTCAAATAATTGCAATCGGAATAATATCCATATTATATTTTTAAAGAAAAAGTAAGATCAAATTTAAGCATCTCTTTTAAGACTATATATTAATAGAAATCACTCAAGACATTAATTAACATTATTAATAGTAATTCTAAACGCTAAATAACTAGTTCACTTTTAAGTAAAGTCATATGAAAGCTAGTAAACAAAATCCCTAACGTTGTCAAGATAATATGTCGATTCATTCGAAAAGCATCCGAGCACGAGGGCAAATGAATGAATGAATCTCACACATAAACAATCCACCTGCAAGTTTTGCATTTCTTTCGCTAGTATACGAAAAACACATATTACTGTAAACGACGATGTGCATCCGTCGAGCGTGAGCTGCTAAATAAGAAAATATGCATTTTCTCGATGGTGGGGTGAAGTAAGGGGAGTGTCCATCGATATCTTCGCTCTTACTCGCATCGGTTGGGTACTTTATACCGCTGCTGTACTAATACGTTTTTTACATTTAAAACACGTGAACATTTTGATTATACAGAAAGAAATTATTATACGCAGCTACAATATTTACACTTCAGTGTCACTCATTTATTACCTCATCTGTAGCATGGTCCAAATCCGCAATTAATGTCGACACTGCTACGTAGTTATGATCAAACTTTGTATTTATTTGAAATACTCCTTTCTGAATAAATGTCCATATAGCATTAGCTTCTGTGGAGGGTACTTCGCATTTAAAACATGGTAAAGCTTGAAGCAGAGGTAAACTGCTTTAATTGGAGATTCCACTTTGTACGTTATGTTATCCACATGTACGTACGATGCGTTGATAGCATCTATATTTCCAATAATTACCGGAATTGGTTGAGCAGTAAGTCCATATCTTTGGTATTTTTCGCGTCTTATTTCTAATGTTGACTGTAAGTCACCATCAGCTACTTAAACTACAGAGACAAGTATATGATAATTTGCTAACTATATAGTTATGATCAAACTTTGTATTTATTTGAAATACTCCTTTCTGAATAAATGTCCATATAGCATTAGCTTCTGGAGGGTACTTCGCATTTAAAACATGGTAAAGCTTGAAGCAGAGGTAAACTGCTTTAATTGGAGATTCCACTTTGTACGTTATGTTATCCACATGTACGTACGATGCGTTGATAGCATCTATATTTCCAATAATTACCGGAATTGGTTGAGCAGTAAGTCCATATCTTTGGTATTTTTCGCGTCTTATTTCTAATGTTGACTGTAAGTCACCATCAGCTACTTAAACTACAGAGACAAGTATATGATAATTTGCTAACTATATAGTTATGATCAAACTTTGTATTTATTTGAAATACTCCTTTCTGAATAAATGTCCATATAGCATTAGCTTCTGGAGGGTACTTCGCATTTAAAACATGGTAAAGCTTGAAGCAGAGGTAAACTGCTTTAATTGGAGATTCCACTTTGTACGTTATGTTATCCACATGTACGTACGATGCGTTGATAGCATCTATATTTCCAATAATTACCGGAATTGGTTGAGCAGTAAGTCCATATCTTTGGTATTTTTCGCGTCTTATTTCTAATGTTGACTGTAAGTCACCATCAGCTACTTAAACTACAGAGACAAGTATATGATAATTTGCTAACTATATAATGATGTAATCTGTGGTGTAGTGTAGAAGTTCATATAAAGATGGAATTTATATCAAGTAAAAAAGGGAAGCCTTTAATTATGTACGAGAACTTTAAATTTCGCCGTTATCGGGAACTTACAAATAAAAGTTGGTTACACTTTAGGAGAAAACTTCATATTTTCCAAAAAAAAAATGGATTTCATTATCATAATCGAAATGACGACCTTGTTAATACAAATGAATACAAAATAAAGCACCTGTGTGAATCAATAGAATAAATATTTTACCTCTACATGTAAAATAAAGCCATCTTGGATTTCAATCTTTGACGGTTTCCACCGAAGGCCTGGGTTTTTACTTTTTAATGATACAGAGCTATTAATAAGAAATGGCAATAGCCTCAACGCACATATTTCTTTAATGTCTGAAAATCAATACTTGGCTTAAAATTTTATATAATAATAATAATAATAATATCGATTTATTTCCCAAAAATAATACAGGATAGTGTACAATGTACTTACATATGTATTATATAAATATGAAAGTTCATACCAGTATTAGTCTACTCATTTATAATGTTGTTAAATACATCTAATTAGTTTCGTAAGTGGCTGTCCTTCTTTTTAGTGGCTAGATTAAAAATTCTATTTGCAACTTCTGGCCATTTAATTAAAAAGCAATTTTTTTCTCAGAAAACATAACTGCAAAATCATCTTCCAACTAAAATATAAAACAAACAGTAACCTCCAGACCTTTGTTACATATTTAAAAATTACGAAATTCTTAAACAAGCAGCAAGTGTTTAAGTCTTTATAAATACTCTGTATCGCCAAGAGCTGGAGTAATCATGGTCAAATTCCCGGAAATTTTTAGCGCAATAGTGCTTCATACAGATGGTATTTATTGTCTTGTAATTAAGGTTTCACTCCCGTGATGTTTAGATTCGATGACAGTATAAGGTGATAAGTTCTTGAGAATGCACTCTAGTTACTCCATTTCTTCATGATACACAGTATACTTTAAAAAATCAAAATTTACCAAGGCATATCCCAAGGGTTGCTCTAGAGATGGATATTTGTTAAAATATTCGCAGATAGTTTCTTTAAATAACAGTCTCTCATGATAGGTCTTTTTCGAATATTGTAAGACTGTTTGAAATGGTTCAACATTATGACACAACCATACTGTCAAATCGCGTATTTCGTCATCATTTATTGTGCTATTTGCTTCTGAAGCATTTTAATGTTGTACGTATGTATATTTACGCAACTAGTCGGACGATTAATAACATAAATAAGTTAAATTCAATTCCAATGTCAACTCAAGCATACTCAGGCGATACCAAATATGTCAATTTTTTTTACAATTTTTAGAACATTTAAATATCTCTTACAAATTGGTCCATTATGCCCCTATTCGTGGCTTCAGTATTCACTTATTCACAAAAAACAGCACCTGATATAAAGATGGGTAATTACAGTAGTTAAGGAGTTTATAGATGGTTCACAATTTACGTAGACGCGAGAAGATAGACGAAATCTAGTGCATTATAATTGCATGTCGGATCATATGCTTGCCATTTTTACAAATTGGGCACCTCTACTTGAACTTTAGCTAATTCTATTAGCAATAAAACTGTTATATTAAGATATAAAACTAATACTACTGATACGAAGTGCGGATGGCAGCTGCCAGTGAACAAGAACGAACACGGAACGAACACGAATCAAACACGTGAACACGAATGAACCAATAAACAAGATCGCATGATCGGTGTGATCGGTTACACACTACAAATTTTTGGTGCCTTTACAAGAATAGCTATGCTTTCATCATTCTACATCTTTAATCAATAATGTATACCTGTTAGAAAAATATGTCCCACATATATCATATTAGGTAATAGATGAAAATACTTCATTTTTAGTGCCAATTACATATATACTCGCGGATTTAATAGGTGTATATAATCTGCTTGCTTTATTTAAAATTTATTTCATCTTAGTGATTTACTTAATATAAGGTTGCTATGTTTGTTACCATGAAAATGAAAAACAGAAAAAAAGGCAGTATGATTTTATGTCTCGAAGAGAGCTTGTCGAGTTTTGATCTAAAGTAAAAACAACCTGAAATAACAACAATTTAACACTAAATATTGAAAATTTATATTAACTAACTAAAGATTAAAATCTTTGAAAAAATCGTGTCATTAAAATCGAACCGTTTCTTAATTTCATTTGCGGACACAATTAAAAACTGACGACATCGTAAGTAGAAATCTTCTTGTTCCCTTTGATTTACTTTGTCTATATTTTGAAGCACACGGACACCAAGATATATTTGTTTCAAATCAATGAACTGCCTAGCATTGTTGGGATCGATTTGACACAATTCGGTTTTATGAACATAACTTGGTTGTAAATAGCTCAACAATAAATCTTTATATGTATCAGCAACTACATTATAAATGTGTGTGATTACGACACGTTCACTTTGCAAATATTCTTTTAATTTTACACATTTTGGTAAAATCCACTGAAGAAATAGGTAAAAAGTTTTGTTTGAATATTGTAATCTATGTTCGGTCTATTCTCTGACAAAATACAACTGAAGAGGATTCCACTGTTCTATTATCCTTTCCACCACCATAAGTAATGAAAGCCATCTGGTTTGCGATGGTCGCAAAATTTTGTGGGGCTCCACATTACAGAATTTTTTAAATTCTGTGAATTATGCTTGTCTTTTAGAGCTGTTCTTGAAATAACTAAAAATGCTTCTAGCCAGATCTTTACAGTGGCGTATCAAATCTTTACAAGCTTCACTTGCACATAGGTGTAAAGAGTAGCATATACATTTTTGTACTATTATGCAAGGAAAATTTAATTTCAATCTGCACAGTACAGAGTTATGGACACCAAACATAGTATTGCAAACTTCAGAACGAAAGTCTATAATATTTTGAAAAGGTATATTTGCAAAATTAAATAAAATCATGATTTTGTTGTAAATTACTTCAGCTGTTGCACCAGTATCTGCTTCATCTGCATTCTTAGTTCAAAAACATTGGACCAAATTCAACAATTTTGTAGTAACTTCATTTGATTTTTCACTGAAGTACCTTACACAAACACATATATTTTTCACTACACCTACGTCGGTAGATTCATCTACTAAAATGCTAAACTTTTTCATTTTAAATTCTTCGACTAGTTCATCGAATTGTGATTTGGCCAACACATGTTTTATAACAGCTGTTGCTTTGCTTCTTCTCATTTTCATACCTTGGGCAATTTTTGAATCAGGAAATGTGTCTTTTAAAAGAGGAATTAAATGGTCACAAATTTTCATAGACAAATTGTGTTCCGTTATTTAGGCAGCAATTTTTAGTTCTGACCTATTCACTTCATCCTGAGCTTTGTTTCTTTTGAAAGCAGTAGCAATTTTTGGTTGCCCCAACTTGCTTTTGTCCTTTGGGTCCGACGATTCGCGCTGGCTTATGGCATGTTGTAATGTCCGTTTCATCCATGTTAAAAAATTTTGTTGGGTTAAATTTATGAGTGGTCATAACTTTATTTTCCAAAAATCTGTCCACTTCTATTTTGTTACAAGCTGTCACTCTGTTTAGCGAGGTTGCTTCAAGCTTTCTAAAACTTAATTAATAATAATTAAATAATAATTGCGCGCAGTCTGAGCGCAATTACCCGAATGGTCGAAAAATTCTAAAAACATTGATGTAACCTCGAAGAAGTCTTTCCCTTCTGTCTCTGAGTAGATTTTGGTTTAATGCTAAAATAAGCCTTGGGCAGCGGACGAATCAGCTCTGGAGTGTAATGCTCCTTTGTAGGTGGTGGAGGCATAACAGTGATTCTTTCTTTATCTGGCAGAGGAGATGTTGATAACAATCCTGCTCTTGGTGAACTAGGTTAAGGGTCGTTAAGTGCTGCTGTTACTTCTACAGATGATGGTTCTGCCTCTAACGCTGATGAAAATGGAAATAAATTGTCATCTAAGGGACCGGGACTACCAGCGTTAGTTTCGATCGTATCATTATTTCCACTCTCAGATTCAGAAAGTGGTCTGTCGGTAACGCTTGACGGCTCAAATTCATCATCCGAGAAAATGTTCCCGTTGAAGAGCCAGTTCCCAGTGCAATGAAAACCATCCGTTATATTTCTTGGAGTCATTGCATTCAAAACTGCCTCTTTTACAAGCGAGGGAATATTATACACAGTCAATCTCTTACCCGGGTTGGATCGCATCCATTGATCACATTCATTGCTATAAAACTTCTTAAATGGCCCAAACACTGTTCTATCCAGTGGCTGTATTCTATGAGATGTGTGCGGCGGAAATGACAAAAGTGATTAGATTTACAAAATTTTATTACGGGTATGAAGAGATGAGAGCTATGGTTGTCTAGGATCAGTAGGACTTTGTGTTCTTCGCTGGGTGTTGATGATGTTTGATGAAAATGAAAAAGTCGTTCTCTTGCATCCATCCAGACTTGTTTCCGCTCCCGATGCAACCTGAAGGACCACCGCGAACAAAATGTTCTTTGTAACGTTTTAGAGGGAAAATTTACAATGGAGGCATACTTTGCCCCATGGCGTTTACAGCTACGCAAACGGTCACTAATGAGCTTCGTTCTTGGGACACTATCCCTCCAAATTGTTTTATACCTTTCGTCACAATTACTTTATTAGCGTTCTGTACAGTTGTGCAGCCCGTCTCGTCGACATTATAAATGTTATTTGGGCTAAACTGATATCTATCCATCACAATTTTGTAACATTTTCTCGGTTAAAATTCGTTGCACGCGCAAGGCTGGAACATTCGGGAGTGCGAATTGATAAATTACTATTTCGTATAAGAAAAGCTGTAAGCCAATCTTCGATAGCCATTTGTGATTTGTCCCATCCTTCGGCAAATTTACAGTTTAATTGATTCGCATACTGGTATGCAAATTTGCGCAGTTGTTTGGGTGATAATCCAAAATACAGCTTAGCGGAAGCTTCACAATAGTCGCTCAGTTGATTTTCTTGTTCGACTGTAAAAACTTTATTGTGTGGGTTGTAGCCAATTTTTTGGGTTTCTTTTCGTTTTAATGCTGCTACATATCTGAATAAAGACACGTGACACATTTCATACTTTCTTGCAGTACCTCTCACGGAAGCATTTTCCTCAATAATTTCTCTAGCAGCTGTTTCAAACAAATCTTGGGGTATCGTACCCCTATCTGTCTTTCTAGCCCTTGGTTTAAGCATAATTGTAACTGCAAGAAGAACAGAATTTGTTCAGTTTACACGACTTCAGAAGACGGTGTCGATTGTAACATGTTACAAACGACACCAAATAATATGTTACGATCGACAGCACTAGCTCCCAAATACTTCACCGCAGAATTTCGTAAGCATAACCTCTAATTTACAAGCCGGTCTACATCAAGAATTGCATGCAAAGGAATGCTGATTTCAGCTGTACTATGCATCGAAACCTTTGGACAGTAGTAACGGAGTAATTAATGATTAAAAAAACTTGTAAAATACTTACAAATGTGAGAGAAAAATGCAACTTCAGCACGCCGAGAACAACGTTCAACACAGGCGGCTCGAAACAATCTATACTATAGTGTTTAGTAATGATTAACATGTGTACCAAGCGGTTTTTATTTTCGCCGACAGCCAAAAACTCAAATGTTACAATTGACACCTGTTACAATTGACACTGGTCTCCCCTACATTTTGAACAATTAATTAAAAATTAATTCTTACAAAAACATTTTACATGCATATTTAAGAATTGCTTTATTTGCTTAGAAATCCAAATACCTAGGGTAGAATTTTTCTGAATTTAGTACGTTACTCGAAAAATTTGCTTAATTTTAATATTGACATAATTTTATTATAAAAAGTCGTGAATGCAGATCTTCTTACTTTGTGCAAACTTTTCCGAAATTACTGTATTTTCTGTGATCAAAAATCAATGTTAGGACATGGATATTCTCAAAGTAAAAGAATCTACGGGATTTAGTTACGTTGTTTAGAGGTACGGCCCACCATAAAATAATATACAGGTAGATTTTTTTTTTTTAAAAGCCTATGGTGTAAAGAAAACTTAACCAGATCACTGTGATTCAAACAATTTTTATTTATAAACTATATCTAACATACTTTTTTTCCAGCTACCAAATGATACTTCAGACATGTAACATCTGCTAGTTGGCAATATTTTACAGCAGCCATTACATCTTCTTCTGATATCTCATAAGCATGTATGTACCTACATATTCCTGAAAGCGTAACATTGCTTTGTTGCCTGTTGAAAAGCTACTCCAGCTTCGG
The DNA here is from genome assembly GCA_023690525.1 of Holotrichia oblita. Classification (NCBI taxonomy): domain Eukaryota; kingdom Metazoa; phylum Arthropoda; class Insecta; order Coleoptera; family Scarabaeidae; genus Holotrichia; species Holotrichia oblita. The sequence continues at coordinate 73,293,881 of CM043023.1, forward strand.
TACTTTGATTAGTTCGCGTTTCCACGTTTTACTCGCTTGAGGACGTACTAGGGTAGGGCGGGGCTAGTTGAGCACTTTTTCACGTGAGCGGTTATAGCTCCTCAACGATAAGTATTAATGGCTTGTTATGCATACTGAAGGATTACGAATTTATCCGTTTGCAAAAGTGTCCATAGTAATTTATTTCTTACGAGTGGAATTTGAGAGCTACAGCTGTTTAAATGCAGAAAGCCAAGTATGCTTAACGTACCCCTTAGGTGAGGTAAGTTGAGCAAGAGTATGGGGCAAATTGAACACTTAGAATGTCTAGCCAAATGAAGGGCTGAATGTTAACTAGACATGACATAAAATTTCTGTGTGATAATCAACTTTTTATTTATAGTCTTTTAGTGACAAAAGCACTAAATTAAAAGTAATTTTCTTTGAAATGAAAAACTAATTCCAAAGTTAAGCTTAAGATACGTTGAAAACATCAACGTATCTTAAGCTTAACTTTGGAATTAGTTTCAGTCTTTCTGATCAAATTCAGACTTGAATATTTATATAATTATCAATAAAGCTTATCTTAATAAGAAAATATAAATATATAAAAGAAAATATTAATGAGATATAGAAAACTTAACCGTCGTTGTCACTGTCACAATTGAAACAAACGAAAGTAAGACCTGCATCTGGCGCACATTTTGTATGTGTCAATTCCTTGCAAACTTGACACTGGATCCATGTTTCTCCTGGTAAACTTTCAGAATAGGCATCGCCACAAATCAGACAGGAATAATCATCAGCGTTGCTTTCCTCATTTGACTGGAGTACTTTTTTAGAAACACTCTTCTTTGCTTTTTTATCAATTTTCTTCCTTGGCTTTTTAACATTTTTAGCAGTTTTATTTTGTTCCTCTTCCAATGCGTTCTTTTCGAGGGTGTCAAACTAATCTACTTGATTATAGGCGTCGGGGTAATATGACTAATAGTCATATAACCCCGGTAGCACATAGTCAACAAGCCCCTTTTAGTATGTCGGCATTTTGTGCGTCATACGGCAAAAGTCGATGGTTACCCCTGCAGTTTAGAGGGAATAAATCGTGGGTAATATACTATATTTTTACAAAATATTTGTAAAAATAGATTACAGACTACTCAATTGACAATTAATACATATTTACTTAAAATAAAGATAGGTACTTACCTTGATGTTTTTACATTTTTTATTTTTGCGAACACAACAAACACATTATAATAACAGTGACACATGGAATAGGGAAACTAATTCGCTGTGATTGGTGTCTCTCTCTGACGAGAAACAGGGAGACTATAGGCAGTTAGTCAACTAACCCCTTTAGTCACCTAGTCCCGGTCCCCCTACACTAAAAAGCGCGCCAAAAATGTACTTACCACTCACCTACGGCTAAGGTTAGAAAACCAACAAATGTAAACAGAATTCCAAATAAATGCTGGCTTACAATTCTACATCTATGTAGAACATACTCAGTGCAAAAAAGCTCACTTATAGTAACTTAATAACAAATACTCAAATGCAACTGTCACATCACAACAAGAGATCCGCCATTCGTTTACTGAGGTCATTACATTTACGTTTTCGTAAAACTAAATAAGCGCACTCCAACTTCACACCGCATCTGACCACAAAACTAGGTAGTATCCTCCATCTACTGACAAAGTTTGGGACTATTACAAGTAAAGGTTATTCACTGATAAAGTTTACTAAAAGTATCAACAAATAACCTTACCTTACCCTACATTAAAGTTACAATTGACACCTGTTACAATTGATACTGGTGTCCCCTACGTTTAAACTTACCTAAATATAGTTTTTCTTCACTTCTAGATTATACTGACAATAATTTTAGTAACACTTCGCGGCATTAAACTACGATTTCTTTTCTAAATTAACTGGAATTTTCACATGCGGCCAGCGATACCGTGAGACTGTCAACCGTGCCTCGTTGCACCTCCTGATGTGCTCCTTCTAACTACTCGTATAGTTCGAACGAACGACAGCTCACTAGATTTTTAGATACCTATAGGTAGAAGAACTGGTGTAAATATGGGCTACCATTTAATTTTAAGCTCTGAAGTTTGCATTTATGGCTGAAGCTTTGCAAAAATCTGATAAATTACATGTTGGTAAACCGATTTATCGCAGATTTGAAATATATTTCTTTCTAACAACTATTATCCAAAACAATGCACTTTTATTGATTTGACCAGCTATGCTACAAATATGGGCTAGTACATAACTTTGACCCTATCTGTCCAAAATGAAAGCGCTAGAGAAATAAAACTCAAAAACAAATCAAATTAGCATGAAAACAGATTATTTAAAACTTAATAAATTTCTATTTTAAAACTTAAAAACAAAAAATATAAATTGTGGTATTTTAACCCTATCGACAAAAATAACAAACAGGAAAAAAGAAATTAACAAAAAAAGCTTCACTTGACTTTCATAAATCTAAAATTAAGTACAATCATCGCACACATAGTGGTCTTTCTTAGCACCATAACACTCCACATGAGCCCATAATTTACACATAAGGCACTGAATCCAATGTTCTCCCTTGGTATCTTCAGAATATTTCCTGTCGCAGAAAATACAGGTGGCATCGGTGTCATTAAGATCATGATTTCCTAGAGGCAGATCCAGGTGGCTGTCATCGTCGTTCAAAGGGACGTCACTTTCACCAGAACTGCTTTCTAAAAGTCGTCGGTTTGCAAGACTTGGTGGTGTCTTTGTAATTTTTATTTTTTTTAAGGATTCACCCAAAATATTCTTAGTGACGCCAACAATTTTTTATTTTACTGCAGTGCTTGGAATTAACTCTTCTGTGTAGGGGGAGCAAGTTATAACTGCTGATGCGCAACTCTTTCTTCCGCGGTTAGTTATTTTTTCTTTGTGACAGGTACTGGTGAAATATAAAATGGCAAAACTTTCATTCTTCTAGATGAAGAAGCGCTCCGAATCTAGGCGCTTGCTGGACATTTTTGGCTGTTTGCATCCACGCTATTAGGACTGTGAAGAGTTTCAAAAGACGGCAAAGTTGATTTACAAGAACTACTGTTAGCTGATGAGTCAAGAGGTTCCATAAATGAACCATAACGTAATTCATTAGGCTGATCAGGTTCATGTGAGCAATCAGGCCTTGGTTCAATATGACAGTCAGGTTCTATTTGATCAGGCTCTTCTGAGCAACGAGGTCTTGGTTCTATGTTAGTCACTAGCTGTATATCACTGCACGTCTTTTTTGCTTCAATTTCGGCAGCAATGTACTCGGCATCAATGAACATTCCTTTAATCAAGGGATAAATTCCGGTAGTTCTAAAACCGTTTACTGCTATTTCACCTGTTTGGCACTTCAAGTATGCTCTCCCAAATCATTCTCCTATGTCATAAGGCGACAATGGGCGGTTATTATGGCGAATCCATGTTCTGATCTGTTCGCTGTAGTAACACTTCAACACACCCATAAAGGCTTTATGTATATAATAATAATAATAATAATAATAATAATGTTTTATTGCCCAACAGATGTACATCCAATAACAGGACAAAGATTGATTAATTACATGACATGTTAAATAGATACCAAATACCAAATAAATGAGCTACAATAACTACTACACTATTAATTCTACTAATTCTAATGGAGTACCTAGTAAATAAGCCAGAAAAGAAACCTAACAGTTCAAGAACACTTAAAAATTAGATACTATAAATACTATAAATATATTGCTTCAACAGCTAAATTAGACCTACAAGATTGAAGTACAAAACCAGCGACTGTGTGCACGGTATGAGAAAAAAAAAAAAAAAAAAAACTGAAATTACAGCTACTTATCATAAGTTGTTAATACATTGCATAATTGAGGGTAAACTGGATGAGTGTAAATCTACTAATGGACTTAAATTAACATTGAAGTAATTGCAAATTCTGTGCAGTGGCGCGTGTGACATAACATTTGTGCGCGCAAAGGCGCAGTAAAATGTGTTTGTTTGTCGTACTGAATACTGGGGAACTGCGTAACTCAAAGAATTACTGAGGCAAATGACATCAGTTATGTTATGTACTAAATTGAAAAGAAATTTAATATCGGATTGAGTGCGACGCTGTTCAAGCGACTGAAAAGCGAACATATTTAAAAGAGTTGTGTGGTTGAAGCCTCTCTCAGGATATATTCCATGTTGTTTGAGGTGAAGATATTTCAGGAAACGTCTTTACACTTGCTCGATAGATTGTGAATAGATCTTATAATACGGAGACCAAATTAGAGAAGCATATTCCAATTTCGAGCGCACATAACAGTAATACAAATTTATTACAGGCTGAAGTAGTGAAAAATGTTTCGTATTACGAATAATGAATCCAAATGATGTTAAAGATGAAGCAATAATGTGTCTAATGTGGTTGTTAAAAGTAAGATTCCTATCAAATAGCACACCGAGATCCATTATAGTGTCGCACTGGTTTAAAATAATATTGTTGATTCGATAACTGAAGTCAATTGCGGTAGATTTACGTGAATAAGAAACTGAGTTACATTTGGAAATATTTAGATGTAAGTCATTATCCAAGCACCATTGATAAAGCCGATCTAACTGGCACTGAAGGTACTCACAGTCATCGATGGTACTAACTCTAACATATAATTTCAGGTCGTCCGCGAACAATAGTTTACCACAATCCACTGATGAAGGTAAATCGTTGATAAAGATCAGGAAGAGTATATATCGGTAATGTGGTTTTCTTTTGCGCGTAAAATAAAATTAAGATTTCTAGTGTGACTGTAATGTCCGTCTAAAATCAACAGTATGGGTGACTCCACAGATGATTTCGTAGCCTTAATGAAGTGCTCCAGCCACCTGGTGAATAAATGAGCTTATACCCATCCACTATGGTGCACCTCTCCAATACTTCCTGGAGGAGTACCACGCATAAGCTGTGCGTTCATATTTTTCCTTGGACATATAAGCACAGGAGGAACGAACTCTCCTCCAGCATTCATGCACACTATGACCGTAATTAGAGCTCCTCTTTCAGCAGATGTCAAAGACGCTATTTGTCGTTTTCCTTTACGCCCTACTACTGTTGTAAATTTGTTCTGTACAACCGTTAAGCCCATCTCATCCACATTATATACACGATTAGGTGGATATTTGTGTTTGTCATAAGTTCCTTCTAAGTTTTGAAAAGAACGATCAAAATTTTCCTTATTAAAACCACATGCTCGAGCAAAAGAAATACCCGTTGGTCTTCTTAGAGACAAAGTTTTTTTGTGCCTCGTTAGAAAGAGATCTAACCAGCCTCTACCGGCTTCCATTGAATTGTTAAAAGGATGTCTTAACTCGTTGGGGACTGCCAAATTGTAAGCCATACCTTTTAGATCACTACGACTTAATCCATAGAATTTAGATTCCATTAGAAGGATGTATCTCACTAGTTCATCTTCTAGATCATGTCCTAGGACAGTTTTCCTACCCAGCTTGATTTTGGAAGCCTTATCAGGGCTCAGATTACCCATTTTTGCACAGCGTTGTACCGTACTACGCGGAACATTGAAGGTACGTGCAGCCATGAGGGTACCCATCCTTTTATCTCTTACAGCCCCAATTGCTTTTTCATGTCGTCAGGATTCCATGTTTTTCTTTTTCTATCGCACTTTTTCCCCGAGCAAGGCATTCTGCAAGTAACAAATATTTTTGTCAACATTCGAAAGTATGCGACAAATATGAGCTAGCCCATATTTATACCACCAAGATAGCCCATATTAGAAAATAACCTCAAAATATTTACAGCAGCATACATTTTTATTGTCAAACAATATACAGGCTGTTTAAAAAAGATGCGGCAATTTTAAAGAGGGTGATTGCCCAGGTCATTTTATACAAAAAAAATTCCTATAAACATAGGTCCGCAATCGCTTCGTTACCGATCTACAGCGTGTTGAAGTTTAATTTAAAAAAAAACAGTAAAAATTAGATTTTTCCAAAACGGCTTGAGATATCATAATGAAATTTTAGACGTGTTACTAGCTGTGGGAGACACATACTGGGGCAGTTTCAACCAAGATCCCAGTGTACGAAAACTTCATTGTATTTTGTATAATTATTACTTTATTTGGTTCCATATCTAAAATAACATTCTTGGGCTCGCCCAGAGAACAACATAGCATAAAATTGTATTGTGAAAGTTTAGTTACTTAACATTATATGAAGATAAGTTGACGTTGAAAGTTAACAGAGAAGAAGTTTTAGGCAGTTTTAGCTGAATTGGGCACTGGTAACTTCGAAACAAGATCAGAACGATCAACTGCAGATATGTCATCGATTAGGGGATAATAAAATTTGTAACCTGGTGGCTTACGTCTCAAGTATTTGATTTGAAATTCGTTAAGGTTCAAACATTCCAGCACTTTTCCTATGTAATAAAGTGCAGTAATTTTTGTGGGAAACTTTACCAGAACAAAGTCATTCTGATGTATTTGGTCATCGTCTGTTATAAGATGTACGTTTTCTACATCACTAAAATCATCCGAAATTTCATCTGCTTCCAGAACAATAGACTCTTCAGTATCAGAACTACTTGTGCTCATTTTCCTTATAATTTTCTTTGTAGTTTTTGCTATTTATTATCTGGAAAAACTTGCTTTAGAAGTCGTTTTTGATTTCGTTCACACTAAATTTGTTTACGCCTCTCCCGGGCATGCTCCATTTCTTCTAAACGAGTTTTTTCTGGTGTGTCTGTAAAAACTCTAGATTTTCCTTTTCTACTATTTTCCTTCTTGGCCTTTATAGTTGCTCTGGGAAACGGCCTGACAATTTCTGGAGTAATAATGTTGCTCGATTTTGCAAGCTTATCTGAAACATAAATTATGCCAGTCTTGTGCAGATAATTACTCTACCTCATGTACCTTCCCGTGGACAGATGGAATCATCCTTGGCGGAGTGGACGGCGGTGAAGTACAGGATTTCAGAAAGGCTATCTGGTCAGGCAAACTTGCTGTGGAAGTTGATGGAACACCTACAAACATTTTAAAATTTGTGAAATGTTAGCTCTGTTCCACTAACAATCAGACACTAATCAGACGCGATTTGATTGATTGAATGAAATCACAAACTGCCTTTGGTCTGATTTCGTCGCATTTGATTGGTTCGGCCTAGATTCTGATTTCCGCTTGGAACAAAGCTGTTATCAATTACTTCATGTACATGATATGTATATGAATGGTTGACTACTATCCTTGGTATGTTTTAAGTGATTTATGTGATCCTCTAGTTGCTGAAGAATATTACTTATATAAAGGAAAGAATTCTGAGAATCCTTGATTGTGTATCTAATTGTTATTTTCTTTCCAGTGCTATACCGTGCTATTGTCTTCCCTGTAGGCACTAGATAACCATGAGGTGCCGACAAAACAACAGCGTTTACAGAATCTAATAAATAATTATGTTAGATTTTTTATATTCAAATGGACTTTCAAATTTAAATATGAAGCAGATATAGCAACTCTTTGATATAAGGGCATATTTGACGACTTTGAAGATAACTTGAGCACATGCTTACTTTCAGAAAGTTGATCGATTGTGTTTTTCATTTGCTCCAGGGAACATTTAATATTCTTTTCTTTTATATGATTTTCATCGTAGAGGAATGTAACTATTTGTGTGCGGCACTGCTCCCAAGCCTTTAAAAATCCACCCCCATTTTTAAATGCCACATTGAAATCCATATCGATCTACAAATGTTAAAGTGATTACTTAAAACGTTTACATGCAATGTACATCACACATACTAATCTGAAACCAGTTGGTAGTTTATAAAACGGCCATTTCTCCATGATTGTAGATGTTTACGGCCCTTCTTTTGTTATTTAGGCGATATCGGGTGCATGCTTTCCATGTTGAATCAAATTCTTCCGAAGATAAGTTATCAAACTTAAGCGCCCTTAAACATAATTTAGCATCTGTTTCAGGTTCTGAAAAATCAAATAAAATTGTAATTAAATTGAGAGAGAAAGAAATACATGTATGTATGTAGGTATATAAAATTTAAACAAATTATATTTAATATATAGCAGACACGGGAATACATCTTCAGTATAATTAAAATAGAGAAATTTTCGTTGTTAAAAAAATATTTCCTAAATATTCTATTCAAGATTATATAATGAAGTGAATTTAAAGTCTTTGATCAATGCAGTACTACCATATTAAAATCGTTCCAATTGTGACTTAACGGTTAATTTAACTAATTAATAGCCTTTCCAGTAATGATACAATCAGGTTAATAAAAAAAACGAGGGTTTTCATACAAATTAGTCATTCTGTTACTTACCGTAAACATTTTGGGGCCTATAATCCATGACATTTTCATTCGACTTCTTCTCAAATATATGCCCATATACAGCAGATTTGAATGTAGTTTTCATGTAACAGACTTTGTTATAAATTCTGCTTAGTTTTCGACATCGATAGTATTCCTAAAATGAAAGTTATAATAATTTATTTTCTAACTACAATGTAAATAAACACCGCTAAAACTACACAGGATATACTTTACTTACAAGGAAGACTATTATATATGAAGTACGATTATGATGTGTCTTATTTCATTTTCTAATTTATAAGTCGTCGCAAGTGTTAAATGTATATTGTTTTCTTCAAAATATTGAGCTATCAAGTTAATTAAAACATTTCTTTGTGCTTCATCAAATTTCGTATACTTATTGTAGTAGTCTAGAAGTGCATTGCTTTTTGGCGTTTCATTTAAAATTTTATGCAAAGTAATTTGGCAATCTGTTTGTTGATTTTCATTAGTGGGGTATGGTTGAAATCGAGCTTCGTATGATGATGTTGGCGTTGGCGTTCTAGACATAATTGGTGACCCTATGGGATACAATGAAGATTGTGAGCTGGTAGCCGTTGGTGTATATGAAAAAGATCCGGGAACAGGTACTAATGGCATTCCAATACTGTGCCTTCATTGTTCTGAACGTCATAATTTTTTAGAAGTCTTTCAATATGATGAGTTTTCATTACTTTTAATACGTTAACGAATACATTCTGATCTAACAAGAAACACTGAAAATATGTAAAAAAAAGTATGGTATTTAACTTACCAACAAGATGCTGAAATAAATAATCTTGTTTCCAGCTCACCAATAGTTCCTTTAGATTTTTGAAATTTTCGTTGTTAAATTCATTTTCTTTAGAGTAGGAAATATCTAATAGTTGATTTTCTATGTCCACTTCGCGGATTGCAAGTTGATTTTCAATGTCAACCAATTGTGCCATTATTGATTTTAAATTTTTGTTCTAATTTAATTGTCTAGCAACAAACAGACATGGAATGTTTTATTTGCATAAATATGTTTCTCGTTTTACAATAAGCATCAAACTTTTCAAGTCTTAACATACCTACCTAAAATAACAACAGCATACAGCTTTCTTAATAATTTATTACTTATTCATTAAGTGCGTATACACAAAAAAAAACAAAGAAACTTATAAAGGGTTTTACGAGAGTACTTTAAAATATTCTTTTGTTAGAATCATTGACCTTCCTTTAGCTGTTTTTATGATTGTTACAAGAGGGCCAACAAGATCATCTACTGACATAACTGTAAAAGACCCCAGGGCAGTCGGGTCAACTTCGTAAGATGTAAAATGTGATTTATATGTAACATATTGTAATTCCTGAACAAAAAAATACACGTATTTATCGCACAAAGCTATAATCTCGTGAATTACATAAAACAAAATGTCATTTCTAAAAACGTAAACATAATTCTTGTGTTTGTATTCAATACCCTTATATATGGCTTTTGAATAAAATGTTACACAATCTTCCATTTGTAACTTTTCGCAAATGATGTTTTTGTAGTTACTTTGAATTTTATCATTTTCACTTATATTTAGCTCTATGCCTGCTTTCGCTGTAGTCGATATTTTATAGGCAAATTTTAATTGATATTTCCTCGACAATGTAAAGCAAATATTTCTCCTGGATGTCGTGCAATGCGCGTACGTTTTAAACTGCCTATGCTTTGACTCATACTTGAAACACCATAGCTTTCTTAGAGGCCCTGACTGTCTAATAATATTAAGATAGTGTGCTAAATTACGAAATTTTGGTTTTAATGTGTCATTAAACAGCAAAATGTAATCTTCATTTAGTTTAACAATTTACGTACTAATAAATTTATCATCGTTTCAACCAAACAGGATCATCAAGAGGAATAAGATCTCCTGTCATTAGAGGTAAATATTGAATAAATGTCATCATTTGTCTCGCTAACATTTTTAATTTTTTCTTAGCTAAATGATTCTGTTCTATTTTTCTTGATATATTTTCTATTTCAAGAGGTCCATACTCAAAAAGTTATTTTCGACAATTAAGAGTATTAAGATGAAAAAGTTTTACTGTTAAAATGAAATATGAAATTGCATGGCATACACTATAATGGCAAACACCTTCAAAAATATTACATTACATCTACGTAATAATTTTTCGTTGCATGGAATGAAGGAATGCTGTTTAAAATAGAATTTTCCAATACACCTCTACTTTCTATCTTGTGTGCAAGATTGTAAATATCTGACTCGTAAGTTACTATTGTTCTGCAAAATTCGCTATTTGTGTAAATTAATTTTTGGGCATCTGTTTTTGAAACAGTGCAATGCCTACAATAAAAATTACTGGAAAATGATTTACTAAAGCCTAAAACCGAATTTAGAGCTAAATTATCTCCTATTACAAGTCCTAACACGAAATGAACTTGATACTTCACGTTATTCTCTAAGATATCTAATCCATTGATTTCTAAATCTTTTAACCCTGCAATAAGGGTCGCGAAACACGTTTCATAGCCGAAACTTTTTACGTCATTTGATTTTAAAACTACCGCGTAGAACACATTATCTAATTTAGATTCTTCGACGGCTAAACACAGAAAGGGGTAGGGGAGAGTGGGTAGGTATGGGTCAGTTTCCAAATAATTCAAGAATTAACCAAAATAAAGAAAGATACAACATTACAGTTGTAACATATTAACTAAGTAACATTTTCAGCCTTGATGTCTCACAATAACTTTATATAATTTCTACAAATAATCTTTAAATATAGGAAAATGTAATGGCGGAACGTTTGACCCATACCTCCTGTATGCAGGGAGACTTGGGTAACGCGATGGGGTAAATTGGGTCATGTGATGGTTGTGTAGTTTGCTGTCAAAATTGCTACAATTTTATTATAAATTTATTAGTTTTAAATGCAACAACAAACTTAAATACAAATGCTCAATAAAAAACATATATAAAACTGTAACGACCTCTGAATTAACGCATATTTTCAAAACTTCCTAAGTCTATGTCAAAGGTAAACAAACTCTGTGTTCTACTTGTACCAGATACGTTATTAGGAGGACTTAAACGCAAAACTAAATCACAAAAATCTGTGTCCGATCTGTCAGCTTCTTCCGGATAATAGTATGTGCAAGAATGTGATATTTTTCGTAAGAAATTTATGGTGTAATTTCCTTTTTCACTTATTCTTTCGACTCTCTCAACATAATGCAGGCGTATTCTTTTAGTTGAAAATTTAACTAACACATAATCTCCAACGACAGCAGAGTTAACAGAATTATCAAAATTTTCGGATATGTCATCTTCTACGTCATATTCCGAAAGATCTGAGTCCACCGGTATGTCGCTGAAGTCATCGGTGTCACTCTCTTGTGGTACTGTGAACTTTCGCTTTTTTTTGGGACTTTCTCTTCGCTTATATTTTGTTTTACTATACCAACTTTTTTTCATGTCTTTCATTATCTTGTCTCTCTATTTCGTTTTTTTTCAGGGGTGCTAGTTAAAATTCTAGTGCGCCTCTTTTTTCGACCTCTCTTTGATTCAGTTCTTGCTTGTGCCTTGGGATATGGCAGTACTGATTCGGGAGTGATGGTGATGGTAACTTTATCTAAAGAAGTTATTGATTTGAATGGTGGTGGTGTCGAATTTGAACAATGTGCTACTGCAATATCATCATTTTCTGATGTGAGGACTTCATTTTCTTGATTCTCTAAGTTTTCTGGTAGCGTACGATCAGTCACCACAGACATCAGGAAATCGTCAGCAGAAAATATATCTGCATTAAACGGATGAATTCCAGTTTTTTCGAATCCAGCCAAAATATTCTGCCTTGACATCGACGCATCGAATGCAACTTTACTTAGTCCAGCAATGTGATATAAGGTTATAGTTCTTCCAGGATTTGATGTCATCCATGCAGAAGCTGCTGTATTGTAGCGCGCCTTAAATGGTCTAAATATAGAAATATCTAGCGGTTGTAACCTGTGGCTACAATGCGGCGGAAAAGTTAGCAGATGTATACCGTGCTCCTTAGCTAAAGAGATGACGTCGATATTGACATGACTTTCGTGATTGTCTAATAACATCAACCAGGGAATTTCTTTGGATACTTTCGAATATCTTATAAAATGCTTCAAAGTTAGCACGAAATTCTCTTTTGTCATCCACCCTGTTTTGTGTGTCAATCCCAAACTATTTTCTGGTCTATTCATAAGCATTGGCTCACTGAATTTGATTCTTGGAAATACAAAAGCAGGAGGTATTGTATTTCCACTGGCATTAATGAAGCAACACATTGTTACTAATGTTCCTCTTTCTGCGCTAGTAACTTGTCCTACCTGTTTTTGCCCTTTCTTAGCTAATACCCTTGGGTGTTTGTGGACAGTGGTAATACCTGTCTCGTCACAGTTGTATGTTGTGTTCCGGACAAAATTTATGCGTATCTAATAAGATTTTCAAATTGTCAAAGAAACTTTCAACATTATGGGTGTTAAAACTAGTTGACCTTCCCAAACTGGTTGCCTTGGGTTGTCGTATAGACAATTCAGGATGCCGATTCATTAAACATATCAACCAATCACGTTTCGCAGCCTTCGATTCGTCCCATTCCTTTGGATACTTAACTTCACATTTTACGGCATAGTCATATGCAAATTTGCGAGTTTCTTTGGTGGTTAAGCCATAATGCATTTTACTGCAGGTCTGTAGGTATTCCGACAACAACTTTTCATGTTGTTCTGAAAATACCCGTCTAGAATACGGATTTGCAACAAAGGTGTAGTTAGCTTGTTCCTCTGATTGCATTTTTTTCGCATTCTATACATGCCTCTGTAAAGAAGATCTAGAAAACCCTAAATCAGATGCTACTTGTCTAGCGGAAATATTATTTTGAAGTAGAAATTGCACGGCGTGCGATATCTGCTCAGCAGTTTTTCTTTCACGATTGGTTCTTCTTTTATAATTTCGAGGCATTTTAAATCTGTAACCAACAACAAGTATAAAACATTCACCTAGTATACATAATGATAATGGGGAGGTTTGGGTCGACCCAAATATCCTCCTCATTTGTGACCCACACCTCCCGCAATTTAATTCTGGTGTTAAGGAAATATCTTTCAGGTTAGAACTTATAATCAGCAAATACTTCTAAACTGTCCCTTTATCCATAACAAAAATTGCAAAAACGTATCATTCATAATAAAGTAGTAACAGCTATTTCATTTAACGATTAACTTTAACAAAACAAAAAACACACTATTATTTGTAGAAAACGAATGCCACCATTAACAAACGCCACGTTTCGACCGGTAACATTACAGCTACTGAAGCAACTAACAATACACATGCGCATACTAGTTGCCTAATACAAAGGAAAATATAAGCACTGACCCAAACCTCCCTCGACCCATACCTACCCACTCTCCCCTAATATACATTACAAATTGAATGCACTGATGACTTAAAACCAAGAGGATTATTAATTTCAAAATCGTCTGTATATAACATATACGGGATTAGTAATTTTTCGGGATATAGAGCTTGTTTTTCTTTCCATGATTTACCTTGGACAAAATTACACAAGTCATTTTGATTTTTTAGAAGATTCAAATGATCCAAAGCGGGTTTCAACAATGATTTCTATTCGAAAAATTTTGTTATTTTAAACTTCAAAGGCATTACTACTCCTGTAACTTCTTCTTCATTTACTAGAGTTCCTTTGTGCAATTTTGTTACCATCTCATTGTTCACGGTGAATTCTTTAGCTTCTTCAAAGTAACCTTGAGTTTTTAAACATTTAGTTAGCAAATGATCTGAAGCAACCGACTGAAACGGATTACGATTATTGGATATTAAAGTATAGAATTCATTATAAATGTCAACTTGATTCTGAAGTCTACCATTCGCAAACAATAAAAACATATCTAAAAGAGGTTCAACTATATACATATTGACAGCACTCTGAATTTCGAAAACATCTTTCCGTGTAAAATTATTGTTATTGTGAAGGTGGAGGACAAATTTTATAAGCAGTTGGACCATAGCTTCCCTACTTTCTAAGTATTAGTGATGAATACTGTTATAAGCTGTTGCTCGGGATTCAAAATTAAATGCTATTTTTACTACATGAGAATTGTTAGATGTAGAATGTAGATTCTCATGATTGCGATGTATAGGTAATATAGACACTGGATCTACAATATTATTGCTTTCTCTTATTAAACTTTTATTATAAAATTTATTATCTGTTTCAAACAGTTCATTTTTGAACAAATGTTCATTTGTCTTTTAAAACTGCTTAGACATTGAAAAGCTTGACCACATTTATTTTCAGAACATCTTACTACTGAATTTGAACTAAGATCGTGATTCCTTTTAAAATGAAAAATTAGGACTTTTAATGAATTGTACTCTTTTTTACACATAAAACACAACATGTCGCTACGTTATATATATATATGTATGTATGTCCTTTATGACTTAACAAATAATCATAAAATATAAAAAAATGAAAATTCAAAAAAATCCATCTGTCCTAGAAGGCATAGGACAGAAGGACCATCGACTATAGGAGAGATGGACCGTGCACTAATTAAGTTTCTTCTTCCCCTTTTTCATAATGGGGGCGGCACCACAGAGTTGGCAGGTGTTGATGTAGGAAGTGCAACCTTCGTGCAACCATCTAGAACACAGAATGCATTGTAACCAGTCCTCTTTTTTTCTTTGTAAGGCGATAGTCTTCGAGACACACGACGCACTGATTTTCGAGGTCATCCACGGTTTCTTCCCCACTAGACGAATCATTCAAGATTACGTCTCTATCAGATTCTGAAGACGTAGACTCGTGCCAGCGTTTTCTTTTCAACCCTTTTTCCGTAGATTTTAGTGACTCCTTTTTGGAAGGTTTTTCGCTCTTCTTTCCTTTTGGTTTTGGCTGAGGTGTTTGTTTTTGCCTTTGTTTCTTCTGACGAATATCAGTCATGTAACTTGGTGAAGTTAAGTTACCCATTAGATTAACACGAGCCTTTTTCATCGCAGGAGTTATATGGGGCACAGGAGAAAGGTCCTGAAGTAGTTTCCCAGGAGTTACTTCTTGTTCAGTAGGTTCTTTCACATTTTCCAGATGCATTCCGGAAGGGCCTGGTTGAGGTGAGTCACGTTCGCGAGGAAGGGGCCGGGAATGATTTTCTTGCAAATCAGTTACCCTTGATACTTCTGTGAGGCCATTTTGTTCTTCAAATTCGTTTCTTGGATGTATTGCAGCTTCATTTGGTGGTTGCGTTAAAAAGCGTGATCTGACTGTAGCCGATTTGCCCCAGGCCTCCCCTAAAAGTTTGCCGAATTGTAATTGATTCAACGTCCTATTGGGATTGTGTTTAATCATCCTCCTGCACGAATCATAATAATGCCCTTTAAGGCTCTTGAAGAAGGCCCGGTCAAGCGGTTGCAAGTAATGCGTAGTATGACCGGGCAAACAAAATAAAATGATATCGTTGTCCTCAGCGAAATGTAACGTCTCGAGATTAGTCGTGTAAGAAGTGTGTCCGTCTACTATTAGCAAAACCTTTACAGGTGAATTTCTGGGGTGGAAGTGGTTCTGTAGCCAGTCCAGAAAAATTTCTGACGTCACGTACGCAGATTTCTCTGACATGCGTACCCGTGAGCCGGGTGGCATTCCATCAGCCCATTCCGCTCTAGCATTTTTCCCCTTTAACACACAGTAAGGAGGCAAATGAACTCCTTCCGCGTTACAGCAGGCAAGTACTATAATCGTTTCACCCTTTTCGCTCGGGCTAATTGAAGATACACTTTTAGATGCTTTCTCAGCCAGCAGCTGCCCAGCTCGCGTGTTCAGTTCTAGACCTGTCTCGTCTGTATTATAAATGTTGCCAGGCATGTCAAAGAGACCATGCTCAGAGAGTACACCATGCTAAAGAGCCTTAAACTACCAAAACCTCATCTACTCACCATGTACTCGATTAAATTTATGTTGAATTCCAAGACATTCGGCTAAATTGAAGGCCATTATGCGTACTTTCTGTCTAGTCGGTGAAAAACCTCTCTTCTGTAATTTTTTAATGTGTGTAGCGAGTTTCGTTTCTACTTCTCTACCAAGCACGCTGCCAGGACCCAAACAAACGGTTTTATCTAGATTGCTAGCTGCAAGTCTGCGTTTAAACGTTGTTTTTGGAATATCAAATGAATTTGCAGCTTCGTTCACCCCCATTTCACCGAACACTATCGCATTAATGGCAGAAGATAGGTTATAAAGGTAGTATGCAATAAAAGGTCCAAAATTCTCACAAATATGTATTTAACTAGCGACCGGTTTCGTGGGTCACCACATCATCAGGCCAATACTAAAAAAAGATAAATTGTCTGCGGACTAGGAACCTCTTTTACACACATTGCGCTTGCGAATATACTGATTGGGCATTATCCTATAACAACAAAACATAAGTCTATCTCTCCTCTACCCTACTGGCTCGTCTCTCCCAAAAGTGTATAGGATTGATGGACCAATAAATCCTCAAGCAGATAAACACGTGAACGCTACACTTTTGAAGTTAAGTGCATGCCGGAATGTGTATCTACACATAACATGTCTAAATTTTTACCTAAAACTTACCTCAACTTAAGGAACTGTTCAAAGAGAAACACCATGCAAAAGTTTGTGACGATTCAAAACAAAATTTCCCGATAACTTTGGACAAACTTCACACACACGCGAGTAAACGTACTACCGATGACCAACTAATGCTGTTTCATAATTCTATACCGGCGTGGCAGGCATTGTTGCCACTGTATGCGAGAAATCGCTGGTGGTCCGTCTCTCCTATTGGTCCATCTCCCCTCGATTTACCCTTAATAAGATGTTGGCTCTTACCTATTTTTAGGAGGATGCTAAATACGACACGAGGACGACTTGCCGAATTCTTGGCTAGGTACACATTAAATAGTGGTCCCGTTTTGCTCAAACATCACAGGTGCAGATCACATGATACTTTATTTATTAGTTTGGCCGTTATAATACAAGCTTTTATTCATGCGATAAACACGTACATTTATTCAATGCACAAAATTATTGGTATTATATATATTTCATTAGTTCAACGAATAACGGGTCGATGGCCGCAGTGGTTAGGCGGCTGACTATTGTTGTGAGAGGACGATAGGTGCCGGGGTTCAATTCTCTGGAGAGACGGTGACATTTTTTCAGAGAGTTTAATCCCGGATCGACTTGCCATTCGCTGTTGGGAGCAAAGTGATTAACAGCGCGGCATCATAAAAGGCGATATGATGCTGTCACAAAGCCATTTAAACACAACTTACACACACTAAACTACACCGCAAGAGTTGCAGTGATAGCCAGACAAGTGATACAGCTTACGGAGTCACTGCAACTAAGCACCCACCACACAAAAAAAAAAAAAAAAAAAAAAAAAATGATAAAATCCACATTCATTACTCGCGCTTTCGGTTACAGCTGAGCTAGCATTTCTATTCGTTTTCATATAAGGTACTCTGGTTAGTGAATAATGCTCTCTTACATTGATACAACGAAATTGTTTTATGAAAATTCTTCTCTGCGGTTCGTAACTTGTTTTATACTTCTAATAAAAAAAATATTATATAAATAAAAGATATATAGCTTTGATAAATATGTTGTCTTATTGAATGTAATCCGTATTCATTGATACAATTATCGATTATTATGGTAAACGGAACAACTTTTTCTTTTTCAATGCGAGCAATGATATATCAGTGCTAAGTTAATAGAGTAAAAAATGTTAAGTTAGTTGATTCAATTATAATGAATGTTATGATAAACCGGCTACGAGTGCTTACTCGAACATGCACTAAATGTTAAATTGATAATATGCGCTTACTAACTGAATATTCTTTGTATCATTACCTAAACAAATTTAAACGTTAAAAGAACATGAACTAGTGATTCTCGCAACAATTCAACAACTTTATTTTAACAGTATTAACAGATTATTTCAATATGTAATTAGTTTTAATTAGTATAATAAAATGTTGATTCAAAACTTAAATTATTTTATTTAACCTACCTAGATTGTTCCCCGAACACTGTTTCGCACGTAACTGAACACCCTAAAATGTTGTTTCAGCACTTAAAATTATTTTGTTTAATCTACTAGTAGGTAGTATTCATCCAACACTTGCTTTGAATTTGTTTTAGCACACAATTGTATAGTCGATGGAAAAGGTACTATTTTGTCTTGTAGTTGCATTACGATATAACAACAAGGCAAATCCAACAGGATTAACAACGGTAGGGGAGACTGTTGTACCTTGCACCACTTTTCAATCTTTTTTCTCTTCTTTCTTTGCAAATTTTAGGCATTAAAACCTAATTTCACACCTTTTTTATAAGTAAAAAAAATATATCAGGGTCTAAATCCCATTTTTATGTTTTTTGTTCCAAGGTACATGATGCTCGTGTACCTTGAAACAGATCTCTTGTACCTCGAGATGGTTTTTAGGAAGTGATTAATAGGACGAGTAAGTAGGCTATTGTTTTAACATTTTATTTGGAAGGCGACAAATTATTACAAGGGCCATAAAAATTCTCCTAAAATCAATTTATATCATGGGTTTAAGTATTAAAAACGAACGATTATGAACATCTTTTATCTTTTAACTGTTAGGCCTAACAAAAATCGCAGATGTAATTTTTCCAGGCGTTGCTTTAAATGCCAGCGCAAAGGTAATGTGTCCATCGGCCACAGGAAACACACTTGCACCATTTTTCACCGCTTTTATCTGATGAAATGGAGTTACAGCAGTGAATACACTCATCATCTGCGCTGTCTTCATTGTCAGTAGACACGAGGGTCAAGACACCGTCATCTTCTGTGTCTGAGGAGGACTGGTCACACTTCTCAATTTTTATCTTTTTCCCTACCTTCTCTTTCGATTTATTTATTTTGGTTTGCTCCATTTTTATATTCTTCCCTTTAGAATCTTTAGATTTATCTACTTTTGTTTTCACGAGAGTTAATTTGTTTGTATATTTTGCTTCTGTTTTTCAATCTCTCTTCCATAGCTCTTTTTTTGCACGTGATTTTTCTTTATCTTCCTTTATAACATTTTTTTCTGGTGTGTCTGTAGCGATTAGGGTTTTTCCCGGTTTTTTACCCCCAATCTTCTTTTTCTTTCTCTGTTCTGCCTTTGGATATGGTTGTACCTGTTCTGGTGTTATGAATGTTCTCGCACATGTTGATCCTGAAGGGATTGATGAAAGGCCAGGATCATCAGCTTCATCTGAAAAATTAGCTGTATGCCTATCGAATTCACGCAAAGGAATGGAATAAGTCTTTTGAAGGCCCTGCAACTGACAAAAAAGAGACAGACGACGCTCCTCCAACTGGCACAATAGATGTACTAGAAGGAGTTTGATTCTCCGTTGTAGTTAATGCTCCGTGATCGATAGATTTTTCACAGGCTGAAGCTGGAGAGAGCGCAGGAAGTCGATCTGTTACATAGGAAGCTAAGAAGTCAGCATCAGTGAATATTCCTTCATCAAATGGATGTATACCAGTTTTTCTGAAGCGAGAAATTATGTTGCTTGGCATAAATGCTCTTGGGTATGCTGTTCCAAGGGCTTCTGCAACTGTATAAATGTCAAACGTTTTCCCCCCATTGTTTATCATCCACGCTTGTACCGCCTGGTTGTAGTACGTCTGAAGCGGAGAATAGACCGCAACGTCCAGGGGTTACTTATGACTGGTATGGGGAGGAAATGTTACTATCACTACCCCTGATTCAGAAGCCCTGTCCAAAATCTCTGGAGATAGGTGCGACTCATGATTGTCGAATACCAGCAAACACCTACTTTCCTTAGAGCATTTGACGTTACTCAGAAAGTGGTCAAAAAATTTCAAAAAAGTATCGTCATTGGACCATCCTGTCGAAGTATCAGCTCCAATGCATCCAGTAGATCCTCAATAAATCATTCTTTCTTTAAAATGCACCCGCGGAAAAAAAAGTAGTGGTGGAATTGAACTCCCGGTTGCACTGACAGCTGCAATCATGGTCACTAATTGTCCTCTCTCAGCTGCACTTCCAATTTGCTTGATACCCTTAGGGGCAACAATTCTAGATTGGCCTTGCACAGTAGACAACCCTGTTTCATCAGTGTTCCAGATTTTCTCTGGAGGAATTGGTCCAAAGCGATTATGAACATCTTTTATGTTCTCAAAAAAGCAGTGAACATTGTGCCGGTTAAAGCTTGTCGCACGGCTAAGGCTAGTAGCCTCCGGCTTACGAATGGAAATTTTATCTGAGTGTCTTTTTAAAAAGGCCCTCATCGATTCTTCACCTGCCATTTCGTCATTATTCCACGTTTCTGGGTAGCTTTTTCTGTTAGCCCTTGAAAATTTGTACGCTAAAATTCTTACGCCTTTTT
The DNA here is from genome assembly GCA_023690525.1 of Holotrichia oblita. Taxonomy (NCBI): domain Eukaryota; kingdom Metazoa; phylum Arthropoda; class Insecta; order Coleoptera; family Scarabaeidae; genus Holotrichia; species Holotrichia oblita. Next base: position 73,314,693 of record CM043023.1, read on the forward strand.
TAGTTAGCCCATATTGCATTTTGGCGACATTCTGGATATATTCAACTAGACTTTATTCTTCATGAACGTTGAAAACCTGCTTAACTGCATAACTTACATTGTATTCGAATTTATTGGACCCGCTTTCATTAAGATTTCTCAGATGCCTAGTAATGGTTGACCTGCTTACTTTGAATACTTTTTCGGCCTCTCTAAAAGTCATTCTTTTTTCAGGATCATTACTTTTTACTGCTTCAACGGCATTTTGCAGTGCCACAGAATCTACTGGATCCCTCTTGATCCCAGTTTTACTTCGCGGCATCATAAAAACAACCTAAAACAAAAAAACTAATCACTACAACCTATTGTATCTTGATGGTTCAAGGTACAAGATGCAGCTTGGTTTCAAGGTACACGAGGGTGCATGTTTATACAAAAATGGCTACCTTAACCTAAAATCAACGTCTATAGAAAAGATTAAATGTTTAATACACTCACCAAGAGACAGGCAATAGTTATATTCGCAAAGCATTTGAGTAGCACTAGTCTTGAAGAGCCCAGATTCGTTTAACTATCACTGAAAATATTTACTTTTGTTGTCGAAAATCAAAATATGACCACAGTTCACGTGTACTCGTAAGTCGGAGTATCAACCTACAACTCACTCCAGCGGTCGGACAGAACGCCATGACCGACATTGTTCCATGATTCCTCAATAGGAAGCAGTATTAGTCAGTTAGATAACATGGCGCAAGGTACACTGTGGTCAAGGTACAACAGTCTCCCCTACCTTTTCCATCGACTATATAATTGGGTTAAAACAAATGCAACGCGCCATTGGATGAATACTACAGGTAGTTAATAAAAATAATTCAAAATACTTGCGAGACGTTTAGGATTTATATTAAAAATGTTATAGGTTCAAGCTTAATTACAGAAATGTGCTATTATTAGAAAAATAACATGCAACAGTCGAAAGAAGAATTATTTGTTATGGTATTAGGCGTGTTATAATGAAATTAAATACAATTACAATATTATAAAAGTTTTATTCATGCAATGAAAAGTATAACATAATTTAACATTTGACAAATGGTTATAGGATATAATAGACGTTGCATTTATTTCGCATACCTTGTAGGCATGTAAATGTGGATCATAGTATTTTGTTTCATATTTTGTATATATAAAGTACACGTTATTATTTTCAACTGTGAATATTTCCTTGTAGGATTGAAATCCCCATTCCTCCAGAAGGACGGATTCGTCTTCACACATTTTTTCTGTAAAAATGGACGTACCTATATTATTACAAGCAAATACATTTACCACTAGGTATAGCAAGGCATGAAAATATAAATAGAATATAATATAAATAATAATAAAAGAAATAATTGCATGGCTTGTTAGAGGGTAAATTTAGCTTATCGTATAGAACGTCCCAACGTCGTCTCAATTTAGTAACGCATTTTTTCAAATTAAGATATTTAATATAGGTAAATGTTTTATACTTACATTATTACACTTAACGTTTCTATAGGTAAACTATACACTATATAGAAAAATACATATGCTTCACCGATTTCACAATGCATATGCTGAATGGGTAACTACGTAACTAACCTACAAAGCTTGTTCATTCTCGTTAAGTTTAGGGGTGAAATGGGAGAAATATTTAAAAATGTATCAAATTCAGTGAATGCGTCATTTGCATTGATATGTGTTTATAACTTTAAAATGTTTGAATTGAGCTTTTTATATGTTTTGATGAAATATTATACACAATTGAGGTAACACTTATAAGATGTGTTTAAACAACACCATGTTCGAATGTTGAATCAACAATTTATAGTATTAAACAAATCAGATAAAATATTGGTTTTGGTTTAGCACAGTAATTTTTTGGAATTAACCGTAAAATGTTTAACAGTATATCTAATTGTGTGTGCTTGAATTAGGTGTCCGTTATTCATTTAAATATATTGTTGTTGATTCAATGCATACAATTTTGACACTCTGAAAACTGTTGAAATAAGCATTTCATTTCTCTCAGTGCATTCACTCAATGTTTACGTTATTGGCTAATAACGAGTCTTCATTGTATTAATGTACGAAATACCTAGAGTAGAGATGGTGAATGTGGAATACCATTTTGTTTAAAATCACAGAAAAAATGTCAAAAATAACTGTGGTTATAGAGTAGGGGTCATAAAAAGTGTTTTCTACATATGAACGCAAGCATACAGTTATTTAATCAATTACTAACTCTTTTATCTTAGTTTTTCGGGGTATATACAATTTTGACTGCAGTAAAAAATGTAGGATAATGTGGAATACCTCTGTGTGGAATAGGCTTTTCTATACGAACATTTTCATAGATTTATTTTTGACCTAATTGTTGTATTCCAACAAACACAATATGGATTTTTAAAAACTGTTTATTTCTGACACCAGGGCAGCTTTTGGTGAAGCTCCTTAACACTTACATTAATTAATTAATAATTATAAAAAGAACGAAATTGGGGCTACAAGAAGAATTACAAGCGAACGCTCGATACACGATCGGGCAGAGTAACGACTTACAATACGGTTGCCGACAATTATTGCTACTGCCTGCGCTTAGCGGTCAACCTTATTATATAGGTTTAATTATGCTGACTAAGACATCAGATATATATATGTATACTTTAAGGGTTAATTAGGGATGCAACAATACAGGGTGTCCCAAGTTGAGTGGCGTATTAGAATATTTCCTAAAGTACACCAAAGAGAGCGCTGAAAATTTGGTTGCCTTGGTTTCCGGCCATGCTCTTTTTAAATAAAATAATTTTAAAGATGGCCGACTTCCGGTTATAACGGAAATCGATAGGAACTTCGTTATTTTAAATGAAACACCCCATATATTAGTGGATTTTTGGATTTTACGCAAAATTTTAGGCTAACTTTCTTAAATAAATCTTATGTCTAAAATGCACCGTTTTTGAATAATTCCACTTTTTTTTTAATAATTCGACAAATCATTGCTGGGCGTCATTCGGCCTCTCTCAGACAACGTTTGACTTACAGCCTTCAAAATTTTTATGATGAGTACTAAGGTCTAATTGTAAAGCGTTGTTGGAAAAAAAGTCTAATATCTTACACAGGATGTTCAAAATACACTTGCCAATGTAGACAACTTCGTACCTTGGGAAGTCGCTTATTTCAAATGGAACACCCTGTATTGTATTGGGTCAATAGTTAGGACTTTTTATTCTCTTTTGATCTGTATTTACATTCCCTATACCTAACTCTTAAGGTTTTTGAGTTATTTATAATTTTTATAAAACAGACTGAGATTTGAAAAAAAAAAAGTTGCCATGAATTATAAAATGACATTTAGAGGGAACTATTTCACTAAAGCTAATTTAATACTGTTTATCAGTAGTTGTCATGTATAACTGTTGGATTTACACCTTTCGGAGTGACACTAAAGTAGGCATAAATAATAAAAACAGGTATGAGGAAGACTATTATTTTTAATGTCAAATTAGAAAGCAAATACGATACTGAAGCAACAAATGGGTAAAAACAGCATGGTACATATACCATTTACAAGTAGACGAAAACAGAAACCTTAGTTAAATCGTTCAATATGATCTCCATTTAGATCTAGGCAGCGGTTTAAGCGACCCATTATACCATCTGTTGTGGCGCGTAAAATTTCGTTTCCCTGTAAAGTCCCAAAGCAATTGCGCACTCTATTTTCAAGCTCTGCCCTGCTATTAACAGGGTCGAAATAGACTTCATTTTTTATTTTTCCCCACAGATAAAAGTCCATTGGCGTGAGATCGGGCGATCTCGGTGGCCACGCCCAAGGCCCACCACGTCCTATCCAGCGATCTTCAAAAAGTTCAGTGATGCACTGCCTTACCCCATTACAACTATGTGCCGGAGCTCCATCAAGCTGATACCAGCAATTTCTGTAGACATTTAGCGGTAAGCTGTCTAAGAACTCCGTTACAACCGTCCGCAAAATTTCTATGTACATTTCTGAATTTAGATTGTCGTCGTAAATAAAATAACAACATTTGTTGCCCATCAAACAAGAAAAAACGTTAAAACTAAATTTATTTTGGAATCCTCTTTCCCTAATTACGTGGGGATTTTCGTGGGACCAAAAATGGGAATTATGCCTGTTGAACACACCTTCGTGAGAAAATTTGGATTCGTCTGTCCAAATTATCTTTTCTAAAAAATTTACGTCTTCTTGCTGGGCCACCATAAGCATTTCACACAACTGCACTCGAAGTAATCTGTCTGTAGGTTGTAGTGCATGCACAGTTACAAATTTGAAATTGTGTAGCTTATGGTTTCTCATAATCCTGTATATGGAAGAGCGTGGAATGCCTAAATCGTGTTCAGCGGCTCTGGTTGACGCTCGTGGAAACGCTTCAAAATATGCCAAAACCGAAACTTCATTATCTTCAACGGGTCGATGGCCGCAGTAACGGGTCGATGGCCGCAGTGGTTAGGCGGCTGACTATTGTTGTGAGAGGACGATAGGTGCCGGGGTTCAATTCTCTGGAGGGACGGTGACATTTTTTCAGAGAGTTTAATCCCGGATCGACTTGCCATTCGCTGTTGGGAGCAAATCGATTAACAGCGCGGCATCATAAAAGGCGATATAATGCTGTCACAAAGCCATTGAACACAACATACACACACAAAAACTACACCGCGAGAGTTGCAGTGATAGCCAGACAAGCGATACAGTTTACGGAGTCACTGCAACTAAGCACCCACCACATATTAAAAAAAAAAAAAAATTCCCAGTAACCGGAGCAGATGTAGCTTTCTTTATTTTAACGCTACCAGTTGTTAGAAAATTGGCCAAATACCTTCTCAATTTATTTTCTGTCATCGGTGGTAGTTGAGGGTAAGTTTCATTAAAGTTTCTGCATGTTCGAGCAGCCATTCTGTTACACTGTCCATGAATAAAAAACAAATTTAAAATGTCTTCGTTTGAATAATTGTAATTATCCATTATGGTTATTATTATTATTATTATTTGTATTATTATTACTCAGTGTATTGTAATCAAACAGTAAAAACAAATTAAAGGAACAACTATTAACTTAACAATAACACTCTTCGTAATTATCAGATTAGTTTTAGAGTATTTGTTTTATTGGAAATGTCATTTTATGATTCATGGCAACTTTGTTTTTTTTCAAATCTCAGTCTGTTTTATAAAAATCATTAATAACTCAAAAACCTTAAGAGCTAGGTATAGGGAATGTAAATACAGATCAAAAGGGAATAAAAAGTCCCAACTATTGGCCTAGTAAAATACAGGGTGTCCTATTTGAAATAAGCGACTTCCCAAGGTATGAATTTATCTACATTGGCAAGTGCATTTTGAACATCCTGTGTAAGATATTAGACTTTTTTTCCAACAACGATTTACAATTAGACCTTAGTACTCATCATAAAAATTTTGAAGGCTGTAAGTCAAACGTTGTCTGAGAGAGGCCGAATGACGCCCAGCAATGATTTGTCGAATTATTAAAAAAAAAGTGGAATTATTCAAAAACGGTGCATTTTAGACATAAGGTTTATTTAAGAAAGTTGGCCTAAAAGTTTGCGTAAAATCCAAAAATCCACTAATATATGGGGTGTTTCATTTAAAATAACGAAGTTCCTATCGATTTCCGTTATAACCGGAAGTCGGCCATCTTTAAAATTATTTTATTTAAAAAGAGCATGGCCGGAAACCAAGGCAACCAAATTTTCAGCGCTCTCTTTGGTGTACTTTAGGAAATATTCTAATACGCCACTCAACTTGGGACACCCTGTATACAAATATAGACATACTATATAGAACAAAACACTAAAATGCACTAAATAAAAAAAAATTAAATTCTGGTATGAAAAATACATGGCGAGTTGCTTATTTGCAAAAGTCACAAATATAGGTTTCCTTCTCTGCACCTGCACATGCTTCGTGGGCCCAAAGATTACATAGCACACACCTTATCCCATAATTCTGCATTGTGGTCTTCGGAAAACTGTCCATCGCAGAAAATGCAAGTGGCGTCAACCTCTGGAGTTTCCATTACTGAAACTGCATCGTCGATAGATGAGTCATCATGCACTGAAACCTCTGATTCACTTTCGGAAGAAGACTGAGGTGAAATTGGACGCGGTTTCTTTTGTTTTCCTTTTGAACACTCTGCTTTCGGTTCCCTGTCTGAAATGTTGCGTTTTACGTTTTGCTTCTTTGTGTCTGGTATCTTTTTTTCTTTTTCTTCCCTTCTTCTTATTGTTTCCTTTAATTCTTCCTTATTTGGGGTGGACGTTAGTACAGTTGCTTTTCCTAGAACTCTTCCATGAGTTCCTCTCCTTTTGCGGAGCACCGGAAATGGAACAATTTCCTGTGGACTAAGTGTGTTTCCTTGTTTGACTTCATTACCTTGTTCAAGAACTTGTTCTTGTTGATTATTGTCTGCGTTTCCATCATGTGGGTTCTTTTGTTGGGTAGCATGTTCTGCTGCCAAATAATCCTCATCTGTAAATACATTTTTGTTAATAGGACAAATTCCAATTGGTTGTGAATGCTTTAACAGCTCTTTCTCCAGATTGAGTTTTTACGTACGCTTGTCCAAATAATTCAGCGACATCAAGAAGACTTATTGGACGAGTATTATTTCTTAAAAAGATGCGAACTTCTTCATTATAATAAGTTTTAAGAGCACCCATAACAGTCTTGTCTAATGGCTGCAACTTATGAGATGTATGTGGAGGAATACTTATTATTGTGACGAAGGAATTTCTAGCTGTGTTGACAACATCAAGATTTTTGTCATGACTATGGTGCCCGTCTAAAATTAAAAGAACATGATTCTCTTTGGTTGGATGAGATTTTTCTACAAAATGGTTAAGCCAAAGGGTAAACAATTTTGTCTGTATCCATCCTGAAGGGTGGAAAGCAAATATGAACCCGGGGAGCGCCTTTTTTTAATTCTTCGTTATTGTTCTCTCTCGGAAAAATTATTAGAGGTGGAACGAAGGTATATAGGTACCAGCTGCGCTCATACACAAAACCACGGTGATAAGCGACCCCCTTTCGGCAGACGTAAGCGATCCTATTTGCCGTTTTCCTTTCATTGCTATTACACTTGGACGTTTGGATTGGACTATACTTAAACCGCTTTCGTCCACGTTAAAAATTCTGTCGGGAGAGAAATTATATTTTTCGCACTCCATTTCGAGGAGGGTAAAAAATTCATTAACAGCTGTTCTGCTAAATCCACAGTAGCTCTGGCGACTGATGTTCCAGTCGGTCTTCGTATTCTTATAACGTTTCGATGTCTATTTAGAAAACGCCGAAGCCAATTTTTTCCTGCAGTTTCGTTTAGAACGGAAAACGAGTTAGGTAGATTGTTCCGAACTGCGAGTTGATAAGCTAAAGAACGCACATATCTTCTTGTGAAGCCGAAAAGTTTTGCTTCCATAATGAGTTAATATTCGACAAGCTCTTGCTCTAAATCTGCAGTTAAAACCGGTTTCCGGCCAAGATGTCAATTCAATTCAATTATTCAATTATTATTATTCAATTTATTATTTCAATTTAACTTACAGTTTTACATCATTTGTCTTATCATTGCTACAGTACAGTATTATTAATATATATGCGTAGTAGTTTTCTTTGAATTTGTTTTATATATGTTATATGCGTATTTCAGGGCAAAAAATATTGAGCAAAAAACTAACCTATGTTGTTAATGTCTTTTAATATTGTCCTTTGGCCTTAACCTATGACTAGATTGGGGGGTTTGAGGGGGGAAATTTGATGAAGGGGAGGAGGGTATCACAGTCACTTCACTAAACTGCACGGCACTTCGCGTCGCCATCCCTGGTTGTGGAGAGCTGCACGTCGATGCTGGATGTTTCGTATAGTCGGTGATGCCGAGTCTTTTCATGTCTTTCTCGAATCTGGCTTTGTTCTGTATGTAGAATTCCGGATCCTGGTTGAGGAACTCGTATAGCGGACGTGTGCTTGGATCTCCGGTTATTGTGCTATCTTCGGAATTTGTCCTTGTTTCCGTGATTTTCTTGGTGGCTCCCGTAGGCTGTTGTCCAGGTAGAATTGGATAGCTGATGTCATAGTCACCGTAGGATTGTGTCTGGGTGTCGTGCTGCGTTGTAGGCGGTGGCTGCTTGGCATTGGTCATTGCTTTTTCGTAGCTTTCTACTGCTGCTAGGTGGTCGAACGGGTTATTTGATTTGGTAATCCTGGCGTGGAATAATTTGAGTTGTTCGCAGATCAGTTGGATATGGACGTTGGCGAACATCTGCATAGTTTTAACCAACTCATCCCATGCGGTGGTGAATTCTTTGGGTGGTGGGGGGGGGCGTCTGAGTTTGGGTGGGAGGCTGTTGCTGCGCCGTTAGGATTGAGGGTCGGGGTGGGGTTTTGAATGTTGGATGGAGTGACTGTTGCTTGGCGGGATAGACAGGGATTTATTCTAGGGGGAAGAGGAGGGGGAGGGGGGAGCGACTTGCGTTTCGTCTGCCACCAGGCTGCTTCTCTCGGCTGGTTCGGGTCTCTTCTTTCTTGACTCAATGGCTTCGATGTAGTTTTTGTAGACCGGGCAGTCGACACTGCTAGCCGGATGATCTCCTCTGCAGTTCGCACAAACTGCCGGCTCGGTTTTCGGTTTTTTGCATGTGTAAGTTGGGTGTTCCAGTGCGCATTTAACGCACCTGTAATGCCGGGAGTAGCAGTTGGCAGACGTGTGCCCCCATCTCTGGCACCTCCCGCACTGCGTTCCTTTCATCTTTGAGCGGTACCACTCCCATTTGATTTTTGTGCTTAGTATTATTTGGCAGTCGAGGTTGAGTGAGCTGGGGGTGTATTTGCACGTAGTGATTACCATGAATAGCGGGTTGACCGTGTTCTCGAGCTTGAATATTTTGGTTGCTTCAACGCCCGCGTTGTTTAGGGCGGCTAGTATCTCTGCCGGGTCCTCATCGTCAGCGAAACCTCTTGCTATAAATGCTGTGGATCTTGCGTTTCGGCCGGTAAATGTATGAAAATCACACTTATCGGATAGTTCTTTGATGTATCGCTCTCTGTCTGCGCTTTCTTTAAAGTAGACCCAGAGCTCTTTCGGCCTATGTTTGACGTAGAAATCTTTGGTCAACTTGGTGATATTTTCAGTTATCTGTTTTCTGTGTTCCCTGGAATTTACTTCCTGGACGATCGGGGTGGGGGTTTTGGAGCTGGTCAATTTGAATGCTCGGTTTTGTTTTAGTCTCATTGGCGCGTTTTCGTCGTCGTATTCTTCTTCGTCATTTCCATCATCGCCTACGTTCTCGTTATCTTCGTTGTATTCAGGCCCTTCTTCGTCTGTGGAAGCTGCATCTTCATCTATTTTCGTTAGCCTTTCGCGTTGGGAGGGTCCGGGGCTGTTTTTGTCCTTTTTGCTCCGTAGGGCGTACGAGGAACTGCTTGACGTGCTCGAGCACGATTTCTCAGACAGATTGTCCGAGTCTGGGCTGTCGAAAAACCTTGCTCTCTTTTTCTTTTTGCCCCTGGCCATTTCACCATTATTTCGTAACGCAACAAATTTTGAAGAAGACATAGGTAGTATGTAAAGTGCTCTTATGTTCTAAACAAAATCTGCAATAATAGTTTGCCTGAAACGACTCTACCATTCCAAGCAAACAATTTGCTGCGAGATTATCATGAGAGAGTGAGACTAAAGCACCATAAACGAATTCATCAAAATCTTCAATCGCAAGACCTTCAGTTTCTAAAACTTTAAGATCATCTACCAATGGCTTCAATATTGTATTTATTGAAATATTGGGTTCTTTTAGGTCCTGTGCAAAAAATAGGGCAACTAAAGTAATATTACTTAAATTGCTATTTACGGCATAATGAAAATTCTTTATGGTAAAATAAAGTGCACCCATTTTATGACATCCTGCTTTACTACCCAAAGGATTTGCTGTCTCTATGTCATCATACTACAGTTGTATATGTACAAAATATTGTAATATTGTTTAAAAATAAGTGATGTTTAGAGAGGTAAGAACCAGGATCTGCACATTGAGTAGTCTGCTGAAAAATATGTTTATATTTAGGCAAAATAAATTTTAAAGTATCTAATATAGACACGTACTGAAATGTCCGTGGAACATTTTTTTCAATATAAACATTTTGTTTTACATCAAATACATTATCTGATTGCATGCCTATAACGATTTCTTTGGGTTGAACATATTTGAAAGTTTTTAGGTGCTTATCTCTCTTATAGATGGAACTGATTTTTTCAAATTCGATTTTGCACTCGCATTGAATGGATTTTAGATAGTCCGAGCATGTAATATTTGTTGAATTATCTATCAAACATTCGAAAATATAAGCCAGTAGATCATTAAAACAGTTAAAAATGGTATTCTCTGTGGTATGTGAAAGCGACAATCTCGTTAACGACATACACAACATATTAAATATATCCGTTAACTGTATAGAGTTTGATTCAGAGAATTTTGTGTTACAAATATCGTTCTCATCTTCAGTACAATAAGAAAGATCATCGATATTTTGTGAACAGCTGTCACTACTGCTAGAAACTTGTTTACGATGGAGAGCGATATACGATGGAACATTCAAGTTTTCAACCTCATTTGAAGAGATATTTGATTCAAAGTGATTAAGGTAAAGCGAGGAGAGTTTGCGCACAATTCGGAAAAAATTCACAAAAATTATAATATTGGTTAAATTTCCTAAATAACTAAGCAAATGTAATGTTTGATATGGCGCGCTTAGACAGTATACCATTAGAACTTTTCAATTTTTACTTTTTCACAACAGGAAAATGTAAAAGAAAAAATGATTTTTCACAATCTCTCCTAACCGGGTAGGTGAGTTTGCGCATAAGGTGAGGACAGACTGCGCAAGTACAGAAAAGTAGGTTTTTTGATTTAAAAACAATTTTTATTGACATTTTTTAGATAAGATGTTAGAAAGTAGGTAGGTACATTGATTACATATGTACATAGAACTATAATTGCATACATTAACTTAAATAAATTTATGATCTCCATAACAAAAAACTAAACTAAAATAACTAACTGAATCAAAATTTTAATGAAAATTTAATCACTTCTTTAAGTTCTTTTGCTGAATTTCTTTTCGGCCACAGTCACAACACTTGTCGTGATAAAGCGTACAGGATTCATGAAGCCATCTACCACACAAAATGCATTTTATCCAGTCCGATTGTGAAGTCGTAAGTCGACACTGACAGTGTCTGATAGAAGTTCCATGGTAGTGTTGACTTCATCCGACGAGGTTGATGAAGGAGAATCATGTTTTAACCTTTTACTATTTCTTTCATTTTTGGTAATTTACGTTTTTCGATCTTCGAAGTCGCAACTTGTTTGTTCTCTTCTCTTTCTTTTCTAATGTTTCCTGGATTTTCTTTCTTTTGTTAGCGATATACTCAGGAGAAGTTACATTTGATGCACTTATCTTTCTTTTCACTTTCGATTGCCCCAAACTGCAAGGCATAGGTGACATTTTTGCTAAAGCTTTGTACGGTGATATTTTAGGTTTCTTAGAAGTCACCGTCTTACTGCAAAGTGAAGTCTTTGAGAAGGGTTGCGAATTTAGTTTTGTTGTTCTAGCGATGTTTGCTCGGCATGTGCTAATTACAGGAGAATGCACTCTAGAAGTTGAAGGATGACAGTAAATTTCATCTGGGAATGAAACGTCTGATGTATTAGTAGGGGTAGTTGAGGAGTTGAAGGAGTCTGAATAGCTGCAGGTGTGCGATCGGGTGAAGTAGGGTAAAGTTGGTATAGTTGCCCCACTTAAGCGAAAATGCTTCCTACGTTCACAATTTACAATTAACCTGTGTCAACGTGTACTTGACATATTAACCAACAGATCTAGTACACACAGAAAGCAAGTATAGGTAATATAAATTATGATATATCAGATATATTTTCAGTTTTCAACAACGAACAAAACGGCCATCTATCCCAATGGTATGTCAAAGTTGCCCCACCCCTAGGGATATGTGGCCGCGTAAATGGTATAGATGCCCCAACTCTTTCTTTAACGAAAATTATAAAGTAAAAGTCGAGAAAAGGAAATATTTATTGAGTAAGAACAAAAATAAATATGCGTATAAAGGTAGACCCAGTCTACGTAAAATAAAAAAAACATTTCAAATGAAAAATAAGCAAATCTAGTCCAATTTTAATGCTTTCTTAACGGACTCTTGTTTATTCCTTCGTCCGCAATCATTACACATTGAACTGTACATTGTACAAGTTTCATGTAGCCATCTACTACATGTGACGCAACAAATCCAGTCTACTGACGAAGTTGTTTCATAGTAGTTTTCGGTACATTCAGCGCATCTGCATTCTTTGCTTGTTCCTGCAGTTGAATTTGCTTTTGTTTGTTTGGAAATTTTCTTTGCCTCTGTTTTCAGGTCTTTCTTTGGTCTTGTATTTTTAACAGATTTTTTTCTTCTTTCTGTATTTTCTTTTTTTTACATAGTTCCATATTTGCAGAAGATGTTAAAACGATGGCGGACTGTTTACGTCGCTGTTTTGATGCAACAGGAATATTCGGAACTGACATTACTTCTTCCCGATATTTGGATGGTGTTATTTTTGTCGCCTCATTGTTTAAAACATTCATTTCTTCGAATATGTAATTCTCATCATTTTCATAAAAATTATCTGGTAGAACTGTGGTTTCCACAGTTTGTTCTCCCCAAGAAAACTCCTCCCGTTCTAGTAGCTGCTCGGGTGAATCGCAATCGCCGTGTGGGACTTGCTCATCTTTATTTTCCTCCGTCTCCATTTCCAGTGTCTCCTCTTCCTCTAATTGTCCTACTTCCGTTTCAGACGCATTAGTTTGTCCATTCTATTAGAATATTAGGCACTAGCTTTCAAAGAATCACTCATTTGGAAGAAATGTTCTGGTATAATGTGCGGGTTAAAAGGATGGATGCCAGTTGTCCTAAATCCGGCACAACCATTGCCAACCGTAGCAGCTTTTGCCCAAGCTTGTCCTATTAGTCCTCCCATATGCATCCTCGTAATTGTTTTATGATGAGACCGAAACAAAAACGATTCCGCTTCTTGCTTGAAAAAATCATTTAACGGTTTAAAAAATGACCTATCCAACGGCTGTAGTGCCTGGGTGGTGTGACTTGGAAGGCATATTATTATTATGTTATTTTGTTCTGCAAATTCTAGAGCTTCCATAGAACAATGTGAAACGTGGCCGTCTAATATGAGGATGCATTTTCCGACACCTTTGCGAGGAGTAAAGTGGTTTTTAAGCCAGCATAAAAATAAATCGGAATTCATATACGACGAACGTTGATTCATGTAAATCTCAGAACCCGGTGGAAAGCCTGTCAGGATTTTTTCTAACTCCTTTCAGTATTAAAACGGGTGGTAGGAAAATACCTTCGGCATTATTAGAAGCAATAACAGATACTGTTTCACCCTTCTCGGACGCGTGGTAGGTTATTTTGTCTAGTATACAGCACATTCTTAAAAAATACATGGAAATGTGCAAATACACATGCAAAGCCTTATTTGTGCGGATACGAATTGGCCATTTTCACAGCACTGCACACGTACCTGATTTTAGGAGCCGTTTTCTTCGTAACAACTATAGACACACACAATTAGCTATTGTGCGTTGACAACTACCTCTGGCGATATTATAAAACTATAACAGATGGCTCTTAGTAATATTAGTGTAGTCTGTTTAAATAAAACCGGGGCATCTATCCCATACTGCCAACTATCCCGTACTTACTCTACATGTAGTTCTGGTCACTCGTGAGACAGGAGGTTCAGGGTCAGGGATTTCCATATCAACTCTTGTACCATCTTGATCACACGATAGCAAATATGCATGTTCAGGAATTGCATCCATATTTAAAGGATATATGCCTGTTGCACGAAAAGCAGAAATTCCGAGTTGCACAGTAGCAGCGCGAGACCAAGCTGAATTGAGAAGTTCCCCGAAGTCGTCTCTTGTAATTTTTCCCGTTCCACGACGAGTAGAAACTAACTTTGCACATGCGTCGTTGAAATAGGTTTTTAAAGGTTTGAATACAACCCAATCCAACGGTTGCAAATAGTGTGTGGTATGACTCGGCAAACACACGATGATAATATCATTGTCTGAGGTGACTTGAAGCATATCTGGGCTGTTCATATGCGAAGCATGTCCATCAAGTACCAGAAAAATTTTACCTGCAGGTTTTCATGGAATGAAATGTTGCGTTATCCAGTTCATAAATAACTCAGTGGTAATATAAGCGCTCTTTTTGTTCATTTTCATTACTGTTCCAGGGGGTAAAAATTGCCCTTCTGCGCTGCAGCAAGCTAGAACGGTAATTGTTTCACCCTTTTCCGCGCTCGTGACGACGTGAACATCCTTGCTGCCTTTCGCTGTTATTACCTTTCCGGGTTCGTTGAACTCCAATCTCGTCACAATTCCCTATGCAACCTGGTTTCTCTAAAGGGTCATTCTTGGTTAGAATTTCCGTCAGCAAAGTGAAATAACTTTTTATTTCGACACGATTCATTCCTTTTGTTCTGACTCTGCTTATTCCTGGAGCTTTTCTCACACTTAATTCAGGATGTCATCGCATGAAAGAAGAAAACCAAACTTTTCCTGCCATATTCGTTTCCTTATTGACAGTGTGTTTCTAATTCAATGATTCTGCTTGGTGCGAATCCAATGGCCTGAAGTTTTAGTATGTGACCAGACAGTTTCTTTTCGGCATGAACGCCTAGTTGCGCCTGGGGCCCTTCTTTTCAAAAGCATTTCTTTTTAACCTATTTCTTAAGGTGGACTCTGGAATTTTGAATTGTTTGCCTGCAGACCGTATGGATAAGCCATTTTCGATAACCCGAACAGCTTCTAGCAAATCGTCCTCTGACCAGCAATTAGTGTTTGAATACCTCCTAATGAGTAATGCAAACTCTCCTCTCACTGAATTAAATTGATAGCGTGCGCAATCTTTCCTAATGGCTAATTGCGCAAACTCTCCTGATTAGGTAGGGGAGATTGCGCGGCCACGTGATAAGCATAGAACTTTCGAGATTATCTTGAAACCTCATGAAACGCTAGTATACATTCAGAACTAGTACAGTTATTGCCTCATTAGGAATTATTTTCAACAAAATTATTTCTTATAAAAAGGTAAGACATTATTCTGAATATTCACGTACTTACCTTAACACATTTTACAGAATATTTAGCATAACAAAGAACGTAGTGCTTGTTTTGACGTATGAATTCAACTGGCGTATCAGCCGTTGGCGCGCATTCGTTAGCTTGGTCTATCTGGCCGGTTTTCTATCTCTTTCTTCCCTATTTGAGAACCGCGCAATCACTCCTACCACGCAAACTCTCCTCGCTTTACCTTATACGTTATCATTAGTTTAAATTTGCCGCCGCTAATTTTACGAACCAGCCGGTAGGTAACACGATAAAAAATAATATTGCATATAAGCGTAGTTTTGCATAAAAAATTATTTAATTCTTTATCTTAACTAGCAGTGATACAAAACCATTCTAAGTGGCGTAAAAATCTTACTGAAAACAGACCTAAGAACTTACCTTTTCAATAATTTTCAATGGAGCGACACCAAAATACCACAACCCGCTTAAATACATGTAAAACACTGCAATTTACTATTTCCGCTACTAGAGGCGCTTATTTTCATCACTGCTTACAAGAAATCATGAAGATACGATTTAGGCGCAGGTACGAATTAAGCAAGTTTACCCTAGGTACCTATCATGAAATTATAGGTATCAAAAATGAGGGATATGGGACTCCCTGCTCCCCTATCATCACCTATTCGTAACTGTAGATTACGTCAGACTACTATACTGTAAATTATGTTGTAAAGAATTTTTAATATCTGGTAGGTATAGGTAGGACCTACCTAATGTCGGAGATTGGGGAGAGTTGCCGAATTTGGACCATTTACATATTTTCGAATATATGAGCTTGTAAGAACATTTTTAATAAAAACGTTTAGGTGGAAAAAAATTGTATTATTGTTACCTTCAAATTAACATAATTGTTTATTTTGTTTTACATATAATAATAATAAAATATTAATTTATAAAAAATGAGTGTTTAGTCCAATCAAGGAAACCGGTTTCTTAGAATGGACCACTGATTTCTTAGAATGGACCATTAAACACAATTACAACAAAAATACTTCTTGATTTTTGGACTCACTCCAGCACATTTTGTATGAACCCAACTGTGGCATGCCATACATTGTATCATCTCTTCTTCCCTTATTTCATCACATATCATACAAAACCATGTAGTTTCCGTTTGTACTCTCTGTCCTTTCTTTTTAATTTTTTCATTTTTGTCATATCTTTTCTTCCCAATATTTTCTAGTTTTGTCTTTTTAAGCTTTTCTTCGGTGCATCGTTTTAATTCCAAAACGTTAGCACTACTTGTTAGTAATTGTGCTTTCTGAGCAATACCACTTTGTGCTCGAGAAGACGATGTGCCTGATGGCTATGGATTTCGTGTAGGTGGAGGTGGTATTTCATAAAGAATATCCTCAGAATTTTTACTTTTTTTCTTTGGAGAACTATAAACAATAGCGGAATCATTGTCGCTTTCACTGTCACTGTTTGCTGAATTCCCAGTAGTTATTTTTGTTTCAGTAGCATCACCGCAATGTTGAGGTTGTAACATATCTGATGCTACAAACCGGTGATCCTGAAAGATATGTCTGTTAACTGGCCAAATACCGGTGGCGCGAAAGGCACTTTCAGCTACTGCCACAGTTGCCGCTCTGCCATATGCTTCATTTAATAATTTAGATATTTGTGTTTGATATATCTTATCACCTTTATATTGACGAAGAAAAGTTTCTTGCGCCTGAACAAAATATTTCTGTAGCGGCCCAAAAATTTCATTTGCAGTAGCATTTTTTCTATCCGCATGTCTCTTTATGGTTGGTTTAGGAACATGATAAATACGACTACATTCGTTCAAACCAGTATCACTATTCCTATAAGCTGCAACAGCCTTTAATAAATCACTTTCTGACCAACGTCCGTAATGTCCTCTTTTAGCCATATGATCCCTTAAATCATAAAAATTTATATCGGAATTGTAATTTTTCACGGTTGTCTGAATTGGACCGGTCCATTTTGGGAAACTGCGATATGGTCCAATCTAAGCAACTTTACTCATAATGCAAAAATATACTACATAACCTAACTTTTAACTTGCAGCTAATAAAACTATATAGTAATTTCTACCTGAATAAATTTGCTTTTTAAATATGTAATAGGTACAATTTGCTGTTACTTACTTTAACAATGACCAAGATGGTTGCGCTGTTCGTTGAATTATTTAGTTCACAAATGTCAAAACAATAATTCTTTTCTACAAACACTGTCATGCGTCGTACTGCGCTACTACTTTTTGCAGGAGCGTAGTTTAAACTAATGTAGGTTGCCTACATTAGGACATATATGTGTTATGCGAGCTATATACACTAGTGGTCCAATCTGTACCTTGGGACAGTCCAAATTCGAAAGACCCCATAATTTCTGTTTGAAAATTAGCTGCAAACTTTTAGATAAGGAGGAGTTATGATAATCGCAAGAGACGGTTATTCAAGGAATTAATAATAAAAGCTTTTTTACTGTAATAAAAAATTAACAACTCTTTTTGCCCTTTCGTCCCAAGTTACAATCACTGCTTGTACTTTGGGACACCCACGTTTGTACTTTGGGACGAATATTTCTCTTAGTACAACCTCTTAATTTTCAATTGTGTAAACAATAAGGTTTGATTTTTCCAATATTTTACTAGTATAATGTATACATAATATCTATTCCTAGTAAACAAGCACTCTCAATATAATTTTTGTAAATTTAATCAGCGTTATTGTTATCCTACCAAAGGTGCCCTATGTTGAAAAGAAAAAATTGTTAAAATAATAAGTAAACTCTTTATTTTTAAGAAACTCTTATTAGCACAGAAAATTATATTAATATTATTGTTTTAGGAACTTTCTGTAACATCAGGCTTATTTACCACATTTTTGGCAGTCATTTTCAAAACTGGTGCAATCTTCGTGCACCCACAAGCGACAAGACAAACATTGAATCCAGTCTTCTTTCCTTATTGTGGAGAAATAGTTTTCCCCGCACCCTACACAATTATTTTCGTCTGCTATATCATTACATGGATCATCGTCACTCGCTAACATTAGATCATTGTCTTCCTCAGAACTAGTCTCATAATTTTTTTTCTTAAAAACTTTTTTTTTTAATTTTCTTTTCTTTTTTCTTTACTTCTGTCTTCCTTTTTCTAGCGGCCAATGCCTCTAATTCTTGCTTTTCAGGAGTATCGGTTAAGACCCTTGTTTTACCCTTTCTGTTTCGAGATGTCTTGTTCTTTCTTGGAGGAGCCTTTAGGAAAGGGCGAACGACTTCTGGTGTTAAAAGAGTGCTTTTTTTGGCATCTTCTAGGATACTTGTAGACGTAGATGGCTCTGGAGATGCCGCAATAACTTGATTGCCCTCTTTTTGCTTTTCAATATCCTGCGGCTTTGATGGTCCGGGTAGAGCTGGACTATCTTGAGAATTAGTGGTATTTAACAACATATTTTGCGCGTCTGCAACGTTTTGGTCATCAAACAAGGGCCTATCAGTAACAAAAGAGCTCAGAAACTCGTCTTCACCAAAAATGTTATCATTAAATGGCCATATTCCCGCCACCTTAAAACCATTTTGAATATTGCAAGGCGTAAAAGCTAAGGGAAAAGCAGTTCCAAAACACTCAGCGACATTATAAATAGTTATTGGCGTTCCTGGATGACGCAAAAGCCAATCATTGCAAGCTTTGTTGTAGTATTTCTTGAGCGGGCCAAACACAGAGCGGTCCAAAGGCTGTAGCTTGTGGCTTGTGTGAGGAGGGAATGTGAACAACACTACACCGTTTTCTTTAGCCATGTCGATTATTTTGATTGATAAGTGACTTTCATGGTTGTCCATGATTAAGAGCACTTTCCTATCCTTTCTAGGCCTTACATGCTTTATGAAATGCTTTAGAAATTCTTCAAACTTTTCTGAATTGGACCACCCGTTGGGAGTAGCAAGACCCAGCGTCTCTGGGGAGCACCATTAGTCATGTGGGATTTAAAATGCACTCGTGGGAATATCATGCAGGGGGGCACTGAATTTCCTAACGCATTGACGCAAGCAATTATAGTAACGTTATTACCTCTTTCTCCTGAAGTAATATTCCCCACTTGTTTTGATCCTTTTGGTGCTAACACTTTCATGGGTGTATGAACGGTAGATAACCCGGACTCATCTACATTGTATATTAGTTCACATGTAAAATTGTGTTTTGTTAGCAAGTCCTTGTATTTTCCAAAAAACTCTGAAACGTTGGTCTTGTTAAAGGCTGTAGCACGAGCCAGGCTTGTTGCTTCTGGTTTTCGCAAGCTGAGGTTTTGGTGTCGCTTAATAAAATATGCATAAAAGGTCTTCCCAGCTGATTTATTAGTTTCCCAAGCGGTTGGATAGGTTTTCTTCAAGATAACTGCATATTCGTATGCTAACTTGAGAAAATCCTCTTTGCAAATGCCATAGTGAAATTTGGATGCTTTTAAACAATATTCAACTAACTGTTCTTCTTCCTCATCAGTAAATACCCTTTTCACTGCATTTTTTGGATCGTACGTGACAGTTAAATTCACATTTTCTTTGTTTTGTTTTACATATCGGCCTATTAATGATTTTGAAACATTAAATTCTTTTGCTGCTTTCCGAATTGAGTATCCCTGTACCATAACCATTTTAATAGCGTTTTTAACATTATTTTCATTTGGTTTTAATCTCTTTACTTTATTCTTACTTCGTGGCATCTAAAACAACCAAAATAACTTTATCCAAAGTTGTAAAACAGTGAACTTCCAAAAAGTTCAATAGCTTGTACCTTGGGACAGTCCCAAGGTACAAAAATATGCATGTCCCAAGGTACAAATATCATTTGCCCTCCAAAAAAGTGAGGTTACGTAATTAGTTTCGACAATTCGTCAAAAATATTAAAATAAGTTAATAATACATTAGCTGACAAGTAAGTTATGCATAATATGAACACTCTTACCACAAAATACTACACGTAAACACGGATGAAAGTAGATTATGAAAAAAAAAACACGAGGGAAAATTTTGACAATGCACCACAACAGACGTAAACATTCAAAATGGTCGAGTTTCTCGGATGCAATCGGAATGTTATACACAAATTACCGTGGGATGTCGCTTTTGGTACTTCTAGCGCCAAATTTGAAACACTTATGCCCATGTCCCAAGGTACACGGTGTCCCCAGGTACAAGGATCTCCCCTACACTAGTGGTCCAATCTAGGCGGCGGTCCAAATTCGACAACTCTCCCCTATTCATAAAAATTGAAAATTCGTGCAAACTTTGAGGAAGGAGGAGTCTATAGAGTTCCATCGCAATCGACAGAAGATATCTCCAGTATTCTCATATTAACGTAAAACACCCGGGTGATTTTGCTGCATTAACCGCATAACCCGATGAAGTTCGGTGATTGTCTCCTGATGGAAGTAGCTTAACAATTTAGTGCTATTCATTTAAATAATGACAGGTTTTGAGACAAAATTTTTGTTGTTTCTTGTTGCGCAATCGAAACTGTCAAAAATTGCAAGATTTAGGTTGGGGAAAGACGGGTAAAGTGGACATGATAACTTAAAATTGTTTATATAAACGAGGTTGGTTAAAATTGATTGTGAAGTAGGTACGTAACAATTACAATAGAGATTAATCTATGGAAATAAATTTAGTTCACTGAGAAAAAAAATGTTCAGTCAACGCAAAACAGTTTGATGAACACACTTTTAGCCTTGTATATAAACAACGCACGTGGTCAATTGAGGAGTTTTCGGGAAAAACCGCTAATGTCAAAAAGTCATATTTTTCAGGAACAAAGAAAAACTGTTTTTCTTGGATGATATTGGACTCAGAGAAATAACTTTTTTTGGGAACGGAGGTAAACACATAGTACATCTTTTAAACATTAATAGGTATATATTGAAAGAAATACAATAACTCAAATCAAGGTAATTTTAAAATACTTTAACCATATTTTTTTCAATTTGTTGTTTTTAAGATGGTTACTATCGAATACATCAAAATAAAGAACCAATGCTTGTGTCTAAAGGTAAGCACAATATTTAAATAAAACTGAAAATGTTGTGCAAAAAATTGACATCAATTAAAAACGTCTGGATCATTTTCACCGCTGCTGTTGTCGTCATCGATTACTTCAACTTTATCTTGGCTGCTGCTATCACCTACTGGTTTCTTCTGTAGCATGCTTATAAAAGCTTTATACACAGTAAAAAATTTTTACAGTAAACTTCCTGGTAATTTTTGCTCCAGACACATGACTGTAGTTTTACAAAAAAAAAGTAAAATCACAGTAGCAACTGTAAAATTACAGTTCTGGTTTTACAGCAATATATTGTAAATATACAGGGTCTATATTGCTTAATTATACAGTTATATTGCTGTAAATACACAGTAAAGGATGTAAAATCACAGTTCTGGTTTTACAGAAACATACTGTAAATATACAGTGTCTGTATTGCTAAATTATAGAGTTATATTACGGTAAATACACGTTAGCAACTACGTAAATATACAGTGATTGAACTGCATAATTATTCAATCACGTTACTGCTGTAAAGACACATTAGAAAGTTCTAAATAACGTTCGGCATAACTAAATGTGTTATTTGCTTACTATTTGTTATAATAAGCATGTAGTAGTAAATATAGTTATCAAATCTTCTATAATTTACAACTATGACAACATACATATGTAATATATATTTAAATATACATACTTTGTAGGATTGAGAATTAATGAAGTCTTCATGGCATATGGGCATATATTTGACAGTTTCAGTGAGGAACCTCCGATTTATAACTTATAACTGGAAATGCTAACAATGTAATATTTTATACATACCTTCGTATTCGATTTCTTAAACTATAAATGTTGTTCCATTAATACGGTAACAAAAATTAAGATAGATATAAATAAAACAATATTTTTATAGTGTAGACAGATAACTTTATATCAAACTTAAAAAAGCAAAACAAAATTACAAACAATATTGTTATGACTATAATATATGTAGGTAACAAAGCTTTATATTGCCCACATAAACTTGTTATACATACAAGAAAGAACCATTAGCATACTATTTGCAGAATTCTTTTAACTTATTAATTAGGTTAATAATTTTTTTTGTGGATCTTGGAAGAGTTGATTTTTTTCCCCACGGATGGATATATTTTCATAAAATAAGTTTGAATGAATTCTAAAGTTAAAGCAATTTCTTTTGGATATTGAATATTGAAAATAAAATATAATGCAAAACATCCCGATACGGTTTCGGCGCAATCATGTCCAGAAAATATTTCAAATTTTTCAAAGAAGATTTTGTACGTTGTTTCACCTTCCTCTTCTGAAAGTACAGAATAATTAATACTCAATGTTTTATTTACAAAGGTCAACCCAGCCTACCAATTTCTAGTATGCATGGTGCTAGTGTTTTGCCAGTGCTGTCTTCCACATTGTGGACCTAAAAAGATTATTCATATAGTATAGTGATTGTTCTTGAAACATAATGGGGAAAGCAGTATTATGAGAGAAGAGATTGCAGCCGTGTTTTTGTGTTAAAGATGTAATTTATAGCCAGACATGAACTGCACACATACCTCAGACATCACTTGCCAAAGGACATCAAAGTCTTCTTTAAAATATTTGGATATACAAAGTAATATAGTCTTCTCTTTGCGCGTCCCTTCACATACTTCTTTACTCAACATTCCACTGAACAATCCAAAATCTACTATCTTTTGATAATGATTTTGAAATGATGATACCAAGTCCTGTAGGTCCATACCTGTGAGTTTGTTGAAATGCCATGCTATTGCTCTCATGTTAAATAATATAGGATATTTGCTTAAAATATCGTTAACTGATGGAGGATCTTCGATATTATTTAGAAAACTTCTGATAAGTGGATATGATTCATCCAGCATATCGTCAAAATTGTCAGGTATATTATCTTTGGCCAGTTCGCCAAGTTTTGTAATTGCAGCACTGTTTGCCCCTGCAATTTGTGGTGCCCATTTTGGGCAACCTGCCATGGCACTTATTTTTCTTTTCAATAGTTTTTGGGGCACCATTGGTTCAGCGTTAGTTCTTTTGTGTGGTCGTCGTAAGTAGGTAGCTCTCTCGGAAAGTTTATAAAATAAACAGCTGCAGCCATCTCCTACAACTCTGTTATCATCGTCGATATCAGTGAACATTTTTGGATATTTTGACGCTAATGCTCTTGCAGTTTCTTTTAATATTCTTAATGGTATACGTTCGTTGATTCTCCGAAGTTCATCAATAACTATATGCACAACTTGAGTTTTAACACTTTTATTACTACCATCCCCATTTTCGCAGGCTTCAAGCATTGTTTTAGTAAATTTTTCGTATGGAATTTCGAAGTGGTTCCATTCATTCTGACTGAGAAATTCTTTCCTTTCATTCTGACTGATACTGCCACAAGATTGAGATGATGTTGTTGAATTTAAAGAAGTTTGGCCTGATGAAGCCGTTACTGTTGATGGAAGCTTGGATGGCGTACATTCCGTCCATATTTCATTTGTTTGCAGTAAGATCAATATTTCGTTTTTCACGTGTAGTAAAATGGCATCGTTATCAATCTCCGTACCATCACTCTCCAACACTAGCCGTTCCCCATTTATAGCCAATTTTAAAGAAGCTGTAAAACAATTTAGATTAAATTAGCAAATTTGTAGTATTAATATTGCTGATTAACATACACTTAGGAAAAAGCAAGCGAGACAATTACGAGAATGAATTTATATGAAAGTGAAATAATTTGTCAGACATTAATATTGTTAAAATATACATCTTTCTAATGAAAACAACACATTGCGAACCGATAAATAATAAGTATATTAAAACGTAAATTTATTTACCTTTCAGAATAAGTCGTTCGTATATATTTTCGTCTTCTTCCACCGACACGAAGGATTTTCTAGTCCGGAGATTGTTCCAGATTTTGAAAATATGCATTCTGGAAACATATTTTTGAACGAGTGTTACAGTACATGAAAAACAGATAAAATAACTAACTATATATCTACAGCAGCAATATAAAGCTTTGCTTTCAGAAAATGCCAAACATAATTATTATTCAAGGTTTTAAAAGTAATGTACTAATCTGCAGTGGTTAGTTATTCAAACTTACTTTACTACATAGTGTTGAACACATGTTTTCAGCTTATTTATATAGCCCTATGCTATTTGAATACTACAACAATTTTATTTACATAAATACATTTACATATACATACAAAAAGAACAATTTTATTTACATAAATACATTTACATACATACAAAACAAATCATAACACTAAGTGTATAATTTTAACAAGAACATACATTCAGAGACATTATGAAGTAAATGCTACAGGCCTTATTAGGCGCAGTAAACAGGAAGAATTGATATCCCGATCCTTAAGTCTAGATTGATTCATGATTCAAATACAGCAGACATTAAGCTGTATCTACAGGAATTGGGCTCATTGATTTGACAAAGAAGAGGTTCTGGATTCAGTAGATTTTCAACATCTACATGAATAGTGGATTTATTAGAACCAACATATATCTCATAATATAACCCTATATCTTGATTATATATAATTCTTTTTTCATTGCCAATAAAAGATATATTGTTAAATACACCGTTAATTAGTATGTATTTTATGTCACACAACACTAAAGATCCGTAGTCATCTTTACCAAAACATACCAAGGCTCCCGTCTTGTATGTTATTCCTTTAAATATTATTTTTGTCGTAACAAAAGAGTTCTCAACATTTATTCTAAAGCGGACTATATCGTTTGCAATACTACCAAATGTATCTACTTTGTCAAACTTGTCGCATTTTATTTTGGAATCATATACGGTACTGTGTGAAAGATTGCGTGCTACCAGTAGCTGGTGATGTTCACTCAAAGTATGCAATACATTTTTATAATTTTTCGTGTGGCTAATAATATTTTTAAAATATTTATGTTTTGCCTCGAAACGTAGAGACCATAAATGACGTAGTGGTCCAAACTCTCTTATTAAAAAAGGGTAGTGTGTGAGGTAATGATGTTTAGGCTTGAATGTCTCATTCGGAAATAATTCTTTCCGCAGCTGTAAGTATTCTAATATCAAGTTGTTCAAATAAGCAGTTTGACCTACAGAAAGTCTAAATGCTAGACAAATCATACATATTTGCCTAAGAAGAAGTATTAACTTCCATGTTTTATTTTGAATTAAATCATCACTCAAAGACATAATAAACGGAAGGATTATAATAGTTACCATATTTTGATAAGCATTTCCTGCAAGGTTATCTGCTTTTTGTATATTTGGCAAATGAAATTTATGGCGATATTCAAATTTAATATTTTGGATATTATTGTTAATTTGCGTATACGACACTAGCTTATCCTTGACTAACTTGTTTATAACAATAGCAACATCCCATTTGACTACTCCTTCTAGAAGATCGTGTGCAATACACGGTATTAAATTAGAATTACCTACGTGAAAGTAATTCAAGGAATTTAATATGGAATTAGAACGAACTCCTTGGTGATGTTCACCAGTTATTTCACTTAACTGCACATCGTGGTCATATGTGTCTTTTGTTCTACGTTTAAATTTTTTCGTAATATTTCCGTCATCGTTTAATTTATTAGCATAACAGAACCGACAGAAATGGCCCTTTGTATTAAAATTTTCATTGAAACCTCCAACTTGATGACAAGCTAAGTTATCGCCAATAACGGCTATAAGAGTACCTTTTATTGTTATTGTACCGTTATTCGACTCAACTTCGATACCATTTGTTTCAAATATCTGCAGATCATTAATTATAATTTTTAATATTTCAGTAAAACCTACAGCTTTGATATCCTTTTCAAATGCTAAACCTACTAAGTATATGTGGTCAACTTGGGCGCGTTGCCACGCAGGAATATTAGCAAATGTCATATACATTCCGTTAACTTTAAATTTTTTACGCGAAGAACCTAGCGGATTGCATATCTCGAACGCATCCGTATAAAACATAATTTTTAGTGCATTTTCATTTTCATTGAAAAACCAATCATTTTTATAATACTGGCCATCCGATATATCTGCCAATCCAGCAGTATTATTTCCACTGTTTGATGAAAAATATTCACGTCGAAAAGATTCACAATTGAAAAGTGCTTTTACCGTTTCCAATACTGGTACATAAAAGAATTTAGAATTATTATTTAAGTTAATGCACAGCGGTTCCACAAAGTTATATTGCGATTTATAGTAATTTTTCCTGCAATAATGACTTCTTAGTTTGCCACTAGCTGAATTGTGAACCTGATGAAAAAGATCATTACTGAATGCAGTCTCATTTGATATTAAATTACTTTGACGCATTTGATCTAAAATATATTTGCTATTAAACTCATGAAGAGTAAATATTCCTTCAACGATAGTTTGTATAACAGTATTTGGTATAAAATGCTTAACTTGCAATGTCAGGTAAAATGATGCAAAATTATTTAAACTAAACTGTTCCATATTTATGGAATTTTCTAAACTTTTAACGGGTGCTAAGTTTTCTGCCGGAGTGTTATTTCCCGAATACATTTCTTCGTCATCGCAATGTGAATCTGTAGTATTGGGCAATGTTAAAGTTTCTGAAATATTAAAATGATGTCTGTGTACATGAACACGCAAACTATTTTTATTATTAAAAACACTATTTATCTTACAAAATTGTTTGAACGGACATGGCAACGACCCTTTCATTTGAATGTGATCGTAAACATGTGATAGATAATCAGATTTTTTTTCGCAAGTAAATAAACAATTTTCTAAAGAACAGGTAAATTTTTTAATTACATGTGTACTATGTTGACGGTAAATATGCTGTTGAAAACGTCTGTAAGTTGTAAACTGAGCTGAACATTGTGGTCGCACACATTTGTAGTGTACACCTACAACGTTTTTGTGAAATTTTAGGTGATGTTCATAAGCTCTCACAGATGCAAAATTAAAACTACATACTACGCATTTGTACATGCTTAAGTTTACGTTGAATTGTACACCAACTTATTTAGCTGAATTATATTACCTTACTAAGTTATTATATGTATTATTACCTTACTAAGTTATTATATGTATTAAATTAGATACATGGAGCGTAATACCGTTGACTGACAATTTGTTCTCAGCGGTAATACTTTCCTGTAACTTTTCTATACATAACCTCTTAAGGCGGAAAATACATTGGCTCGCCTTTACAATCTTTACGTTACATGCAGTAGTAAGCAAATATTCACTAATACAAGAGGTAACACTTACCTGAATAATTAAATCGGTACTTACACTATTTCAAACTTCAAACACCATAAATTTTAAGTTAAGCCGTTCAACAATTCAATCGCAAATAACGAATGCAAAATGCTGACGCAACCTACACGTGATTTTTCTAGTCTCAACAGGATTTTATCCCCACTCTATTAAAAAACACTACCCTTACTGTAACTGAGATATTTTAAAGTAATTTATGTGCTTTATTACATATTCGCTTGTATAATTTTCAAAGTAGCAGGAAAATTACTGTAAATACAGGAAATGTACTGTGATACGGTATGATACCCGTAAAATAAATCAGGAATCTTACTGTAAATGTACAGATATTTTTTACTGTGTAGAAAGCAATATTTTGTGGTCTCTTAATAAACTTCGATAAATGTATGAAATTGTCAATTTTTGGTTTTTTAACGGGATGGTTTCGAAATACTGTTGTTCAAACTTAATTTCTTTTGGTATACTGTTCTTCTTATGGACAAATCCCGATTTCTGGATAAAAAGGAATGAAACCAATCATAACCTGCTTTTTGGATATTTGCGTTGAATTTATGTTTTAGTTTCAACTGCTCGGCGAAATGGTATGCTACTCTTCTAATGTCATCAATCGTTAAAGGAAACCCATGTTTCTGCATTTTCTTTATATGTATACCTAACTAGTTTCTTCTCATTAAATTCTCCAAACGTGGAATCTGGCCCCAACCTACTTCTTTTAATGCAGTCATTTTTGTTCACTCTTCTTTCCAGCGTTTTGCGAGGTATTCCAAAATTTTTAGAGGCCCTCGTGACCGCCATACCATTTTTCACGGCATCAATTGCGTTTTGTAGACTTTCTTCATTCCAATTACCTCTGGTAGTAGTGCCCTTTCTTCTATATTTGGTAGGCATTTTTCTACAAATACAAAAAAAAACACTTATTATTATAATAGATACAATGTGTTTTTGCTGCATACACTCTAAAAAAAATTGGTAAAATTCCTAAATGGTTTAGGGGGCAATTGTATTACCCCTAAACTATACAGGAAAATTATTTCCTCTGGAAAATATCTTGTGCAGAAGTAAATTTACTTGAAGCATTTACTAATGAAGTAAAATTCCTAGGAAATATTCCTGAAGAAAACTGAAAATTACTTATACAAGTAAATTTACGTGGAGCATTTACTAATAAAATAAAATTCCTTAGAAATATTCCAAAACTGTTGAAATTTACTTTGGTGAATTTTACCTCATACTGTACATCAGGGTGACTGATAATGAAACGATCATACTTTACAGCGTGTTAGTAAAAATCGTTTGCAATAGATATACCTAATCCAATTTATCTTACCCAAAAGTCACTTGTTTTCGAGATATTGTGTTTTTTTTTGTTTTTCTCGAAGTTCACTACTTTACTCAAACTTAAAATTTACGAAAATAATGGAACTTTTTCTCAATATTTCAATTTGTCTGACTAGACCATATCTCAACACACATTATTTATCGGTACAATTACGTTAAATACCTACCTACTTGGAAAAATAAAAAAAAATAAAACTTCCGCTTTTGATGAAACTGTAGACGCACAATCGCTAAATACATAATCACACAGGTACCGATTGTGTCTATAGACACAATCTATATTCTCCATAAGTGAACGTAGCTTGGAATTATCTTGTTTACATAATGAGCGACTTTCATCCCTATCTACAACGCAAATTCTACAAAAATATGTTGCAGAGAAAGATTCAACAAGACCGTATAATTGATTACCACCTAAATTATCATGGCTGATGCCCACAAGTGTGCCTTTAATGGGTTTGTCTAGTACTTCTTTATTACAAATTCCGGTGTTTTCTAAATATTTCATGTCACATACAATTTTATCTAGAATTTTATTCATACCAAACTTTTTCATATCATTGCAGTAGAACAGAGCTAAGAGATGTATATTATTAAGAGTTGAATTAAAATAATGAGGCAAATTTCTGATTATGAAATAGATTGCACCTATCTTGTGGCCACCAGTTTTTGAGCCTAAAGGATTAACTGTTTCAAATTCATCGAAATAAAGTTGAATTTGGAAACAAGGATTGTTTACAGAAAACAATGAACTTTCTTTAAAAATGGACCCATCGCTATATTCGTTTATAGTCGAAGATAATTTATTGGTACAATTATTAATTAAATCTAAAAATGTTCTATTACTAATAAGAAATTTTAATGTTTCTAAAATCGGTACGTAACTAAAGTAGCAAGTAGCCGGGAACTGAATATATTTTTTTGAAAATTTGTCCCACTTCTGGTCATAACGTATGCCAAGCGGAATTTCTAGCGGTTTAACAATGAAATTGTCAAAATATAATTTGCGTTTGTAGTTTGATGAAAATTTCAAAAACAATTCCGAACTTCGTAACGCTCTGGAAGTATCACTTTTTAAAATAGTTTCGATCAAATCTTTAGTGTTATTTATAATAACTTGAATGGAAGTTTCTGGCACATTAAGTGCATACAATTTTGAAATATAGGATTCCATTTTTGTAGAAATATGATCATTTGCATCATTTGCTTTAATGCACTGGAAAGTAATAGTGTGCTTTAAAAAATGTTCGGGTAAAGAAACATCTGACGCACCGTTATGAGTAGTAGTTGGCTGATGCACATCTGAAGATGTCCCAGCAATCACATGACTACATGCTTTAACTATATCTGTCGTACTGTGTTGCCTAAACTTTTTTAAACGGCATTGTTTTATATGCCTTCTTAAGCCGGAAAACGTTTTATATGTTGAAGAGCATGGCGGAAAACAGCAATGCAAAAATAAATTAGCACCTTCGTATAACGAATGTGCATTGTGAAAATGTCTAAAAATGTTTTTTTCTAATTGAAATTGTTCTCTGCAAACATAACATTCATACATTTCTGCATAAATAATATCTCTCTATTTATTTAGTATTATAAAGTTTTGTACGTAGTTCTCGTATTCTACTAGTAACGGTTACATTTTCACTTATGGAATAAAATGTGTCTTGGACGAAATCTAACCAGTGCTTAAGGTTAGGTTGGTATTTGATATTAAAAACAAAATGTGTCTTAAAAAAAAGGTCGAATGCGGTCAAAATGTCGTTATTGCCTGTTACGGTTTCCTCATGAATAATATTTTCGTCAAATACAATATAATAATGTTCGATTGCTCCTCTATTTTGTCCCACTGCCAAGATCATAGGATGCGCGGATTTTCTTTTGTCAAAATATCTTCTATAGGAACATCGCTCTGAAAATAATCTAATTTCAATACACATTTTCTAAAATTTATTTTAATTAATATGGATACACTTATCAGGTAAACGAGTGGTACAAAAATATTGAAAGTTTATGTTATGTTTTTATAATGCTAATCTAAAGTATAATTTCTATGTGAACAAAATTGATTTATCGGAAACATTTACTTCAAAATCTGTAAAACTTTGATAGTTATTTAAACGCGCAATTTCCCGCGAATATATACGAGTCCTACGTTTCGAGACAGTATTTTTTGTTGAAAGGTTGTATATCGCTTAACGTATCCATGATATATGTTAGTTGTCAAGTTGTTACCGATCGTAATAGAGATTAATTTTTCGAGCGTTGTAATTATTTAATTTAAATTAACCTAACCTAAAAATATGATCGCGATTCCCGAGGTTTAATGAGGACGTCGTGACATCGATTTTTGAATTACTAATTACTGAGTTATTATTCATTACTTGGTACAATAAAAAATTCAAAACAAATCTATTTTACTCCTTTCCTCATAGAAACAATACAACAGCAAAATTCTCAAGTATACCGTTCTTATAGCTTTATTTTGTAATAATTAAATAACCTTTTCCAATTTTGTTACAATTTTAGAAAATTATGGCAGTTTTATTTCCTAACAAAAATAAAAATGCAATGAATATATAACAAATTTGCAGATACCTTTTGAAAAACAAGAAAAAATCTAAAGTTGATGCAGCTGACTGTCTGTTTTTTGCAACACGTCCTAGAGCAGCAGGCGGTAATAATAATAGCAGGGCAATCAATCCTCTAGTGTTTATATTCCAACCTGTAAGACATACATACAATAGCAAAAGTAATTTACATGAAGACATATCTTCATCGCAAACGAGAAATGATGAATGATATAATCTTTATACTTACTATGTTCACTTTCGTCCGCAGAAATATCCAGCGATACATTTTTTACCGTTAAGGCGTACACACTTAATATTTTATCTAAAAATTTTGGAAATTTGTCAAAAAATCCGTTAGATTTGTCTGGGAACATTAAAGAAAATTCTAGTAATATCTAAAATGATTAAGTAAATATTAGAAAACTACTTTCTTCGAATTAATTGTAATTATACCAATCCTGGAGTGTCCAAAAATCGTGGGCATTGCGATGCATCGCATTTATTTCTTCGTCTATATTCAAAGGTCAAACGTAGTTTTTCTTTAATGATATCTACCTGCTCAGCTGTAGCATGCCTCATAAATTCGATAGCATCAGATATCTGTGAGCTTTCCAAATCTTTATCGGTTTCTGCAGTTTCCAATTCTTGTCTTTTTAGTCGTTTATTTAAGTGAGGTAAATCCTCCTTTTTCCTTAATAATGTTCGGAGTCTTGTTGTAATAAATCCCTTTTTGGTCACAGGATCATAAAATGCTTCCTATAATAATAAAATCAGTTACAAATAAATCAAATGAAGAACATATGTACTACTTACATAGCCATGAGGAGTGCATGGATCCTTCAAGTTTGGAAATATTTTAATTATTGCCTGTGCGCAGTGTTGGCGGCTATATGTTGATGGCATACAATTCAAAGGAAATTTCTCTCTGAGGTAGTTCACGGTCAAATTAACTACCTTTTTTCGATATTCGTCGTTAAAAGTGCCAAATTTGTTATAAAAATCGAAGACCTCTGCGCCTCCAGCCGATTTTAAAATGGCCTCTTGTAATTCCTAGATATAATTAAAAGATCATAATATTTATAAAAATTTTTAATATATATATTTATACTTCGGATGATACGTTTTTTCGTCGTGCGATGTTCGCACAACAGCTTTAATCGGAGCTGATTCCGAGCTACCAGGTGATGAGACAGAGAAATCTTCTAGTCTGGTGCTATAGGCAGTAGACGTTGAAGCCGACCAACAACTGTGATTTTCTATGAAAAATTGGTATTGTTACTATTTTTGTGTATTTACATATGCTCATAAATAGTTATAGAGGTACTACTTCCGCTTAACTTTAACTTCCCCCTCTCCCTCGCTTTTGTAATCGTAGTCACACAGAGAACTTCGCGAATTATAAGAAATAAATCCATAAATATAAGCACTAAAAAATGGTTATGTATTCCCAATAATTTTCACTGCATTGTCATACGAAAGTGTATTCTTTAAAATGTGCATTTCTGAATATAGTAAGTGTACACTAAAATCTGAAGATGAATTAGTTTTCTGTAGTAGGTATATAGGTATATTTTCACTGATAACGCAAAAAATATTTAATACTAAACTATAGTAAAACTGAACAATGTTTCAGAGAAACATGTCTACGTAAACATCTACTTTCAATAATTAAGAAAATGTTTCCAATGTAATTTTCGTTTTTAATTTTCTAAACATTTCACAATTAATTTGCAATACTGTAAGGTAAACCGGGGGAATATGGCAACAATTATTTTTAGTGATGCTGGCACAAAAAGTTTTAACATCTGAGCTGAATTCTAATGCTTAATAGATAGTATGACGAATAAAGTAACCCATAGTAGCAGTCGTCGTCTAATAAAAAATGAAT
The DNA here is from genome assembly GCA_023690525.1 of Holotrichia oblita. Classification (NCBI taxonomy): domain Eukaryota; kingdom Metazoa; phylum Arthropoda; class Insecta; order Coleoptera; family Scarabaeidae; genus Holotrichia; species Holotrichia oblita. The sequence goes on from CM043023.1 coordinate 73,348,056, forward strand.
GGCACAAAAAAAATGTAATTAAAGAAAAAGAGAAAATGCCATATTACCCCAAGACCTCGGGAATATGGCAACACCCACCTGGGTAATATGGCAACAGGGTCTATGGACACAATCAAATTCGAAATAAATGAAATAAACTTTTAATAGTAATATTTAGGTAGTAATTCTTAAAATAATCTTAAAGACAAAAAGTAAAAATTTATGGAGAACAGTCTTCGCAATATTGCGCAGAACTTGTGCAAATTTCGTGAACCCAGCGTAAACATTTTATGCACTGCAACCAGTCACATTTTGGGCCTTTCTTATCAAAATAGTAGCCATTACAATGTTTACAATACTGACTTTCATCAATGATATCTTGATCATCGTCAGTTGAGTGTAGATCCATTTCAACAGAAGAAGCAGAACTGCTTGAAGATTCTTTCCGCTTTCGGACTTTTTGGTTTTTCTTTTTCTTCATAACAGTCGGTTTTGGATTTGTTTTGATTTTAGTGCCCTGCGATTTCTTTTTTAGTAGCATTTTGAGCTCTTTTTTCAGCAGCAGCTTTAAGTTTTTCTTTATTTGTGCGTTTGGCAGCAATCACATCAGGAGACGTCAAAATTTGTGCATGTTGCTTGCGGTGAGAAGCACTTCCACCGGGACAAGAAATTGTGGGGATTCTTTGAATATTGTAAAAGCTGGTAGAGGGAATAGCAGTAATATTTTTTAAAACGATAGGAGCAGTTAGTAATAAAGATTCGGTGGTAATATCTTGGTCCCCAGGAGCAATTGTCAATTCAGGAATAGAAGTAATCACTTCTGGGGTAGCAGGAGCAGTCGCCGTCAACGTAGGTGAAGCTGCGGCCGCAACAGAAATTCCTGGATATGCAGAAGCAGATGTCGATTTATTTTCATCATAGCGGAAAGCATAATCTGGAATAATTGATTTGTCCAGTGGGTAAATACCACAAGCCTTGAAACCTGACACTCCATTTTGTACCGTGGCAGCTTTGGACCAAGCAGAATTAATAAGGGTAGGGAACTGGTAACGAGTGAGTTTCCTGCCTACATTATTCCGCATCCACGAAGAACAAGCATCACGCCAGTATGTCTTTAGTGGCTTAAAAAAGACCTATCCAAGGGTTGCAAATAATGGGTAGTGTGGCTTGGAAGACACATAAGAATCACATCTTTACTTGCGGCATAATCTAGTACATCTGGATCTGAGACATGAGAAGAATGGCCATCAAGTATCAAAAGTACTTTTCCTGGATCTTTTCTAGGTACAAATACGTTTTGAAGCCACTTTAGAAAGATAGCTGATGTAACATAAGCGCTTTTTCACCCATTATCACTTGCCCTCCTGGTGGTAACCCATCTTCAAATTCCGGTTTTTTATTTTTCCCTTTGAAAATGCAATAAGGTGGAAGGAAATGCCCTTCAGCATTTACACAGGTCAGCACCGTAATTGTTTCCCCCTTTTCAGCGCTTGTCAGTGAGCATACGGCTTTTGCTCCTTTGGACGCAAGTACTTTATCTGGAGGATTATTAAGCTGTACACCGGTTTCGTCAACATTATATATTTTTCTGGGGCAGTTGTAAAATCCATGTTCATCGAAAATATTCCTCAAAAGATCAAAGTAATCGTCAACTTCTTCCTTATTCATGCCTTTCATCCGGGCAATTGACAGCCCTTGCGCCTTTCTAATTGTTATTTCTGGGTGTCTTTTTAAAAATCCAATAATCCAATCATAGCCTGCGTGCTGTTTAACGTGGTTGAAACGGTTTGTTATGCCGTTCTTGATCACAAACTTATATGCCAAAATCTGAATATCACGCATCGTAGCTGGAAAGTTACATTTTTCTAATTGTTTAATATAATGAACCAGTTGCTTTTCATTTTCTGTGCCCAATGTACTTTTTCTGCCCAGTTTTGATGGCTCCATATCGTTAGCTTTTATTCGCCGCATTAAAGTACGTACTGGTACCTTGTATGTCCGGGATATTTCCCTAATAGATGCTTTCTTGTCTCTGATATCCGCAATTGCCGCCTGCAAGTTTGCCAGACTCCATTGTGCTCGCAAATTTCTCTTTACGTAATTTCGAGGCATTCTGTAACAATCACAACCAAAACATTTTATATAAGTTAAGTATAAGGTATCAAATGTATCAATGTAAAAATGTGGGGTAATACGCCGCATCTACCGTGCATGCGGCATATTACCCAACAGAGGTGTTGCGTATTACCCCAAAATATGCATATGAAAATAAATGCCACTAACTCAAACACAACAAAGTCTCATGGCGGTCAGTACGTACGCATTGAGACTGGCTGAGATATATAACCGCACGTTATAACAACGATCACGCTATAATAGATGGGTTTTATATAAAATTCAGTTAAATACAGGCATTGAAAAACTTATGGAGTAATTATTTTAGCACCTACCTTAAAGTTTTCACCAAAACTCGATTTATGTGTGTACTGCAGCAAAGCACATGCCGTTTACGGTGATTCAATGGCCGACTAACAAACTCTCTAAGCTTACAGCGCTAGGAAGTTGCAGTTATCGGAACTAAGATGCGTAACGTGTTAGTGTGGCATATTACCCATGTTGCCATATTCCCCCGGTTTACCTTATGTTATAAACGAAAAGAGAATGAGTGCTAGCGTACTGCTATATACAGGGTGTTTCTAAATTGATATGAAAGATTTCAAAGCGTGATTCTTTAAAGGGGGTCTTTCATATAACTTTTTGTTCAACACCCTTTTCCCTCCAAGTCACAGCCCTTTAAAATTAGGTAAAAAAATTTGTTTTTATTTAATATATCCACTTTGGAAAAATTTAGAAAAATGTCTAGAAATTAGAGAAAATCAGGGCAATAAAACTATTTGTCATATGACTTCATTTGACAGCAGCTTACTTGATTTTTTTTAATAAATAATAACCTCTTTGTGAATTTATGGGAAAAGAGTATGAGCAGTATTTTATTCTTTTGTGATGAAACTAACAATTTTATGATAAAAAGTCAAGACACAAAAAAGTTGCAGATTGAGTCTGTCTTTTTAAATCAATTTTTTAAATAGAAAAATATAGGCGCATTAAAAAGTTCTGATGCAAAATATTATAGGGGTTGTTTTTTTCAGCCCCTTGTGATTACATTTTAGGGTAACAAAAACACACAAAAACTGCCATTTTATTAGCATCAGTTATCCGCCAAATTTCATTCTTCTAAATTTTTCCAAAGTGGATATATTAAATAAAAACAACTTTTTTACCTGATTTTAAAGGGCTGTAACTTGGACGGAAAAGGGTGTTGAACAAAAAGTTATATGAAAGACCCCCTTAATTTTTGCTAAAGAATCACCCTTTGAAATCTTTCGTATCAATTCAGAAACACCCTGTATAGCTGTCAATACCTATAGAAAACAGGTGACAACAAAGTTGAAACATATTATACTTATTGTATATTTAAGAAATAATCCATTCGAATGTTTACCTTCTTTAACTTTTAGTAGGACACCCCTCGGGGAAATTCTTATATATTCTTCCAAAAAATTCTCCCTCAAATTCCCGCCGTCTTCATCTTGAAGTAAAAAATCGCTACTTTCTAACTGGAATGTTTCTTTCACTGCAAATTATAATTTAATTAAATGTATACCTAATTACTTAATTTTTGAAATATTATCGTGTTAATTACTACATTCGATTATTCTATGCAGGAAATGCGGTATTTTTTTTTTCAGCGAAATTACTAGCGTTTCCAAACAGTCACATTAATTCTCAGAACCCAAAATTTTTCATCCGTTTTTTTAAGGGCTCAGTTTGTCTCACAACTAGAATGTTAGCTCCCCCTTAACCGATGTCGCATAATCAAAGTTGGTCAGTTCGTGATAAAAAGTTCAAAATCATGTGATTTCCGTGTTTGAGTATTGCCATATAAAGGTGGATTTATGCAGAAAGTTTTAGTTTTATAGTCTTAGTCTTAAGATCATTAGACGAAGGAATGATTTCGAAATGATTTTTAAAACTAAAACTTCTGCATCAATCCACCTTAAGTGTGCATATTTGTAGGTTTTTATAACCTGCCCGTAGGACACGATTATAAAAAGGTATACCTTTAAACTACGTTTTAACATAACCAATACAAATTAATTAAGTAATGTACTTAATTTACTAACAAATAATTATTGGTACTTATTTTTAAAAATAGTACCGATTTAAATAGAAAGAATAAAAAGTTAGGTTAAGGTCTACATACGTAGTATGGCCACGGCCGGCCGCGTCGTAGTCGTACGTTTGTTACGTGAGTAACCTTATATGAAGATGCAAGTAAATATGGCCTAAAATAAGAACGAAATAAATTGATCTTTTTACCTGAAAATACGAGCTCAACTCTGTTTATATGTTCTCAGATTATGTTCACATCAAAACGCTAATATTTAATCTAAAAACATTAATTACTAACAACGCACTTACATTTATACCCAGCGTGGCTAAACAGGTTGCTACAAGATTCAAATACAACGCACAGCCACCACAGCTTCATATTCGTAGTATAGACATAAAATGCACAATGTCATATCCCCGTATTACAATTACATCTCGCAGAACAATACGTAATGTAATGAATGATATATAAACACATATATCTGTATAATAAACAAGTGCATAAATTCTAATAATGTATACGATAAGTACCTATATTGCATAATAAAGAATAATATCATTGGTATAATGCTTACCTTTTTCTATTATGTCGTGGTAATTTTCATTGGTTATAGTGAACCACTCTATTTCCCCTTTGTATTTAACGCGAAAATATAACTTAGCCACAGGTGCACTTTCTTGCTCGACTTGCATTTTAAACAAAGAAATCGCATCAGGCACTTAACACAACCGAAATTATTCTGCATCCAACGAACACTGAAACAACTGAAATTGTTGTAAAGACACCCCTCTCCCAAATAATAGCAAGTCTGAGCGCGAAACGTATATTATATGAAATTTTTAAATAAGGTTTTCATTTAAGGGGAAATTTTATGTATAGGTACCAAAAAGTAGTGTCTACGTTTTCTTTTCAATAACTTTGAAACTGTTTTTTCAGCGCATTTCTTTTTTTATATCTACATATGCAAGATTACCAAATATGGTGCAATAAAGTAATAGACAAATTATTATAGGCGTTTTAACATCTGGAGTTGTTAACTTAACAATTTAATTCTGCTGTATGTTCTTTGCCAAATAATTTGTTAGATTAACGAAGTGTTTGAGCATATTAGCAAAGTAAGACTTTACAAATCCAATTTATCGTACCGTTTGTTAAATCCTCAAACATTTTTTGCGAATTCAACATAATTTTTTGTCACTTTGACAAATTTTCTCTTAACAACAAAATATTTTTTACTGTGCGAAATCGGTAAAATCAAACGTTGAACGACGCTGGCTGGATCGTTTTGTACTTGATATGGACCTTCTAGTCCTTTTCCTGTGTAGACCTCTAAGTTTGCAGTATAATACGTTTTCGAATCAACAAGAGCAAAAATTTTGACGCCGTATTTTGACGGTTTACTGGGAATGTACTGCCGAAATCCACATCTGCCACGGAATGCTTCAAGTTTTTCGTCAATTGTCCCACACTGTGATATTGTGTAACATCTTTTACAATTTTGCACAAAAATGTTGAAAGCATCTCTGATAGGAGCCAGTTTATCAACAGATGCACGTTCTTTTCGAGTTTCAATGTCGTCAAATCTTATGGCTCGTAACAGAAACCGAAACCGTTCTTTACACATAGTGAGCCAAAATCGTTCTGTGCCAAGACCTTTTCTATCCCAGAGTTCTTCAACATTTAGTCTATTGCTCTTTTGGACGCCTGATAAATATAATAGCCCTATAAAAGCTTTCATTTCAATTTGATCTGTAGGGTTAGCAGATCTCTCACGGCTAAAATTTTCAGCAATACTATTTATATATTTATTGGTGCTTTCCACAATTATGTTTATTAGACCTTCTGTAAAGAACAGAGCCCAGCATTCTAGTGGCGTCTTCGCAAATTTAGCTGTAGGTCTGACACCAGGCAAATGTAAGACAATGTTTGATTTCCTGGTTCTCACATTTTGTGGTGGCAAATGCTTTTTCCAAATTGTTGTATTGTCTCTGCCAATAAAAGAAGGAATTCTTGCTTTTTTCGAGAAATTTCTGTTTCTTCCTCACTTTGTGCTTCTTGTTCAGTGTCCGTGTTAACATCTCGCTCTTCTATAGAATCCGGTTCTTCAGCGTCGGACTCATCATCGAATACCTCTTCATCAGTCTGAACTTCCTCCAACAAACGAAGTAAACGAGCTTGTTCTGCTTCATAACTCATAATTATCTATATATTAAAAGGAACAAATGAAATTAATTATCAAAATTAAACTATATGTACTTACGAAGTTAAAACATCAATTTTTTTGTATTATAGTTTATATCACAAACACTAACGTCACTACTGGCGCCGGGTCTGTTAGACTTTTTACTACTGTAAATTAAATACAGACAGACACAACGTATTCACCACAGTCTCAGTCTATACTAAAGCCGATTGTAGGAAGGTACTGAAAAGATGGGGGTAAAGTTTGCAATACTCACGCTAGGGGAAACAAAATATAATTCTCTTAGGTCTCTCAGACCCTGCGCCAGCACTGGAAGGTTAAATCGCTATGTAAAACTATCGGAATTCGTAGGTCCGTGGTAATGTCATCGCTTTGTCATGCGGAGGTACGGGGTTCGATCCCGCTTCGAGGCACGATTTTTTTTTCCACAAAAACATTTTTATGATTACTTTTAAATGGTAATGAACTGGTGCTGGTCAATGGAGGTGGTCCAAACTGAAAGAATTTGGATGGATCGGCTAGAAATATATCTGTAACGTGTAAAAGTAGAGTAGGGGAGCCCGAGGTCAATTGTAACAGTTTTACATTTTTTGCTTCTAGATTTGACAGTAATCATTCTTTTGGAATGAAAATTGACTGGTATATATAATGAATCTTCCTCTAAAAGGTACCCTACGTATTTTTGCAAAAAAATCACAAACCTAATAATAGAAAAAAAAAACGTGAAAAATGTTTTTGTTACAATTGAACCGGAGTACGGGTACAATTGTAACATATGGAGGGGCAATTGTAACATTGCTAATTAAAATGCAGAACACGTGATTAAATCATATTTATCGAAAATTTTCACGAAAATATCAAATATATTAAAGGAACAAGACATTGTCTTAAATATAAAAAAACACAAAATCAACAATACATTGTCAAACACACATGCAGGCATAACAAAATTATATAAAATACGTTTCAGTCGTCTTCATCGCAGTTCAGGCAGAAAAAGTAGTCGCTCTCCATATTTTGAGAAGTTTTCCTGACGCAAAGCTCATGAGCCCACTTCTTGCAGACATGACACTGGATCCAAACTTCTCCTTTTCTATTTTTAGAATACAGATCAAGGCAGTACGGGCAGACACAGTCATCTTCATCAGATGAAGAACATTCAACATCCAGCTGCTTCTTCAGTTTTTTGGCATTAAAATTTCTTTTAGCTCCCTTTGCTTTCTTCTTCCTATCTGCCTTTTCCTTTTTGTTGTATAGCTCCATCAATTCATTTTTTTCAGGTGTTTCCGTTAAGATTGCTGTTTTGCCACGTTTCCTACCCTTTCTTTTCGAATTTTCCTTAAAAGTTGCTTTTGGTAATGGACGTATAGCTGCTAGTATATCTGCCGCTGAGCTATTTAAAACTGATCCATATTCCTTGGATGTTGAAGGAATAGATTGTAGCTCATTTGTTAAGCTGTATTGGTCCACCGCGGAGTTTTGTCTTGCAGGTTCTTTACAAGCCGATGGACCTGCTTCATGGACGTTTGCTCCATTAGTTGCAGCAACAATTTCATCTGTCGGCATTTCCTGGTTAATTTTCGCGTCTTGAGTAGCATCGTTTTCAGATAAAGGTCTGTCTGTAACTGATGCAGGAGCAAATTCGAACTCTTGAAAAATATGTCTATTGAACGGACATATGCCGGTAACCTCGAATCCCTTGATTATATTTGCGGGTGTCATAGCAAGTAGGAAAGCTTGGGATACGATGCCTGGGAGATCGTAAATAGTCATCGTCTGACCTGCATGGTTTTTCATCCAGGCGTCCATGAATGAGTTGATGTATGTTTTAAAGGGCCCAAAGACAGTCCGGTCTAAGGGTTGCAACTTATGGGACGTGTGGGGCGGAAAGGAAAGGAGTATTATCCCATTGTCCCTGCAAAAGTCGATGGTTGGAATGTATAAGTGGGATTCGTGGTTATCTAATATTAAAAGCACTTTCTTATCAATGGTTGGTTTTGCATATTTCGCAAAGTGCTTTATAAAAGTGAGAAATGTCTCATTCTGCATCCACCCCGTGCCATTGGCGTCACCTATTGAACCAGCAGGTGCGTCTCTAATGAAGAAATCCTTGAATTTCTTACGAGGGAAAAGAAACATCGGAGATATGGCATTTCCAATTGCATTAACTGCTACACAGACTGTTATAAGCGTCCCTCTTTCGGCCGAAGTAACAGAACCTACTTGTTTTCTTCCCTTAGGAGCCACCACTTTACTTGGTCTCTGTACGGTTGTGACACCCGTCTCGTCTACGTTATATATATTTTGGGGTTCTAACTTGTTTTGATCTAGAACTCTGGATAAATGATCAAAAAATTTTCCAACATTCGCTTTATTAAAATTAACAGCACGTGCATGACTTGTAGGCTCGGGTAATCTGATGGACAATTCCGGATGTCTTTTCATGAAATTGGTAAACCAATCTTCGCCAGCCACGTGTGATTCTTTCCACTTTTCTGGAAACTTCAAGTTTTGTTTAACAGCGAATTGATAAACTAGGCTGCGTATTTCTTTTGGAGTTAATCCAAAATACAAATCCGAGGACTTTCGTATATATTCACAAAATACTTTTTCATGTTCACCAGTCAGTACTTTGTTATGAGGTTTGTAACCCATAACTACTTCTCTTCCATCCTGAATGCTTTTGATGTACCTGTTTAAGGTCACATGGCAAATATTAAAATCTTTGGCTACACTTCTTTGGGTACGATTTTCATCCAAGACTAATGCCGCCGCACGTTTCATTATATCCGTAGATGGACTTCTGTTCGATACTCTAATGCGTACACGGGGCATTTTCAAAAATTCTGTAAGAGAAACAAAACATCTTGGGTAATTTTTGCCTTTTGGTAAGAAATATATGATCGGGGTCAAATGTAACATGTTACATTTGTACCCGGCCGAAGTGTTACAATTGTCCCCAACTGATGTTTTCAAACAAGTAGTAACGTTTCATCTCAAGCATTCAGAAATAACCTAAAATAATGCATGCACAACAGAAACAACATTATCTGCAATGTCTTGACGTGACTAGATCAATTTTTAGTAGCGTCACTTTCATAGAAATTGAAAATATTAAACGCATGGAAATATTACTCACCTATGCAGTATTTAGATTTATTGAAATAACAAAGCGATGCACGCTGCAATAACCTTCAAACCACAGTGAAGTATCTGGCGCGTCTGTCTAAAGGTTCCGCAGTAGTGGCGCGAATTTCAAACAGTAACGGAAAAAGTTATTCCGTTTGTTACAATCGCCCCGTGTTACAATTGACCTCGGGCTCCCCTAACTATGTTTGCACTACGTAGAGAGATGTTTACTCTAAAATTTACTCGTGCACTCCGTGTTAATATTTTACTCTAAAAGAGTGGACCTATATAAACACCGGCTAGTGTTAATTATTTACACTAAATTTCTAACTGTGTATAAGCTGCAACAGCCTTTAATAAATCACTTTCTGACCAACGTCCAATGTCCTCTTTTAGCCATATGATCCCTTAAATCATAAAAATTTATATCGGAATTGTAATTTTTCACAGTTGTCTAAATTGGACCGGTCCATTTTGGGAAACTGCGATATGGTCCAATCTAAGCAACTTTACTCATAATGCAAAAATATACTACATAACCTAACTTTTAACTTGTAGCTAATAAAACTATATAGTAATTTCTACCAGAAGAGACTTGCTTTTTAAATAGTAATACAATTTGCTGTTACTTACTTTAACAATGACCAAGATGGTTTCGTTGTTCGTTGAATTATTTAGTTCACAAATGTCAAAACAATAATTCTTTTCTACAAACACTGTCATGCGTCGTACTGCGCTACTACTTTTTGCAGGAGCGTAGTTTAAACTAATGTATATTAGGTTGCCTACATTAGGACATATAAGTGTTATGCGAGCTATATACACTAGTGGTCCAATATAGGCGGCGGTCCAAATTCGGCAACTCTCCCCTATTCATAAAAATTGAAAATTCGTGCAAACTTTGAGGGAAGGAAGAGGAAAGGGCGACATTCGACTCCTGCAAAACATCCGCAGTTCTTATTTTAACCTTTACCTTCAGTCTATAGAGTTCCATCGCAATCGACAGAAGATATCTGCCAGTATTCTCATATTAACGTAAAACACCCGGGTGATTTCAATGCTGCATTAACCGCATAACCCGATGAAGTTCGGTCGCGATTCCCAGTCTCCTGATGGAAGTAGGTTAACAATTTAGTGCTATTCATTTAAATAATGACAGGTTTTGAGAAAAAATTTTTGTTGTTTCTTGTTCTCGCAATCGAAACTGTCAAAAATTGCAATAATTACACAGTTCGAAAACAGAGCCGTGTAAACTGTCTAGTGTTACTGGTAAATATTTTAGAGTAAAAAATGTAGAGTATATACCTATTTTAAATTGCCTCTAATAGTAATTTTACACTAAATCGAGCAGTAAAGGATAGCAAGCAAAGACGGTAGACGATAGTGTAAAATTTCCTATCAAAACAGTGTTAACTTCAATGTTATATTACTTATTTATATCTGTAATAATTGGTGTTTGTAGAGGTAGTTTGGCATCTCTCCTACGGCCGGCAGGATGTGAGGAACTCGACGAGGCCGTTACCATTCTACGCGGAAATAATAATTTTTGTAATCGGTATAGGTTAGGTTTCGTTATAGATTATGTATATACATTAAATCGCTATGTAAAAGTATCGGAATTCGTAGGTCCGTGGTAATGTCATCGCTTTGTCATGCGGAGGTACGGGGTTCGATCCCGCTTCGAGGCACGATTTTTTTTTCCACAAAAACATTTTTATGATTACTTTTAAATGGCAATGAAGGTGGTGCTGGTCAATGGAGGTGGTCCAAACTGAAAGAATTTGGATGGATCGGCTAGAAATATATATGTAACGCGTAAAAGTAGAGTAACTATGTTTGCACTACGTAGAGAGATGTTTACTCTAAAATTTACTCGTGCACTCCGTGTTAATATTTTACTCTAAAAAGAGTGGACCTATATAAACACCGGCTAGTGTTAATTATTTACACTAAATTTCTAACTGTGTAGGTAGGGGAAAGACGGGTAAAGTGGACATGATAACTTAAAATTGTTTATATAAACGAGCCTGGTCCTTAAAATTGATAATGTAAAGTAGGTACGTAACAATTACAATAGAGTTTAATCTATGGAAATAAATGTATGTACACTGAGAAAAAAGAAGTGTTCAGTGAACGCAAAACAGTTTGATACAACAATATATTTAATTCTACAAAATGTTGGCAAAAAAATCGGTGTGATCCAAAAATAGAAAGCTATTGGGAGAGTAATGCAAACCATTAATTTTAACCCAAGACAAAATATAACTCTTTTCAGGTTCACTTGTTATGTTTCGTAGCATTTGACGTATTTCGTCATTTAACTCGGAATATTCATTACCAAATTCGAAAGTAGAATTTAAGGCTCTCTTTGCTAAAATCCTGTTACACAACGAAAGCTGATTTCTTAACATAAGACTATATGGTATATTTCTTCTTGATGATATCGCATTAGCGGCGGTTTTTAATTGCCGATGTTTAGCCTCAAACCTTATGCACGATATATTTTTTAGTAGACCAACAAGGCGCATAATGCGTGGGTAATGAAGTAAGAAATGATGTTTCGGTTTAAGAGGTCCAATATGTGCAACATACAATGTATGATGTTCTTCTATTAAAGTTTTAAGGTAATCAGCATAATCTTGTGTTATATTACTGGACTCAATAATATCAATAATATCATATAAAATCAAATAGATTTCCCAAAATACATTATTTGTTTGTGGTATAAGATCTACAATAAAGCATGGCAAGTATTTATTAAAATTTTTCATTTCAGCCGCAGAGAACTTAAGGGACCGTTTCAGTAAATGCGATTTCAAAATGGATGGAGGTTTATTCTCATGTACGGCAAAGTTGAAGTAACGCACTCTATTATTTAGTATATCCAATGTAAAGAACTTATCTACGTATATAAACTGATACAAAATACTTGCCACCTCATATTTACACACGCCCTCATATACATCATGCATAATGTCGCACGATAAGTTTGTAGTAACTTCATAATGAGACAAAGCATTCCAAATACAATATTCTTTAACACCATTCATACAATTGTGGGCATCTCTGTTATAATTATCGGAATTACGTAATAAGTGTTGTACTTCAGCAGCCTGTGATTGAGACGTAAGTTTATGACATAAACAAATTCTCATTACAATTCTCTCAAAACTCAATTATATGTTCCCTATTTTGCCTTTTGTTTTCTCTCTTTTATGTATTTTCTGAAATTATGTTATGTGCCTTGCCTTCAATTTGTACTTCTCGCTGTAATATGAGTCAATAAACGTTATTATTATTATTATTATTATTATTAAAATCTACAAAAATAATTCGACGAAAAGCTTTCAGTACCTATATCCTAAAATAGTATTCAATCCTAAATTATCTCCTACTGCCAATGCAACCGTAAAATAAATTTGGAGATGTTCAGAGTTTAAACATATATCTAGTTATCCCATTTTGCTCTAAGTCCTGTATATCTCGAATAATTCTGTTAAATATAGCAGAATTGCCCAATGATTTGTGATCACTAGCAAAATGTAATTGCGTTACAAATATATTTTCTAAATGGGCAGATACTTCAGGAGGCAAGCATGCAATGGTAAAATATACAGCCCCAATTTTATGTGTACCGGCGTGACTGCCTAAAGGATTTCCAACCTCAAAATCATCGAAGTAAAGTAATAATGGTAATACGGTTTTATTTTCAAATTTCCTCTGTATATTTTTCCATAATGAGCTTTGAACAATATTGCTAATGATATCACCATCCAAACTAGACAAATAATTGCAGATAGTATTATAAACACCTTCTATTTCTAAAATTAATTTGAGAGTTTTTGCTATTGATACATAGCATAGGGTAAGGTCAGGTAAGAGTACGCATTTTTTTTAGAAAAATTCATATTTATGTGAAGTGAGTCTCAAATACCGAAAGCCGTAATGCAATATACAGTATGCATATTATATTTTACAAAGCCAATCAAGAAATATGTTTTCCTCCAATCACTAATTTTTAATGCAGAAAAACTTGCAAGAGTGCAGTTGCGTACTCTTAGACATCGTTCTGTCTAAGAGTACGTTTTCGTACATACAAGAGTACGCTAGCATAGTAAAATACATTTATTGTATCAAAATACATAAATACTTAAAATTAACAAACCTATAGTAATTATAAAAAATAAAATAATTCATAAATGTATGGAATGAAACGAGTATCATTTATTTTGCTCACAAAAATCACAAATAAAGGGTCCTGATCCAGTGTAGGTATGCTGTACATATTTCATGCCACCACGCTTTACAGGAATAACATTGAATTAAATCAAATTCTGGTGGAGTCCCATATATTTCTCCACAACCATAACATATTCCATCATCTTTATCTTTTGCATTGTCGAATTTTAATTTTTTTGTAACGCCTCTTTTACACAGTTCGAAAACAGAGCCGTGTAAACTGTCTGGTGTTACTGGTAAATATTTTAGAGTAAAAATGTAGAGTATATAGGTAGGGGAAAGTTGGGTAAAACGGGATACTTAGTGTTCTAGGTCTCATAACTTTTTGAATAAAGCAATGCTGGGGACAATTTTTTGGCTCCAGTTTCAGTTATTAATTGGCTTTTGATTTATACTATTTTTTAAGTTTAAAAAACGAAGCCACATGAGAAAAAATATGTATAATAAAAAAGTAGCAAGTATCCTGTTTTATCCAACTAGTCGGATAAAACGGGACACTTAGCTTGTACAGTTTCTATAACATTTAGTCCCCAGCAAATAAGACACAACATGGGAAATAAAGAAATTATTATTAATATTTTTAACAATAAAACAAAAAGTTAAAAAAACAAATTAATAAAATATTTTACTGACAGAAGTCACAGCTAAAAACTTCGTCTTCGTCTTCCCCACTCCCGCACAAGCTTCATGAGCCCAGCCTTCGCAACGTTGGCACCTTATCCAACCTTCTTCTGCTTTAGAATTAGAATAAAGCTCGCTGCAAAATATACAGGCTGCATCTTCGCTCTCATCTTCTGAACTTGAATTGTTATTGTCTTTGGATTTCCTTCTTTTTATATTTTTTTGGTTTTTCTCTCTCACGCTCGTTTCTTCTGCACTGTCTTTCTTCTTTGGGTATTTTACTTTTACGTCATTTCTGGTCGTCATTTCACTGTCTTTTATTTTGCCTTTTTTATTCAGGTTGGATAAATGGGCTGTTTTGTCATTATCTCCTAAGTTTAACTTTGGCTTCTTTGTAGGAAGTCTTTTAGAAATTGATTCTTCTAGTTCTTCTTTATATGGTGTCGATGTTAACACTGCAGTTTTACCCCTTCTTTTGTCATTTAGATTTATTTTTCGTTCAGAATGAGGAACTGGAACAACCTGTTGTGGCGTTATAACGAAATTTTGGGTGGTATGGGAACATGAAGGAGTCGAATTTGCATAAAACTGCTCTGTAGGAATCGGTGTTGTACTTGGTGGTTTTCTCAGTGGTGACCTCGGTAAACTTGTTGGTGGTGTCCTTGGTGGTGTTCTAGGTGGAGAGTTTCTAGGTTCTGGTAATTGGTTGTCATTTCTTTCACCTTGGATGGACCTATTTGTAGTCTCGGCCGGTTCAAACATCCAGTCTGGGAAGATCTCTGGATTTAGTGGATGTATCCCCGTTTTTCTAAATCCACTAACTGCGGTTTGGACGCTAGCGGCTTTCATAAAAGCATTTCCAAAAAGTTTGCCTATTTGAGAAATAGTAATAGGCCTGCCTGGATGTTGTTGCATCCATCTTTGAACCTCTGAACTGTAATATGTGCTGAGGGGTGACATAAAACTTACGTCTAGGGGTTGTAGACGGTGTGTTGTATGCGGTGGAAAGCACAGTAATACAACACCGTTATCTCTAGCTCTATGAATTAGCTCTATATTCTTGGTATGCGTGGCATGACCATCTAGAAGCAATAGAACGGGATTTTCTTTAGAAGGGTTTGAAAAAGCAATGAATTTATCGAACCAACTTAAAAATATTTCCGTTTGCATCCACCCTGATGGATGATAATGAGCTGTACTACCAGGGGGAGCATCATCCAATAGTTCTGGCTTTGCCCTAGCTCTTGGGAAAATGAACGATGGTGGCATGAATGCACCACTAGCACTCATGCAGATTTCCACACTAACCAGAACTCCACGTTCAGCCGAAGATAAGCAGCCAACTTGTCGTTTTCCACGCAATGATAAACATTTAGACCGTTTTTTTGGTACCGTCATAATCCCTGTCTCATCGACGTTATAAATACGCTCAGGCGGTATTTTGTGTTTCTCCATCGTTTCAGTAATCAGGGAGAAAAATTTTTCTACGGAAGGCCTATTGAAACCCATTGCCCTAGCTAGTGAGGTTGGCTCGGGAGATCGAAGTTTAAGATTCGGATGCCGATTGAGAAAGGCATACAGCCACGCTTTACCAGCCTTTTTTTTGTCTTATTAAATCTATTAGGCATGTCGTTGCGTTGTGCTAATTCAAATGCCAAACTTCTTAATGCATCGAGAGTTAACCCAAAAAGGCGTGATTCCATACACAAAATATATTCTACTAATTCCTTTTCCTGAGCTGGACTAAAAACAGGTTTATGACGTCCTAGTCCTTTTTTTGCTGAATCCTCTCTGTTAAGAGCACCCTGTTTAATTTTCTTCACCCTTGCTTCAATGGTTGTACGAGGAACCCCATACTCTTTAGAAGCTTTGAGATACCCCAATCTTCCCTCCAGTACCTCCTCAACAGCCTGCCGCATACTGTTCTCATCCCAAGACTGCCTTTCCGTTTTTCTTGTATACTTTCCCATTGCAATTCTACCCTGAAAAAGACATTGACGATGTAGTTGGGTAAAACGGGATACCTCCCGTTTTAACCAACCACACAATATCCGGTTTTACCCAACTGTGGATTGTTAAAACATGTGACTATATTTTAATAAAAAACAAAACAAATCTCTAAAACCTATTGTGCATAACTATAGTAAACAATCACATTATCCCCTAAATCTACTCACCTTCAATTAATTTAGTCTATACATGAAAAAATCACCGTTTGAAAGCACGCAAAATATTTTAGTTTAACCTCACAATTCGACACATCTACCTCTTACGCCGTCTAGAGTGAAACTAGAGTTGGTAGATGACTTGCTGGCCATCGGTAGGTACCGAGAGTTATCAGTTACGGTTAAATCCGATAGATCGCACTACTTGTTTTGAAATAAAACAGGGTATCCTGTTTTACCCGACCATCCTGTTTTATCCAACCTTCCCCTACCTATTTTAAATTGCCTCTAATAGTAATTTTACACTAAATCGAGCAGTAAAGGATAGCAAGCAAACAAAGACGGTAGACGATAGTGTAAAATTTCCTATCAAAACAGTGTTAACTTCAATATTATATTATTAGTATATAATAATTGGTGTCGTTGAGGTAAACGGGGCACCCTCCTGAGACCTTACGAAAGGACTAAACTCGAAAAGGGGGGTGCCGATCGACGGACAAAGGATTTTTCTAATCAACTGTCTAGGTTTCGCCGCAGACCAACGTCCGAACCCTGTAAGATTAGCATACGAATTAAAAATTCGCGTTGGAGCGGACTTTGAGCGCTTATATCTCCCGAACGGTTAACGCTACGCCAAAACTATTCATGTCCGAACATATTCTCCTCGACGAGTACTTGGTTATTTTGGGGAAAAAAAATTTTTTACGATTAAAACTAAAAAATACAGCGTCGGGGCGCCGACGCCCAATAAGACGACGCTTTCCCAGACGTGACCGCCGAGCCGGCCGTATTTATAATGACGATTTCCAAAATTTCAAAGTTCCAACGCCTTTCTAAACCGCTTATTTTTTGATAAACGTCGCCAAAATTCCTCAAAACAGATACTAGATATTTCTATATGAGAATATGATATCTCGAATTTACGAGCTCCGGTGGCGCATCGGAACGGACGGTGGCCCACGGCGCTAGAGGTACGGCGTTCAAATCTCGACGAGGGCTACTATGGCTTTTTTCTTTGGTTTTTTTTTTTTTTTTTATTAATGATTGAAAAGAATAATATATAAAATAAAGAAGTCTTCATTTCAACGGCGACGAAACACAAGAAATAATAATTAAAAAAACACGATGAATCATTAAATGCGTTAAAGAATTTCCAATTTTTTACAATTGTCCGATTGGAAAAACGTTATTATTTATACTAAAAATCGTTTCCTATTTTGTGGTTCAATAAATAACACAAGTAGTAATAATTACAAACATCTCTCCATGTCTAAAAGTAATTTAAAAATATGAAACAAGTAAGAATAGTTTAATTATCTGTATGTCAGTGTATTATCGAGATTATACTAAGTATATATCTACATATTTTCGAAAGAGCCAAAAAGTCTTATTTGTATACATTCAGGGGAAATTGAATGTCAATATTTTAGGGAACGATTTTTTGATGTATTTTAAAAAGGAAACTTATATAAACTTATATATGAACGTGTGACCTAAACGTCTGTCAAAGTAGGTAGCTGAAATTCCGTACGAACGCCACTGGTGGAATTAAAAAAAAATGGGGAACACTCAATAATGCCTCTTGATACATACTACACGTATACCACGTTTCATTAAAATATCTAAAGTGGTATTACAGGAATTAATAAAAAACTATTTATTTTCGAAAACTTTATCACCCTGTATCTCAAAAGTTAAGACCTTTAGGTCATATGTTCATATGAAGTTTTCTCTTTAACATGACGAGTAGTATACGATCCCGCGACGTCCAGCAAAAAAAAAAAAAAAAAAAAAAAAAAAAAAAAGATCTGTAGTCAACGACTTTGACAGGTAAACATTGAAATTCCTAACAAATTTCCTCTCTTCTAAAAATTACGAGATTTATTTAATATTTGTACATTAACACCTATACAGTTACCCGTAAGGACTTATTTGTTACTGTAATACGTAATCCGACAGCTTTTTAATCAAGGATTAGGATAGTGATTTTTTCTTTTAAACTATTTAGAACACTGCGAGAAGATAAATATAGCAGGCGCGCGATTTGAATATTATGAAATAACTTAAAACATGCTGCCTCTCTAAATATACAGATATATATGTCATGATAAACACAATTGTCAATATTCTATTAGATACACATTTCATCTATAAATAATATATTCCGTTATTATTAAATAAAAGACTTGAAAGAAATATCGAATTATAAGCGTTCATAACTTCATTACGTAAAATAAATAAAGAAATACTACATTTCACCTTTTATTTATTACGAAAATAATATATTTAAATAATAAATACGTTAAATACGTTTATTAGGTACCTACCACGTACAAAATACCATCTTTAAACCTTTACCGGCTCTCACAATAAATCGTAGGCGGCCTCCGTTAGCCCCACTGCCGTCAAAATTTGAACTGTCAAGACGGACTTTTTATTCTGCGTTTACATCGAGATCATGAGTTGATTTTTCGGTAAAACATTTTGTGATTGTCATTAAGATAATATATACATATGATATTGAGATTAATTAAATAATCGTAGATATAACTGCACTTTATCAAATAACTTAATTGTATCTTAATAGATGGCAGCATATCTGACGTAACGTAAATGTACCAAATTCAGACAGTTTTAGGTAATTACCAAGTACCATATATGGATTTTTTAAACAAGATTTACACAATTTGCAAAATTAAATTTTTATTATGTATTTAGATATTTTATACGCATTTATTAAACAAAAGAACTAAAGTTAATCAAACAGAGCTAAAAATAAAATTAAAATGAAATTAGTTAATAGTTGCATTTAAATCAGACATGCAAAACTAGAAAATACGCCTAAATCCGACACACCATAGAACGTAATTTCGACAGTAGTCTTTAATTTCGACAGTAACAAGTACATATTTTCGACACTAACAGTTATTTACATTATTAGAAATATTAAATTGTTTAGAAATTTACTTAAGTAACTCTTGTACCTCAAAGAAGCCCCTTTTATTTATTTCTAAAGGAGGTTCTATTTTTTGAATGACTTCATGAAGTTCATACCAAATTTCATCTTTCACAGATGGCCATTTCCATCTGTTTAATCCGCTTTTTTCCATTGTGCTAACCAAAACTTCATCTGTTTTTATGTCTTTAATTATTCCAGGATAATTTTCGTTCAAATACTCAACAATGATATAATTGTTTATTGCTAAATCGCTGATACTTAATGTTGCTCTTGTCAATTCTGGAAGGCAAATTTCATCCTCTATATCACTTTTTTCTTCTTGCTCTTTTGTATTAGATTTTTCTGGTTTTTTCTTTTTTGATTGAGCTTCAATTCGCTTACATTCTTTTATTTTTTTAGTCTCTTCCCGTTTCCGTTTATTTTCATTCTTCGCAGTCTCTGCTTTTGCCTTGGCTTCTTCTTTCTTTAAATGATATTCTCTCCATGCATCGGAGGTGCCGACAGAAGGGACTTTTACGTTCATTTTCCTCTTAATTTTCTTGGATGTCGACGGATTTGGCCAGAACATGGAGTTTTTAAATGGCGATGGAACAATAACTCCTGGTAAAACAGTACTAATTCGGTTTTCAATATTTTGTTGCGAACATATTTTATCTGAGTCTTTGGTATTCTTTTTTCTCTGGTGTTATATGATGTAACAGTATATTAGAGTCTTCCGTTACTGTACTTAGCTGTTCCAAAGGTTTTTCTGGTGTTACGTGATTTTCTATATGTATTTGATCCTTATCCATTTCCGGCATATATTTTTCCTGGCCTAAATAGCTCTTGTTTTCTTCAACTGTAATATGTTTTAACGGTACTCCTTCATCTATATTTGTTTGATCATTTTCTTTTTCTAGCATATGGTTTTCATGGCTTGAATAATCGTTGTTGTTTTTAGCTGTAATATCATTTAATGGTGATCTTTCATCTTCTGCTGCAATTTCACTGCCACTTACTAAAAAATTCTCCCATCCAGTTTCCAACACGAAACCATCTTCAAATTCAATGACAAGTGAAGATGGCTTTTCTACACCTGTTTCAAAATGTGACCCAGAACCCTTAAATATTTTTAACCAAGTGTAATAAAGGTTTCTGTTTTCTTCATTGCCGGTCCAGGCACCTCCCCGTAAATCATAAAATTCTCCAAGAACTGTTGGATCAATAAATTTTTCAAAAAATTTTAAATGGTTGACAATATCCGCATTTTCTGTTAATTTATTTTCCGTGGAATCCATAAGTTCTGAAGAAGGAAGTAATTTGCCGTAATCTACATTAGAACAGTTAAATGGCAGCAACCCACAAACTCTAAAGGAATTTTTAAATATACTTTCCAAATCTGTTATTGCATCCAAAGTGGTTTTCAAAACTGGAGCAAAATTTTCTCTATTTAAGAACTTGTTATTGTCAGTTTTAAACTGTTTTACTGCAGTTTTCCAGTTTTGCTTCAAAGACTTGAAAAAACCAACATCTAAGGGTTGCATAATATGGGTTGAATTTGGAGGCAAGCTAATAATTATTAAATTTTTTCTCTACAAAACTCAGTCAGTGGCAACGTGACATGCGATTTATGCCCATCAAGATACAATATTACAGGGAATTCGATTTGTTGCGCCACTAGCCAGGGATAAAACAGATTACAGATATACTCATAAAAGGATTCGGACGTCATCCACCCGCTTTCGGATTTTCCTACCCCCCATAGGGAAGGTACTTGTAATATGATATGTTTGGGAATCCGTTGATATGGATACATGATCATCGGAGGCGGTAACTGACCAGCAGCATTTGCTGAAAGTAATATTGTTAAAAAATCATTTTTATGATTGGTTCAGTTACTTACCAGTAATTAGTACCGTTAAACACTCCTTGTCATCTCCAGAACGATCATATACCGTTTTACTTCCTTTCTTCACCAATACTTTATTTCCCTTAGGGGATAAAAACAAGGCAGACTCATCAGTATTAAATATTCGCCTGGGATCGACAATGTTAATTTTCGAGGACTTAAAAAAATCATCAATTTCTTCAAACCACTTTTCTATTTTAGGTTTCGTAACAGCTCCTCGAGATGTTGATAAATTTTGAGTGACACGTTCTGTAATTTGTGGGTGCCGGCGAAGAAACCCTTCAAACCAATGTCGTCCAGGACGTCCGTCAGCAAAATTATTCGGCCGTTTTAAATTTTTTACCAAAAGTGCAACACTATCTGTTAATTGCGACTTTGTAACCGGAAACCCTAGTTTTCCCATATTAATGATCCACTTCTCAAGGAGTTCTTCTTCTTCGGGGTTTAAAATTGTCGATACACCACTACGACAATTTTCAGGGTAAATTCCTTTTATTTTCCCAATTAAAGTTGTTCTGGGAACATTATATTTTTTTGCAGCGGTGGCACATGGCAAGCCACTTTTTATTGCATCCAATGCATTATTTAAATTTTCTTGGGTATACTTGTAGTATTTGTTTTTGGTTGACGACATAATTACTAAAATTAAAATTACTAGTTACATTGTGAGAAAGCAAGAATTTAAATGTTCGAAAAAAAAACTATTTTTGCTTTTTATACGTAAAATACAAAGTTGCCTTTAGCTAAGATGTTCAACAATAGTAGTTCTTTTAGTGTCTATTTTTCTCATAAGAACTGCATTATATGCATTATATGAACTGCGTTATAGGCACCTATTTCAGACACCTTTGGTACGTAAATCCGACACCCATGTCGGATTTATGTTAGGGAAGGTTACATCGTCTCTAAACACTAAAAGACGATAGATTATATAGTTTTAATGACCTTGACAAAGAAAGATCATAATTGATTCTTGAAGTACCTGTCCATAATTTCGACACAACATGTCTGACATACGGCAAGCGTTAACTTAGTTGTACATAAATTCGACAGTATCAAAATAATTATAAAATGATGAGTTTGATCGAAAAAAAATGTTTTTTTAATTAAGCGTAACTTCTACTAATTCAATATATGCATTACTCATGATAAAGCTGTAATAAATAACGAGTTTATAAAAGTTTTAATGCAGATTGTAAAGCACTTACCTTACAAGAAAATTCGTCCGTTGTGATAACTCACTCAACATGGGCGTCACTAACATTTCCTAGGTTAGTTATATGAAAAGTACTACCGATAAAATCGTGAACTGTAATTATTGTTAAGACTAAATATCTAGGAATACGTCTAGATGTCAGACTAAGTGTTTACTATTAATATATTTCTTAATTTAAGAAAATAAACGCAAATGTGTTGGATTTATGTACAATGTCTGAATTTGGTACATTTACGTTATATATGTTTAGTGCAAGGTATCAAGCGCGCAATTTGAATATTATGGTATTTCTGAACACATGTTATCTCTTCAAAAATATAAGTATATACGTCATGTTAAAAACATTTGTCAATATACTAATAGATACACATTTCACCTATAAATAATATATTCCGTTATTATTAATAAAAATAGTTGAAAGAATACATCTAACGCGAAACGTGAAAAGTCAAATTGTAATCGTCAAAACCTCATTACGTAAAATAATGAAAAAAATAGTACATGACGTAATTTACTTATTACCAAAAAAATATATTTAAAAATTAAATACGTTAAAATACGTACAAAATACCATCTTTAATAACTATAGCAAAAATCATTAGGCGGCTCTCATAATAAATCGTTGACGTTAGCGCGTCTGCGATCAAAATTTGAACTGTCAAGACGGACTTTTACACTTAGAAGGTTATAGAGGTTATTAGTTCTTTTCATATTACTACCGGGAAAATTTAATTTCTTCCCAACGATATTAAAAATATTGATAAACACATTTGTCAATACTCTGTTTGATAAAATGTATAAATCGTAGAATGATGACTTAAATTCATAATTCAGCAAGTATACAGGGTAACTGCTAATGAAGCGACCATACTTTACAGTTATGTAAAATAAAGAGCGTTTCTACGTAGAATGCCATTGATTTATTGAAATAGTCCGTGAAAAAAATCGATTAAAAATAAAATAAGTATGCACATTGCTTTCATACTGCTCAATTCGTATAACAAATTTTTTTTTTTTTTCATTTTAGTAGTTCATTAGCTGGGACACCTTCTCGACATATTCTGTCGATTAAAAATCTGTACGAAGTAGAATATATATACAGAGATACCTCTATAAGTATTTAAGAGATCAACGGTATTTTGATTTTATTATAAGTAATATTATTATTATTATTTATTTTCGAACGAATAAGAGTAAGTACGATGGGATAAAAAGAGAGCGTTTCCCAAATAATTTTTAACACACTAAAAATTGGTCAACCAGCATACAGGGTAACTGGTAATGAAACGGTCATACTTTACAGTGTGTAAGGTAAATAGCGTTTCTACATAGAACGCCATTGACATTTATTAAAATGGTTTGTGAAAAAAAAGCGACAAAATATAAAATAAGTATCGAGGCCGTAGGCCGAGTAGTGTTTAACACACTTAAAAGTTATTGAGGGAGTTTAGATTAACAGAATGCACGCATGTTTCGTGTATATTATTGTAGGTACTCAGGGCTACTGTTATATAAATAATTTTAGAGGTGGCGCTGGTTTCTGAATTTGCTTAGCTACCTTGAATACGCTTAAAAGTTGTGGAGCGGGTTAAGATTAGCGGAAATGCTGGTCGGTGGGCCGGAAGAGTTCAGTCTAAATTCGAATACTTGGGATGGGTCAGCTTAGACCAAACTCGAAGAGTTTGGGTGGGGTCAATTTATATCTGTAATGATTGGTGTTTGTAGAGGTAGTTTGGCATCTCTCCTACGGCCGGCAGGATGTGAGGAACTCGACGAGGCCGTTACCATTCTACGCGGAAATAATAATTTTTGTAATCGGTATAGGTTAGGTTTCGTTATAGATCATGGATGTATTATTATATGGATAGCGCATTCTGTTCACGGATTGACTCTAACATTAAAGTGAGAGGTTGCACAAGTGAGATAGAGCTAGAATAGGCAAAGGATTCATATACGCCCATAAGATTTACATTGTTATTTTGGTTTCGTTTAGGTATTTATCAGTTTATCTCGTTTAATATTGATCGGATACCGACTTAAATATATGAAATGCGTAGCGGAATAAATAGAGAATAACTTGTACTTTGGTTTTTATTAAGATACCTAAGTAAATACTATTAAATATATTAAGAAAGCCCATCAATGCGTTTCCCCATATAGGTATGAAATATATGTTAAATCTTCCGCACAAATAATATATAATACTTACCTTTTAGCGTTATATGGGTAAGGTGGTGCATAAAAAATATTCGTAAGTAAGATTTTCCCAATATATTAAATGAATTTGATTTTTAAAGTGATTTATGGGATATTGATAATCTTTCTGCCAAAAATCAGAAAACTATTTTCAATATCTTTGTCTCAGGTATTGGCGCGTGAAATATACAATTACCATAAACTAAAGGAATATATAAACATCGTATAATGAGCATGAAATAAACTAAATTAAAAATTAATTCTTATTAACAAAGAAAAAAAAATGTATTGCTCAAATTTAAACAAACATTAAAATATTAATGAGATTCCATGGTGGATTCTGTGTGAGTAATGTTTAAATAAATAGTAAAAGAATTATGGTCCTTTCTCACAATTTTCTTTAATAAAACCTTAGGCTACCGGTTTCGAACTGTTAGTTTATCTTCATAGCCAGAAAATAAATGACCTCTCAGATTCAAAATGAATACATCACCAAAATGGGAATTGACTAATTGGTTAATTGACTAATTGGTTTATCTCTATAGTTAAAAGAATGTTAAAATATTAAAGTACAATATTACAGACACGTTAAAATTGGATAAAACAAGAAATCAAGATGTCTTGTTTTATCCAATCCAACAAGACATCTAGATGTCTTGTTTTATCCAATTTTAACGTGTCTGTAATTGTATATTTCACGCGCCAATACCTGAGACGAAGATATTGAAAATAGTTTTCTGATTTTTGGCACAAAGATTATCAAATATCCCATAAATCACTTTAAAAATCAATTTCATTTAATATATTGGGAAAATCTTGCTTACGAATATTTTTTATGCGCCACCTTATCCATATAACGTTAAAAGGTAAGTATTATATATTATTTGTGCGGAAGATTTAACATATATTTCATACCTATATGGGGAAACGCATTGATGGGCTTTCTTAATATATTTAATAGTATTTACTTAGGTATCTATAATAAAAACCAAAGTACAAGTTATTCTCTATTTATTCCGCTACAAATTTCATATATTTAAGTCGGTATCCGATCAATATTAATCGAGATAAACGGATAAATACCCAAACGAAACCAAAATAACAATGTAAATCTTATGGGCGTATATGAATCCTTTGCCTATTCTAGCTCTATCTCACTTGTGCAACCTCTCACTCTAATGTTGGAGTCAATGCGCTGCACTTGTTTAGTATATTAGACGCTATCCATATATAATACATCCATGTTATAGATTATGTATATATGTTACAGTCAATTTATGAAATCAAGCGGTTTATATACTGCGTAGTCCTTTTATATACTGACTAAACATGTTAGCCCGTTTATATAAAATACGTGTATGTGATGAACGGACTAGGTAGTATATAAACAGCGTCGTCTGTATATATAACGCGTACTTACTTTCAGACAGTTTATATAATATGTAACTATTTTACATCTCTAATCAGGATCGTATTACTTTTGTTTTATAGGTATGATGAAATAAAATATAGTTAAGGTAAAAACGAAAACTTTAATTCTTTTAAGTGGAATATTGCACAAAAGAACATATTATTTATTATTACAACTTAAACTATTATGGCATTTTGATGTACATAAAGTATTATTTCTTTTACATAAACATTTACTTGTTGCACACCTTTTACTTTTACAGTTACATTTTTTAAATCCTTGACCATGTCCAAGCGATTGCAATTTTGCCGCTGCTCTGAGAGAGAGTTCTTTCTCAGGGCAAATATTTTTATCCAAAATATTAATTGGACAAGTACCAAATTCAGAACGTGAGTAACACTTTGAAATAATGCCATCCTTTGTGGCTAAAGGTACGTTGACACGGTGCTAGTCTGCTCGGCCGAGTCTGCTCCAACCGAGTTAACTCGCGTACGAATTCTGTTTACACACAATTTTCTACTAGCTTGGTGCTAGTATAACTCAAAATGGCGACAGTGATTCGTGCTGGTATAGCTATTGTCGCAGATTTATTAATCTATGAATTAAATCAATTGCAACATAAAAAAAATCGCCGTCGTAGACGAATGTGGATTCGGGAGTGGATAAAACGACGTGATGTGTTTGGTGCTTCTGCGACTTTTCTAAGAGAAGTGGAATTAGAAGATCCAGAGACGTTCAGGAACCACTTGAGGTTAACAACAAATCAGTTTCAAGAATTATTGTCAGTGGTGAAAGATTTCATTAAAAAGAAAGATACGTTGATGAGACCCGCTTTAGAGCCCAGAATAAAATTGCAAATCACCATGCGTTACTTGGCTACTGGAGATTCATTTAGCACATTGGAACATATGTATCGAATTCCAAAGAGCACCATATCGAAGTTCTTACCACAAGTATTAAAAGCTATATATGAGGGATTGAAAGATTATGTAAAGGTAAATAAATGAACTTTATTAATTTCTAACAATAACAAAAAAAAAACAAATGCTATCACAAAACAATTTCGAAAAATACACATTTAAATATTCTCATCATGTAAGGCATCAATACCGCCAATACTTCTAATGGCAGCAGTTATTACATTTGTTTCTTGGAAATCCTGATATTGCTGATCAGTAACACTTGTAGTATTCGTATAAACTGATTGGGGACTCCAGGGAGATACGGATGGCGTAGATATATTTTGGGGGATTTCAGCACTTGTAGAAGCTGATGTGGAGTGCCTGGAAAACGAGTGTGATCTCTGCAACACTGCAATACGTTGCTCTGTTAACATTGTCATAATTCTGGACTGGCAATATAAAGCATTGTCTAGTGGAAGTTGCCGCAGTTGGCTGGCGACATTATTTCCGAAAAAGAAAATTCATCTTCTTTAATTTCGACAGATCGTTTGAGTTCCTGAAGTGACTGGATTGCATTTGTGATGTGCGTGGGAGGTATCTCTTTTGTGTTTGAAAATCTTTTTTTCACATTACGTGAACTGCTTGCTGGCGCTGGTCGTTTGATGTTGCAATGTGAAGTTCCAGGCTGAGTTGGTGATACTGCTGTACTCTCTTCCATGGGTCGTTTATGTACTAAATCTGTGGGTCGTGAACATAATATCTTGCACGTGTTTTGTGAATCTTCAATACATGATTGAGTAGCATTGATTTCATTATCACTACCATTTGATGTCCCATCCGCTTCGGTTTCACGGTCCCTTTGCTCTATTTGCGAGGGTCCAGACTCAGCACTTTCTTCAGACTAGAAAGAAATCTCAATTAGCCCAATTAAACAAACAATTTCAATTTTCAGATGCCTACATCTTTAAAAGACTGGTCAGCTATAGCAAAGGGTTTTGAGGACCGATGGCAATTTCCAAAATGCTGCGGCGCATTAGATGGTAAACATGTCAACATACAATGTCCCAACAACAGTCATAGTGACTTCTACAACTACAAAGGATTTTTCAGCACCATACTTTTTGCCTTAGTTGATAGTAATTACTGTTTCATTTATATTGATATTGGAACAAATGGACGTGCAAATGACAGCACGGTGTTTAGAAACTCCTCATTAAAGATAGCTATAGAAAATGAATCTGTGGGATTTCCAACGTGGGGCGTTATTGTGGGAGATGATGCCTTTCCACTTAAAGATTACTTGATGAAACCGTATTCAAGGCATGGTCGCTTATCAAACGCAGAAAAAGTATTCAATTACAGACTCTCAAGAGCAAGGAGAATAGTCGAAAATGCATTTGGCATATTGGCAATGCGATTTAGAATCTTTAGATCACCTATTCTATTAAATCCTGAAAAAGTCGATGACATCGTCAAAGCTACTTGTGCGATTCACAATTGGCTACGACAAACATCGCCTAATTCCTACATGCCAATAACTTCTATTGACCGAGAAGATGAAAATGGTGAAATTTTATTAGGCTCATGGAGAAACGAAGGTGCATGTTCAGGATTACAAGATACAGTGAGTGGGTTAGGTGGTAACCGTTTTGCTGCTTCGGCTGCAAATCGCAGACAAGAATATACTAACTATTTTATGGGAGAAGGGGCGCTGGACTGGCAGTGGAATATGATACACTAATGTAACGGTTCGCAACCTTTTTTCAACGCGACCCCCATTTTTTTATTTGTGCAAGAAGGGGCCCCATACCCATGTTTTCTCTGAGTTCAAGGTTCAAGTGAAAAATAAAGAAATGCAAGCTTTGAAGAAATTGACCAACCCAAGTTGGGAATCGCTGAAGTTGTAAACTCATAATGGAGGTCGGTACCTATGGCTAAGAATGTGTATAATAATCGTTTTTAATAAAAGTTTAAAAAAGTTGAGTTGTATATATACTTACATGACTTGAGAAATGTTCTCTAGTATTGATCACTTTCTGCAAAAATCTGTTGGCCGTTTTAAACCACGGCAAATGCGAAACATACTCCTCATCAGGTGACATGCCGGATTTAATTGCACGCTTTATTTTACACAATTCTTGGGTGTAAGTGCTTCTTATATTTTTTATTTTATTTTTGAGGTCATTAGTGTCGAACCCCGGTATGGCCATTTGTAAAATGATATTGCGGGAAGCTGCGTCTCTCGCATCTTTATTTTTGTAGAGAGCATGCCGAAAATTCCACAGGCACTCTGCGTCTTCGTACAATTCCACAAATTTAACAGTTTGTGCTTCTGTCCAGCGTTTTTTGGTTGCCATGTTGTGTAAATTTTACGTCTACTAGCCTACTAGCATCTAACTCGCACGCCGCAATTGGGAAGACGACCGATTAACTCGTACGAGTACAAACAGGTTCCCAGTACACTCGCATGTCTGTTTACACAATGCGAGTTTCATGCGAGTGGGATACTAGTAAGAATGCTAGTTGCCTCGGCCGAGCAGACTAGCACCGTGTCAACGTACCTTAAACGAAAGAAACCATCGTCGGTTATTTCTTTAACAAATGCTAAAATAGATCTTGGATCTCCTCTTCCTCTGTCGACCTCTGGGACAGGGATTCTGACTGTATCACCAACTAACGGCATTGGATGGGAAGAATTGCTTATGTGTTTCATTCTTTTTGCTTGGTTGTGTAAAGCTTCTTTAGCACCTGATCGAGTTTTATTTATGTGTTTACTTTTAATACACAAGTTGCACAGTACGTTATCATTTTCTTGATTTCGCGTACATTCTAAGTGAATATGATTTTCACAAGATCTGCATAATATGAAATCATCGCCAACCTTTTCGCATACATTACAAATCAATCTCTTAAAGAGATTGTGCTCATTACTTATATCGAAAAGAACATTTTTATCATACGCATTAACCATAGAATCTAAAAAAAAGAAAACTTATTACACACGTCTATTGACAATTTTTTCTAACTTACCAATTACAGAATCTGTAACAACTGTCAACGCAATATCTTGGTTATGATCTTGTTTATCTTCATATGAATTTTCTAAGTTATTTTCATTAATTACAGAATCTAATCTATTATTTTCAATTTCAGTTTTTGGGTGGCTTAAAGTTGACAGTACAATATCTTGCTTATTTTCAGATAAATTTAATATGTTATTATTTTCGTTTAAGTTTTCTGGGTTGTTCAATACCGTATTATATGTAGTGGAATCTAAAAAACCAAATAATAATTGCTATTGTGACAAGTTTTGTAACTGTACCTGTGGAATGTAAAAATGATGAAACATTTTCGTCATCTCTTTGTGTATTTTCAGTTGAAGTACCTTGATTAATTATAATATTTGACAATGCTTTAATATACTGAGTTTCTGAACAATTTTCGGATTCTTCAATTTGTCCACGAGTTTCATCATTTTCTAAATGTGTTTCGAATTGTATTATTTTTTCTAACTCCTCCTCGGTTTCTATATTTTCGTAAGATTCGGGTGGCAAATTTGACTCTTTTAAGCCAACCCTTGCCTTAGTACCAAACATAGCTTGATATGGTATACTTTTAATTCCCGAGTGGTACACAGTATTTTTCATGAATTGGACAAATTTCACTGCGTCACTCCACTTGTCGGTATTGTTATCTTGCATCCAAGTTGTAATCATATTTTCTACATCTTGGTTTGCCCTTTCTACGCTACCTTGGCTTTGGCTATGGCGAGGTTTGCCATGAACCAATTTCAGATTTGGCCATAATTGAGTCAATTCATAAATTATATTGTTGCAAAATTCTCTTCCGTTGTCGTAAAACGACAGGTGCGCCAAACAATGTGAAAATATCCATTAAATGAAAAGCAACCTCGTTAGCTGTTTTTGTTTTTAAAGGTCTTAAAATAACAAATTTTGTTAGGTGGTCCTGATATACCATTAAAAACTTAAACTCTCTGTCAGGATGCGACTGGTAATCGATTAAATCTATTTGACAACGTAAATTAAAATCGTTAAATATCATTGGTTTCGACACAACACCTTTTTTTTCAGACTTATGTTTCATTTGGCATTTGTCACACAAATTAATGAATAATAATATATCATCCCGTGTAATATTCTTATACTTTTGTTTAATATTATGATACATTCTATCGTGCCCCCCGTGTCCTGTTTGAGAATGTGCATCTTCCAAAATTTGGAACAGTTCATTATCGTGGACGTAGTAAATTATTTCATTTGAATTATTGCTAATTGGAAAAATTAATTTTTCGGTCCCCTGCACTGATAATATAGCGTACTGACGTAATAACCAATGCATATGAGGATCTTTTTTATTTGCCATTTTTGATTGTTTTACCTCTTCAATTAAACTCTTATATTTGTCCAAGCTTAAATTCCGACAATTTTTTCCTAAATTATTTTTTCTTTTATAAAATACTTCATAGAATCTGAAAAAATGATATAAATGTAATTATAATTGAATGACATTTGAATTTAATATAAATTTGAAATTGTTTGTGATGCAAGATAAAGAATAGTAATCAATAGTAAGCAGCAACACAGTATCGCACGTTTACTCACGACAACGGTGCATCACGGAATCTATATAAGCATAGGAAATACTAAATACTGCCCTGTACGATTATAATCATGGAAAACTTTGAGGTTATGTTTTAAATAACATATCAATATTAAATTCTGTGTTAAACTATAATTGCAATTAAATATTCTGTAGCTTCAAAATTATTCTTACCTTGTTTTCTTGTCCATTTCCATCGTTGTACGGAAAAAACAGTACAAAAACCACTAAAAACTACCGCAATATTATTACGTAAGATACAGAGTAAACTGACTGAATCTGTTCGGACAGTTTATATACTGCCTAGACCGTTTATGTTTCTACCGTAATTTCATATATAGCGGAGCAATAGTGGCGGTTTATATAGTGTCCAGACGGTATATATATCGCCTGGTTTCATAAATTGACTGTAACATATACATTAAATCGCTATGTAAAACTATCGGAATTCGTAGGTCCGTGGTAATGTCATCGCTTTGTCATGCGGAGGTACGGGGTTCGATCCCGCTTCGAGGCACGATTTTTTTCCACAAAAACATTTTTATGATTACTTTTAAATGGTAATGAAGCTGGTGCTGGTCAATGGAGGTGGTCCAAACTGAAAGAATTTGGATGGATGGGCTAGAAATATATCTGTAACGTGTAAAAGTAGAGTAACTATGTTTGCACTACGTAGAGAGATGTTTACTCTAAAATTTACTCGTGCACTCCGTGTTAATATTTTACTCTAAAAAGAGTGGACCTATATAAACACCGGCTAGTGTTAATTATTTACACTAAATTTCTAACTGTGTAGCTTAGAAATAAATGTTAGGGATGACTTTAAAAGACATTCTTCAAAAGATGTATCTATTTCCGTGTTGATATTAGAAGTTATATTTTCGGGAATATGCTGATTCTCAAAATATGAAAGAACTCCACTTTTTGTCTCTGGCTTCAAATTAGTTGTACAAGGATTATTTATTTCTGTCTTTACATGCTTTTTAAAAGATAACAGTGACCCAAATGTTCTAGAGCAGCTCGTTTGTTTACACCGTAATTCAACTGAAAAGCTATGGACTAATTTGTAATGATTCCCAAACAGGGTTAAACAAGAAAAGTTATTATGACAAGAAGGGCACAAAATCATATTTACCTACGTATTAAGTGTATAAAATATACGAAAAAAACATGTACAATTTTTATGGATCGTTTTCTTTTATATCATTATATAAGCTTATAACGTATGGTATTTGCTTATCACAAGGGGTTTCTATACCATATACCACCTTCTGCAGCAGGAGCCAAATATGTTCGGAAGCAGCCGGATACTCTGCGTCCAAGGCATGGAACGACTTAAATGTCACATCCAAACCCTCACTGTAAAAAATGTTCTAGTAAAATTACATGTAAAATCGTAGGTAACAAAGTTGCCTACGATTTTACAGGTAAATTTACTGAAAGCTGTAAAATTACTAAGAAGCAGTAAATTTTACAGAATAATGTAATTATCAAATATGTGCATGTAAAAATCAAACAACAAGCAAGTAATCTTCAGATGTAACTTTACAAAACGAGTATGTAAAAGTACAAGAAAAATGAATATTCCAGGTACACATTTACACGGTGTCGTAAAATTACATTGTTGTGTAATATTACACGCATAGTATCCTTTAAATTCTTATTTAGCGCTTGTCCCTGTTTTTCTTCACACTATAAGTTTAAGGAGATTCTTCCGATGTTATCCAACTATTGATCCACTTCTTCAGAGGTCTTCCAGCCATATTGCAAGAGCTTTAGGTCTCTTGCTATGTCTACTAGGCGGGCGGTGTTGGCTCCTGCGACATGTCATTCCAACCTCTTCTGCGTTCGTTAATGAATTTCGCTATTTCCGCGATCCCACATTCACGGACATAGGGAACGAAATTCGTTAAGAGAAGCAGAAGAGGTTGGAATGAGCGAACAACATCCGCCTATAATAATAGCAAAAGATCTAAAGCTATTGGATAGGAGATTGCCTGGAAGACCTCCGAAGAGGTGGGGTAGACAGTTGGGGAACATCTGACAAATCTCTTTAAACTAATTACGTGAAGAGAAATAGGTTCAAATTCTATTTCCGTTTCAATGATAATTTGTACGTTTCGTTAACGATGCGTCACTCGGTATATTAATGGTCAGTCGACATTTATAAAAATATTACTTTAAAACCAACACTAATAGGGGAGAGTCGGGTAATGGCGGCCGCCTAACATTTTTTGTAAACCACTGATAAACTATTGAAGTATAAACTGTAGATACTGGTCAGAGAGAAATATGCTTATCTTAATTAAACTTTTTTATTGATAAATTGTTTAAAAAAAAACAAAAAATGTATTTCTTTAATTTTTTTCAAAAATTCTACACTGTCCGGTATTAGCCGCAGGGTGCGGGTAATAGCGGCCACATCACTTATTCACAAAAATCACACACAAAAAGCTCTTTTCTCCCTTTTCCAGCACATGCCGCGTGAGCCCATTGGTTGCAGATGTTACACCTTAACCATAATTCCTTATCTTTCCCAAATTCTCCACAAATTAAACATATATCTGCATTTACTTCGTCTTCACTTTCATATTTATCGGAATCATCAGAAAGTTCGTATATATTTTTGTTAGCCTTGCATTTCCTCTTGGTCTCGGGTCTTTTTTCGTTTTTGTTTTCTTCAAATACCTTTCTTTTGCACACCTTTGCAATTGACTGTGACTTCTGTTTTTCCAATTTGGCCTTTTTCTTGGATTCTTTCTCCTCAAGGGCGCATTTGTTAGGAGTGGAAGTAAATATATCTGAATGCTGTTTCTGTCTAGGTTTTGTCACTTTATTCGAGTTTTGACCAATTTTAGAGCAACTAGGCAGTTGTAAAATATCTGCAAATGATGTTTGGGTAACTTCTTGGTTATTTGTGGCTTTTTTTGGTGTTACTACCAGGTAATTTTCACGTTGACGGCACTCAGGACTCTCACTTCTGCCTACATTTAAATTCTCCACATTTTGCCCTGCCGCGATATTTTCCTTTGCAAGTGTTTCTGCTGGCACAAAATCTTCATCAGAGAAAACGTCGGGATTGTAAGGAAATATGCCAGCGACTTCGAATCCTTTAATAGCCTTTTCAGGAGTTGCCACACGACTGTAAGCGTTGTTAAAAAGTTCAGCAAGAAGATTTGGCGTAATTTTTTCTCCTGGATGGATCTTTAGGTACTTATCACATTCAGAATTGTACGCTGTCTTCAAAGATTTGTAAAAGGTCACGTCCAATGGTTGCAACCTATGAGAGGTGTGGGGTGGGATTGTTAATATTAGTATTCCGTGTCTTTTGCAAAAATTAAAGGCTTGCAAGGTACAGTGGGTTGAGTGGTTGTCAACTATCAGTAGTACGGGATCTTCTGTGGACGATTTTACAAACGCTTGGAAATGTTCTAGCCAAGACACAAACAAGTTTTCGTCTATCCATCCGTTCTTCGAACAATTGTATATGGCTCCTGGTGGACCATTTCTCATTCGATCTTTCTGCATTCTTTTACCTGCAACACTCTCATATGCAAGCTACTGCGTAGTTCAAGAAACCTTTAATATACTTACCTAAAAAAATAACCATTAGTGGAACATATATTCCAGAAGAACTGAAGCAACACATTACAGTAGTTGTTCTGCCTTTTTCTCCACTGGTAACAAAACCAACCCTTTTCTCGCCTTTCTGGGCAAAAATTCTTCCAGGATGTTGCACTGTGCTTATGCCAGTCTCGTCGGCGGTAAAAATCCTATGTTGAGGAAACTTGTATTTCTCAAATAGAGAAGATAAATTTGCATAAAAAATTGACACTTCTTCTCTATTAAATGCAGTAATCCGGGCGAGACTAGTACTCTCTGGTTTTCTTAAAGAGATGGTGGGATGTCGCCTTAGAAAACCATAAAGCCAATCCTTGCCGGCTTCATTGCGTTGCATGGAAAAAGGATGCTTTAAATTATTTTCTGTGGCATATTGAAAGGCACAACGTTTTACTTCATCCCGAGTAATGCCAAAAAATAATTTAGAAAGTTTTACAATTTGATCCGCTAATTCATTTTCCGCATCTGCCGAAAACACTGTATGACGTCCTAATAATGGTCCACTAGTACTGCCACTTCTCATTCGATCTTGTAACGTACTCCTTGGAATAGAAAATGCTCTAGAGGCTGCTCTAAGACTTCTTCCAGCTGTAATGGCATTTAAGGCAAGTGTTATTTGTTCTTCATCCCAACTAGCCCTGCTGGTTCTTCTTAAATATCTATGAGGCATCTGTAGTAAAAACATTACATACAAATAACATTAACATTATGTAATATTAATACAAGAAAACATTTTTTTTTAAATCATGTAGTTCGGGTAATGCCGGCCGGCCGGCATTTACCGACAGGCTGGGGCCGGCATTACCCGAAAATGCACTGTTGGAGGTTAGAACTTATATCTAGATTATTACGTACATTATAACTAATGTATAAAGTACACGAGAAAAAGCATGATTCAGACATTCTAAGACTATGATGAGAAGAATAGCAGTTGATGATAAACAATTTGTTACGTACCTTTTACAACTTCTGTTGCTTACTTTGTCTACGCATAAAACTAAAATCAGTTCACAAAATGGTTGAAAATCAACATAGAATGCTGGCAATCGCTGAGGTGAATTGGCAGTTCTGCTTACAGATGGCGGTACAAACAGAACTCCGAAATAAATTCTTACACTGAAAAAATCGCCTGTCCGGTATTACCCGCATAGCCGGTATTACCCGAATCTCCCCTATTTATAAGAATTGAGTTAAACGCAAAATATACTTACTATACAGGTGCGTTTTATATACTGGCCGATTTCGTTTTCTCGTCGTTTTGCTGACACTGTCGTTTCACAGTTCATATTTAACAGTCGCAGAGAATGCTCTGGAAGTTATACACATCAGAATTCACTTAATTATAAAAAAATGTATTGATAACTTCACGTTGTTTTAGCGTCGAATGCTACATCGTTGCTTAATAATAAATTGTTATCAATCATTTTCTATACGACACACAAATACGAACTGATGTGAAAGGCAAAACGAAGCGCAAATGGCTACATAACAAAATCGACCTGGAACATTAAACGCATCTTGTGTCAAGCATATATACCTACAGCACACAAATTGCAAATTTCTCCATACAGATTAACAAAAAGTAAAAGTTTGTAAACTTCTTTAGAGTGAATACTTTGATGCGTGAACAATTTAGTCAAAACTTGAAGCGAGTAGCACACTTTAACAAAAGGCGAGAAAAAAACTAATAATAGCCACATATGGACATATTTGAATACACCGCACTAGGCTCGGCACTAGGTATTAGACTAGGGGATAACAATTTAAAATGCAAAGTATATACGAAAAAACTTTATACAATTTCGTAATGTAAGCTAATACAAAAAAAGTAAGAGAATGTAAAAAATAAAACTATTTCTTTAGAATGAAAAATTTTCTAGGCATCTCTTAATTTGTTCATGAGGCCAATGATTTTAAATTTGGAGCCACGCTTTGTACTTCTGGTCCCTTGGTCAGGGTGTAACTTAAGAAAATAACGTTGTATAGTTTCCAAGGTTTGCGAAGCGGCTTTTGGATATTGTAAATTAAGATTGAAATACATTGCAAATAAAATCATTACTGCTTCCATCAAATTGGGTTCATCGTTGATTTTGATTTTCTCCATTGTTAAGACAAATCTACCTAAAAGTAGAAAAAATAGTCAGGTGTAATGCCAAGAGATTGAAGTCTAACAAACTAAAGGATAAATGTATGCACAACACATACATATACAGGATATTCCCTTAGAAAACCGACAAACTTATATCATGTGTTCAGATCAAAAAAGTTCCTATACATCATAGGTCAATTCCTATTCGTTTTCGAAATATCGGCAAAAATTTCCTGGGCGGCACATAGAAACAGGAAGCCCTATACCGTGGCATGCACGTGACGTTTCGTAACTCAACTTTTCCTTTTAGAGTTGCCTTAAAGTTCATGTTTATAATAATGGCAAGCCAGACACGCGAGGAGAATTGATACCAAGAATAGTTGAAACGATAGATTCTTTGCGAAATGAACTGGCAGATATTAACTGGCAACAAAACATGGCTCAAAGACTAGCAGAATGTTTGGAATTCGAGCAGTTATTGTAGAATTAGTTTTTTATGTTATCATGTAGCTTCTTAATAAAATGTCCAATGGTAAACATTTCTTCTTTTACCGATATCTCACAAACGAAAACGGATTGACCTATGGCGCATATGAACTTTTCTGGCCAGACTTACCTCTAGAACACACGATATAAGTTTGACGGTTATAGTGCTTTTCAAATTGCAAGAAACTAACTTTTAAATCCTTAATGCTTTTATTGCACCTCCGGTAGTAATACTCTTGAGAAGGGTACTGTTTACCTGCTTGCAGCATATGAATGCAGGGGCCGGATTGAGTATAAATTACGGCACTATAAGGTAATAGTAAAACGCTATTTTAATTGTAAGTATATATAATAAATAATATACATTAGGTTTATTTACAAAAAATAATAAGTGAGATATATGAAGCTTAACAATTAGTTGGTAATGCACAATAAAATTGTAAGTCATATTTATATAAAAGTAGACCGTGGCAGTATTATACAATACAATACTTAATATACACCGTATTTCACAAATCATCATCTGATGTGATTGAGTCGTCTTGGAAATCGATATCTGAGTCTGACTCTGAATTGTATTGCAAGTTTATAATTAAAGGTGGTACTATATTATACATATCCATGTATTCGTTTTCTTTTGATATTGCGTGTTTAACGGCATTTCTCCAATTATCAGCAGTTATATGTTCCATCGCATTTTTTATGTGTGTTATAGTGCTTTCACTAAATTTAGGCGTTTGATTTGTTCGCCTTATGGTATTCTTAAGTTGGGCCCATATCAATTCAATTGGGTTGAAAATGCAATGGTACGGCGGTAAACGTAAAATTGTATGTCCTGCTTCTTTGGCTCTATTATCCACATAATAATCTTTCAAATATTCTTTTGTATTCATCACTTCTAATAATTGGTTTTTTGTATAATGCTCCTCATAATATAAATTATTTGCTTCTAAAAATTCTTTAATATCTTTCTTATTATTACATTTTGTAGGAACTTTATTTCGCTGTCGTGAATGATACGAGGCGTTGTCCATTACTATCACACTACTTTCTGGTAAATTTGGCAGTAAAGTATTACAAAACCATTCTTCAAATAAGGATGAAGTCATGTCCTCATGGTAATCCAAGCTAGAGCATTTTACATTTTTTGCAGATAATAGCGGCTGCGCGATCCACCCTTTCTCTGACCCAGCGTGGAGAATAATTATTCTCTTCCCTCTCGAAACCGGCGCGTCCAACTGACACGTGGCTGAATTGTCTACCCAACCTTTGCAAATAGTGTCGTGGGTATCATACCACGTTTCATCTAAATAACATATAAATCGCCCTTCCTGTCTATATTTTTTTATTGCCATCAAGTATTCGTACCGCATTTTCTGCAACCTCGAACTTTCCATAATTGTGGCGCGTTTATCTATAGTACAAAATTTAAAACCCGCCTTTTTTAACGTCCGCCACAAGGTTGTTTTTGAACATTGGATATCAATAGTTTCATCATTAACTTTTTTATGTAAGGACTCAATTGTAGGTACAACATTTTCTCTATACATGCAATATACTTGTTGCCTAATAATATCAATTTCATACTCTTTAATTTTCCTCGGTGCTCCTTTGTCACTTCTTTGCTTTCGAGGCTCTGCGTTATTTTTAATTGCCTTGTATATTGTTCCAATAGGCACTTTGGTTAATTGCGACGTTCGTTGAATGTTCTTGGTTTTTCCTTCGTTATTTTCTTCCATCAGAGTCTTATAGATATTGAGAAGTATCTGCTTTGCATCTTGTGATAAATATTTTCTCTTCCGTGCTCCACTTTCATCATCACTATGCACATCACGATCACTAACACACTCAGCAAAAGGTCGCCACATGTTCGTGAAAATTCAAATAAGTATACAGCAACAAATGTTAACTACAAATGATAAGTAAACTAAATATTACATGTATATATATATACCTACCCCCAAGTACCATTAACAATAATTACAATTAGATGACAGAATATTAGTTGAAGTATATATATCAACATATCATTTGCGTAATGAGGCCGTAATTCATACTTAATACGGCCCGGCGATTCATATAGTGTAATTAAGCAGGTAAACAGTACCCTTCTCAAGAGTATTACTACCGGAGGTGCAATAAAAGCATTAAGGATTTAAAAGTTAGTTTCTTGCAATTTGAAAAGCACTATACCTCAAAGAACAAGCGGTATGTAGCACCTACATCATCAAAATGTTTACAATAATCCGAAAACGTATAATTGCGCGCCTATATACAGGTATCATCTCTGGTAATCGAATGACACGCAAACTAGCGCAAGACAATTAAATTTGAAATCTCTTAACGTCTTTATATAGCATGTTGTGTATAAGAAGTACCAAAATTCACTATCTTCGAATATAAGCTATAGTATCTCACCTTCAATTAGAACTATACAGGGATGAAGGAATGGAAGGTTGCACAAATCATTTTCGTGCTGAAATAAAACAAAACATGTCAGTGTGCACCAGATGTATGCATGCTATATGAACAAACTTACTCTCATTTCACAATAAATATAATCGATTTTCTCCTTAAAATATCCGCAGAAGACCTTCAATATCATTAAGATCTTTGCTGTTTCGGTATCACAAGGACTCATGACCATTTACATTTTTCTGCCCAAAATTTCAATTTTTTCTACTTTCTGTAGCATGGACTGTATTAATATCGTAACCCATAAGTTTGTTGAAATGCCAAAATATTCCTTTCCTAGCCAACAGAACTGGCCACTCAGCCATTATGTTTAGCACTGAAGGCGGTTCGCTCTGATTTAGGAACTTTCTTTGTTCAGGATAAGTGTCCTCCAACATCAACTCCAGCTCATCATTATTTATATCATCATACTTTTTTAAGCGTTCTTTAACAGCTATATCGGTTGTTGTTTCTTCTGGGGCCCAATTCGCACAAGCTGCTTTGCACATTAGAATTCTTTTCAAATTACCGGGAGGAGTTAGATTGCAATCAGAACGACGTTTTTCTGAAGAAACTCTGTTTAAATAGTTTACTCTGTCTTGTATTTTTGCAAACACAGTGTGGCTGCCATCCCCCAATACAACATTGTCGTCATCGACATCTTGGAACACTTTTGGATATTCCGATATAATTTTATGCGCTACGATTTTAATTGCTTTTGAGGGTACGTTTTTTTTTATTGTTCTCATGCTATCAGCAACAGCGTGTATAACTTCGCTAATTGATCGTCTATTACGTAGACCTAGTCGACAGTTGCCCATTGTCTCTTCACCAACCTTATGCCACGGCACTTTAAATTCGGCCCAACAGTATTCCGACACTCGCCTGGGAGAATTTGTTTCGCTCGATATATTATTCTCTGTAATAGATTCTATGTTGGCGGGGGTACTGCATATACTATTATTTTGAACCATTCCAAGATCGTTCAACGAATCAGGGTTACTATCGACGGTGAGGGTGCTGTTGGAGGAGTTGTTATTGCTCGTGATTCCTAATGGCTTGTAAGGTGTTGCAGGTTCCCATACTTCTCCGGGTTGTAACAGTAATAATGTCTCTTCCTTTAAATGTACGAGGATGTCATCATCATCGACAATAGTCCCATCACCTTCTAGTACCAAGAGAGATCCGTTTATATCCATTTTCGCTGATGCTATAAGAACATACTTTATTAAGTTTTCTGTAACTATAATACGGTGGATATAGAAAGTTTTCGATTCTTCTTCTTTCTACAAATCTGTCGAAATATACGACAGGTTTGTAGAATTATTAACGACTACTGTTCATTGAATTTCTAGTATAGGATAGTATAAAGCATTTACCTTTTAACAAAACGTTTTCGTAGACATTTGCTACTGAGTCCGGTACTGAAACAAATACCTTTTTGGTTCTGCAGGCGCTCCATATTTTAAAGATGGTCATCGCCTGATATATTTCTACAAAGGATATTACTCAATTAATTTTGCTTTAAATTCAACTGATTGTATTTCGGGAAACTTTTTCAAGTAAAGATGATGCGAATTAATTGTTATTATGATGATTATGACGTTGGCTATGTAGGTTTAGTTGCATTTTCTGCAATATTTTGACTCGTTTCTTTAACCTGAACATAGGATTATTATACATATATATAAGTATATCGGTATATAGAAGTAATCATTTATCTAGCTGTTATAGCACTTGAAACGGTGCTGATTTGAAGTAAAAATATGATTTATTTGTAATATTTCTGTGATGAAGTAAAGGTTCATGACATAGTAAATTTTCAAAGTGAACGCCTATTGCTTCGTTTGTTTCTTTATGTATTTCGTATAATCCAATAATTTCATTATAAAAAATTTCAACGGCAGTGCCAACAAAATATATGTTATCATAAGCGTTATTTACCACGATATTTCGAATTAGGCAAAGGATAAAATTGCCACATTCAGTACTATTACAGCAAACGTACATGCCACAGATATAAACATTACCTCGATACTCCACTTCCTCAGCTACAAATTTCTTACCGAAGAAATCGCAGTGGTTAAATATTTATCTAGAAAAATTATCATGTTCATAATGCGTAAGGTAATGGTGTTTTGGTCTTAGCTTTACATTTGGGAAGAATGTTTTCCGCATTTCAATATATTCATTAATTAATGTTTTCAAATATCCAACTTGCCCAATAGATATTTTTACCGATAATAAAAGACAACATATTTCTCGAAGTGTTAAAATCATTTTGTAATGAACATCATCTATCACTGCAGTATTGTAAATTGCAAACGGTAATATTAATAATAACCTAAGGTTTTCACTAGCACTTCCAC
Organism: Holotrichia oblita; assembly: GCA_023690525.1. NCBI lineage: Eukaryota > Metazoa > Arthropoda > Insecta > Coleoptera > Scarabaeidae > Holotrichia > Holotrichia oblita. The sequence continues at coordinate 73,390,777 of CM043023.1, forward strand.
ATAATTTATCCGATTTTTTAATGATTGGAACTATGTCGTATTTCTTTTCACAATTAAATCTAATGCTCTGTACGTTTTCATTCAGCTTGTCGTATGAAATTTTATGACAAGATACTAATTCGCTCAGAACTAACATAATATCATAAGGAAATATTCCTTCGTATATGTCATGAGCCAGACACGGTGGTAATCCTGGATTTGATACATGAAAATAGTAGCATTCATTTAATACTGAACTAAATTTAACACCATTCGTGATATCACCTGCAGTTAATGCTAAAGTTGCATCATCTTCGTAGGATTGAACATCCCTTAAGGAAAAATCATTTATACCATTTCCAATATGACTTAGCCTTATATTACAATAACGACATACATGTCTGGCGTTAAAACTTTCAGAAAAACCGCCTATCTGGTGACTACCGAGGTTATCACCAGCCACTGCAAACAGAGTTCCTTTAATTATTTCAGAATCTTTTAAAAGTATACCTTTCGTCTCAAGTTCTTTAATATCTTCAACGATCACCTTCAAAACAGTATCCATATATGTTTTCTTTTTAAAATATTTTTCATAACAAAGCGCAACAAGTTGAATTTGATCTACTTTGGTCCTATTGAATGGCATAAGGTTACCTAGCGTCATATATATACCCACAATCTTGTGCACTTTTCGTGAAGATCCTAATGCATTACAAACTTCAAAAGAATCTTGATACAAAATAATCTGAAGAGCAGATTTATTTTGTTGAAAGAAAATGTTATGTTTAAAGCAATCTCCATCTTCAACATCGGTAAAAATTCCAGGACATGATTGTACTTTTTCTAAAAGCTGTTTGCGATTTTCATTATTATTCATTAAAACTTTAATAGTTTCAATAAGAGGTATGTAAACAAAGAATTCCTTTTTATTTGTACTAATGTCTCTAAATGGCACGTTCCTAGGTTGAATATAATTGAATTGTTTTTTATAATATGCTTCCCGTATGTAAGAAGTACGTAAAACACCATCTTTGATATTATGAGCAATATTAAATAAATTTTGTTCTTGTATCAAACCACTTACGTCATTACCAGTAACTTCTTTGATAACATGTACAAGATTGTTAGTAGTAATGTCATTAATATCTCTTATGCCATCGATTAATGTTTGTAGCGCAGAATTGGAAAGAAAATGTTTAGCCGGCAACGTAAGATAGGTTGCGGATAACGATCTAATATACATATCCTTTAAATTTTCAGGATAACTTGTTTTTACATCTAAATTCGTCACCCAGTCATTGTTTCCCATCTCTATTTCATCACTTTCATTATCTATTTCTTGTTGTAATACCAGAGTTTGTCTATTTAGTCCCAGATATAGTTCGGAAGTATTGCGATGTTGTCGATAAAAATGGGACTTTATATTAGCTTTAGATTGAAATATATGCTGCTGTTTATTACAGTTCGAATATGGGCACTTAACTGTCATTCCATTTTCAATGTGTTTGTAAATGTGAGAATAGAAATTACTTCTGGTTATAGTATTGAAATCGCAATTAGTTACATGGCAGTAGAAAATGGAATCGGCCACAGCTTTAGTTATACGATGGCTTCTATAAATATGCATTTTAAAATTCTTATATTTAACATATTCACGCGAGCAATCATCGTATTTACAATAAAACCTAGCGCTTAATGTGTTTCTATGATAGTATTGATGCAAATTGTATCGTTTAATTGAAGCAAATGTTGTGAAACAAATTTCACATTCAATGGCCATCTTAACTTATCGCGATCCATCAATAGAATTCTAGGCCTTCTGTTCTGAAACGAAAATAAACGACTTTTACGGCAACTACATTAAATCGCAGTAAATAAATGAAATACAATGTACAAATTTATGGAATATATTTTAAAACGTTCATCATTTCTGTTTGAGAGTTTTAATTGTGATGATTAGATACTTATTTAATATTCCAAACAAAAAATCACACAATAAACTTTTTAAATGTATCATTTCGTTAGAACGCAGTAAACTTCTAATACGCCATCCTTGGGACACACGGTATTTTTATGACTAATGTAGGATATTATTTCATTTTTAATTATCACAATACAACCTAGTAAGCATTTCAATGGGTGTACATAGGTACTGCTAACGCACATGGAAGTAATTTAGCTAAAAGTTTTTAAAACAGTTGGACGAGGAAAATGTTTTATGAATGACGACATATTAAATCTGTTGTCAATCAATAAACCACTGTAAAAATGTATATCTTTAAAAGTATTTAATTGACATTTACGTAATAAGCTATTTTATTGTAACTTATAAATGGAGAGAATCTACCTATACATATCTACGTAAGTGGTACGAATCAAAGCCACGCTTTTGATGCTGTACTTTTTATATTTTTCTTGGAAACCAGAAATTGGAACATAAACAATGTTTCTTATTCATTTACTTCTAAAATATGCATAAATTGTATACGATTACTTTATACATGGCATATATATTACGTAGATAAGTATCCATCGAGTTCTAGATAATATTAAGGCACCTAACCTATATTCATTATCATATTATAGGTTAGAATACCCGTACATATATTACATATCTGTTGCATAAATGTTAGCGGCAAAAAATAACGAATATCTAACTAGCTAACTGTCATAGGTTGGCAACGCACCTATAGTGCAATGAGTTGGCAACACTGATATATAGTAACCTAGAACATTCGAGAACAGAATTGTTATCTACGACCTGTATCAATACTCTGTCAATACCTTAATATGTTGTTAATAAATATATAATGAAAACACCATAGTAGTTTTACATTATAACATGGCGCAGTCATAAAAGGAAACAGAATAAAGAAGAAAACATATTGAAAGTAGAAAAGAACAGTGAAAATACAATACGAAAACTAACTACTAAAACAAAATGGAGTACGTAAAGCAGCCGAGAGAAATGAGTATGGATGGCGATTTGGGACTAAATTGGAAGAAATTTAAGGCTAGATTCGAAATATATATTAAGGCTACCGGAATTAACAACAAAGGTACAGAAGAAAATAGAATTGCATGTTTACTGCATTGTATGGGAGAAGATGCACAAGAAATATTTGAGACATTTGAATTATCAGAACAGAAGAAAGAAAGCTACAAGGAAGTAGTAAAAGCGTTTGAAGATTATTTTGTACCAAAAAGTAACCCTAGCGTAGAAAGACATAAATTTAACACACGAATACAACGTCCTGGTGAGAATTTTGATACTTTCTTAGGTGAATTAAAGAAACTAGCAGCAAATTGTGAATTTGCACAAATGAAAGATGAATTAATTAAAGACAGAATAGTATGTGGTGTCTTAGAGGCAAAGATAAAAGACAGACTGTTACGTGAAAAGAATCTAGATTTAACAAAAGCAATGGAAATATGCAGAGCAGCAGAACAAACAGAACATCAGGTACGACAGTTAATGGAGAAGACTAAAACATTGGAAATCAACGAAATTAAATCGAAGCAGCCAAAGCAAACATTTAACAAGAGATTTGAACATAGAAGATATGGACATGGAAACGAAGTGAGGAAAGACAGAGCTAGTGCAGCAGATGTCCAGACTGGAAATACATCGATGAAACAACAGAAACTCGACAAGCAAACAATGAATAGGAAGCATCTGACCCGGAGGGAGTGCAGTAGATGTGGCACCATGTGGGACCATGACGAAGGAGCTAGATGTCCAGCTATAGGAAGACGCTGTAATCACTGCGGCAAGTACAATCATTTTATTCAACAATGTCGATTTAAAAACAAAAATGTAAACAATATTAGTAGTATTGATGATAGTAACGATGTCAGTTTAGAAAACGAAAACGAAGGTGAGAATTATACATTAGGATCACTCGAAATAAATCAGGTTAGTGTTCAGGATTGGTTTGTTGATTTAAAAATAATAGATTGTAATAAAATCCTGTCATTTAAATTAGATACTGGTGCTCAAATAAATGTAATACCTAAAGAGGTGTTTGACACTCTAAATCTAAAAAATAGAATAAAAGAAACTAACATCAAAGCTACTAATTATGGGGGTAGTGAATTAAATGTTGTTGGAATTTGTAATCTAGATGTAGAGGTAAACCAAAATAAATACAATGTAGCATTTGTAATTATAGACACTAAAAAGAAATCCACCCCATTAATAGGCATTAACACTATTAAAACATGTAAGCTAATTAAAAAGACAGACATAAATGAAGTTGTGCATTCTGATAATACTAGTAATGCATCAAAAATTATTGCTCAAAACAATGATCTCTTTGAAGGATTAGGTGATATTAAAGTAAAACCATGTGAAATTAAACTTAAGGAAAATTTTGAACCTTCAATAACTTCATGCAGAAAGATTCCATTTGCACTTTTAAATCAATTAGAACGAGAATTAAAGCAAATGGTTGCAGACAAAGTTATTTGTAGTATCACAGATCCAACAGATTTTGTAAATCCTATGGTATTAATCAAAAAACCAAACAATAAAATTAGACTTTGCCTGGATCCCCAAAAATTAAATGAAGCTATATGTAGAGAACATTATGAACTTCCAACTTTTGAAAATTTAACTTACAATTTGGCAGAGTCAAAGTTTTTCTCTGTTTTGGACGCAAATAAAGGGTTTTGGCAAATCAGATTAAGTGACGAATCATCGCGTTTAACAACGTTTGCGACACCTTTTGGACGCTTTCGGTTCTTAAGATTACCATTCGGAATCACTAGTGCTCCTGAAATATTTCACCGAACATTTATAGAGGTATTTAAAGAAATACCAGGTGTAAAAATCTACATAGATGATCTCATTATTCATGCAAAGACAGAGAAGGAGCACGATAATATTTTAGAACAAGTATTAAACAGAGCTAGAGAAAAAGGAGTCAAATTTAATAAACAAAAATGTAAATTCAAAGTTTCTGAAATAAAATACGTAGGTCACATACTCACTGAACAAGGTATCAAAGCAGATAATGATAAAATTGAAGCAATACAAAAAATTACTAGCCCAAATAATGTTAAAGATTTAAGTAGATTTCTTGGCATGATCACTTATGTTTCAAAATTTATTCCTAATTGTTCACAATTAACATATAATTTAAGACAGTTAACAAAAAAAATGTAATCTGGAATTGGACAGAAAATCACGAAAGAGACTTCAACAACTTAAAATATATATTAACAAATAGTCCTGTATTACAGTATTATAATGAAAAGGAAAGCATAGTTCTTTCAGTAGATAGTTCAAAAAATGGAATGGGAGCAGTACTTCTGCAGAGGGGTAAACCAGTAGCATATGCTTCAAAGTCCTTAACTGAGGCACAACAATCTTATGCGCAAATAGAAAAAGAAGCTTTGGCAATAGCATTCGGTTGTCACAAATTTTACCAATACTTATATGGCAAACATTTTATAATCGAATCAGATCATAAACCTCTAGAGACAATATTTAAAAGATCTTTAGAAAAGTGCCCGTTGAGATTACAACGAATAAAGATAAATTTGCAAAATTTTGATTTTGAGGTGAAGTATACACCAGGTACACAATTATATTTTGCAGATGCACTGTCACGAACCGGAATTGACAATAAAAATTTTGAATTACTAATAGATGAAATAGAGGCACACACAAATTTATTGCTTGATAGTAATATAATTAGCAAACAACAGATGCAAAACGTCCAAGAGAAAACCGATAAAGACCCAGAATTAGTTCTTATTAAAGAATTAATCAAACATGGTTGGCCCAAGGAAAAGAAATCTTTAAATCCAATTGCAAAACCATACTGGAAATATAAAACTGAGTTAGGGATCATGAAAGATTTAGTATTTCTAAATGAGAGAATAGTGATTCCTAAACTATTAAGACAAGAAATAATAGGAAAACTTCATTATGGACACATGGGTGTTGATAAAACGGTAAACAAAGCAAGAGAAGTATTATTTTGGCCAGGATATATAAATGAAATAAAAACTAAAATTCAAAGTTGTGCAACATGTCAAAAATTTCAAAACAGCAATCCAAATGAACCACTTATTAACAGAAAATTACCATCTCGACCATGGGAGGCGATAGCAGCAGATTTTTTCCATTTCGATGAAAAAGAATATCTGTTAATTGTTGATTTGTATTCAAAGTTCCCAGAAATTGTAAATTGCAAAAATAACGCCACAAGTCAAACAGTTATCAAAGTTTTAAAAGAGTTATTTTCCAGACACGGCATACCAGATACATTTTACAGCGATGGTGGTTCTCAATTCAGTAGTTATGAATTTCAACACTTCATGAAACATTGGGAAATAGAACATACAATTAGTTCACCACGCAACCCACATTCAAATGGATTTATAGAAAGGCAAGTACAAACTATAAAAAAACTAATGAAGAAGGCCACAGATGATAAGAAAGATACTGAGCTAGTATTACTAGAATACAGAAACACACCCTTAAGTGAAAATTTACCATCACCAGCACAATTACTCTATGGTAGAAGATTAAGGAGCTTAATTCCCATAAATAAAACATTGTTACAACCAAATTATGTTTGGCCTAAATACAAAGAAGCATTAGAGGAGCAACAAAGACGACAAAAGCAATATTTTGACAGAACTGCAAGACCTTTAAAGGAATTAGAAATCGGACAACAAGTAATGGTGCAAAATGCAACACAAAAGATACGTGGTAACACCTGGCAACCAGGTATAATTATAGCACTCGATCACAGACCTAGAACATATCAAATAAAAATGTATCACAGCAATAACATATTAACAAGAAATAGAAAATTTTTAAGACCCTGTGTTGATAATAATAATTTTGCAAATATAATTTTTGATGAATTATTTGACACTGCTTTAGACAACATTTTAGACAGTAATACTAAGAAAAGAGATGTAAATGTAGAAAGTAAGATAGATAGAACTGATGATAACACCGAAGAGAAAGCAAATTGTAAAATACTAGTACAAAATGCTCCTACTCCGGTGCGACCCAAAAGACTTATTCAAAAACCAATTTATTTGAAAGATTATGTTTAAGTATTTAGTTAAGTATAGAATACATTATATTTATTTACTAGTAAGCACTGTTATATTAGTCTTCTTAAAAGAAGGGAGATGTCATAGGTTGGCAACGCACCTATAGTGCAATGAGTTGGCAACACTGATATATAGTAACCTAGAACATACGAGAACACAATTGTTATCTACGACCTGTATCAATACTCTGTCAATACCTTAATATGTTGTTAATAAATATATAATGAAAACACCATAGTAGTTTTACATTATAACACTAACTATATCATGTAAACAGATATTGAAATGCTTACATATGTAACATGTATATAAGTGAAACCAGAGAAACTCACCTTAGCTTCTTCTCCTTTGACACACCACCATATACACAATATTGCACAATTATTAACCGAACTTGCGGATTACAGCACATGCATGTGAGAATATGCTATATTGTTTTTGAATCAACAGCTAACGGCTTCTGCTGACACGTTAGGGCCTGTTAACTACAGCTTAGTGTTACGCATAGGTGTTATGTATAAAATAGTATAGGAGTATTGGTATAGGTAACGCGTGGCGTAAAGTACAGTCGCTTAAGTGCGCGTTCACACAGCTAGCGATGCGATGCCTTGTTTTGCATTGCATGGCATAGCAACTAAATAGCTTAGTTTAGCTTGCTGTTTGAATATATTCATTGAAGTTCACCTGTTGAACTCATCGCATTGAATCGACCATTGCGCTATCTCTGGCTGTGTGAACGTACATACGCATGCTATAGGTAATCGGTATACTTGACAAATGGATTCTAAGTGTATTTCGTTTTATTCTATCTATCGAACAAGAAGGCCAGTTCTTTTCGACGAACTTTGATATACATATAAATGGTCTTTAGACACCATTCCAGCAACCTCGAAATATGAGATTAAAGACACTATCAGCTCCTTTGATTGCTTACTTAACGGCGTAGGCATGTTTATTAGTTCTTAAAAGAACTATTGTTTTTATAATAGGTAACACAACGAAACTAAATAAAAAGGACACGAAATAATGAATAATTAATACGATGAAACTGAATATAAAGAACTCGAAAAATACAAAACTACTAACGCACAAATGACAGATAATAAACAACAGAAGTGGTGGCAACGTCGTGCATGGCAGGCAACATTTCAATTAAAAAAAATTCCTATGCATACGGTGAGAAATACTGTCGTTATTGGGTATTTAGTATTGTAAGGATGGGTGTTCTGATTGTACTGCTTATGACGTGCCTCGTCTGTTATCGTAAAAGGACTATATACGCAAAATGTTAGTCAGTTTTACAATACTGTAAATCTAAATAACGAACACGATAAAATACACGTTTTTACCAGTATTCTTCTTTTTGATTTTTATTACATCACAAAGTTACACGAAAATACTTAGTAATTTTACTGATTTCTTTAATTATCCTGGAGAATACAGGTAAAATTTTGTTTACACGATTTATCATGGTAATTTCACAAGGTTATTACAAGTAATCTTACCGAGTTACCAAGGTAAAATTACTGTCATTTTTTACAGTGTACTATCACCAGTTAATTGTGAATTCCATAATACACAACCTGCTTTAGCTGATGATTTACGTTTTTTGTTCTGTCTGCCACTTTCCTCATCGATATTTTCTCCCCTCTTACGACATTTATTGAGATAACAGTTTCTTTCATAAAGTTTAGAAAATACAGTATGGGAACCATCCCCAAGAACTTGCCCGTCATCGTCGACATCTTGAAAAATTTTTGGATAAGCACTAATCATTTTATGAGATATTATTTTTAAACTATGCTGAGATATATCCATTTTAATATTTCTTATTTCATAAATTATTAAGCGAACACACTCGTTTATTATTTTTTTATCCGTGCTTCCCTTTTCCAGAGCCTCCATTATGTGAGTGGGACACATGCCATGGTATTTGAAAATTGTGCCACGTGTTTTCGGTGATATGATCATTTTGGCTAGTTTCTGTTTCTTTATGTAGATTTTCACTGCCCGTAGTACTCGAGGATTGTGTTACCGTACTTGATAAGTTGAAAGATTTCCTTTTATCAGTCGAATTATCAATCCAAATTTCATTGGTTTGAAGTATTATAAACAGTTCCTTGCTAAGCAACTTTAGAGCATCATCGTCATCTATTACCGTTCCATCACTTTCTAACACAAATGTAGTACCTACCATCCGTTTGCATTTTTTCATTTGCTTAAAAATACTCGTATATAGTACCTACATGTATTAAGTAATGGTATTATGTATCTGTGTATTATTTATCTGTGTGCGTAGGGGAGACTGGGGTATAATGATCCCTCGAGGTAAAATGATCCCCCTCAATTATTCAGGGACCAGTGGCGCAATCTGTTAACTAAATGTCGAAATACACTCTAGTGCTCACGCGCAGTTGTGGACAACCACGTGTAAACAGTTTTGTTGATGATCTTGGCGAGTACACCGGTGTTTTGTTTTTCCGTATCTTCAATCTAACTTCAAGACTTTTTCACAGTGCATAATGAACTGCATACAATAGTTATTTTTGGAAAACAGTGTGTGTTTTAACTAAGGTAATGTTTGAGCTACCGAATCACGTATTAGTTTGTATAGAGTTTGATTCTGATAAATTTGTAGGCTAGGTGAATTAAAAATAGTGCATTAGGGGTAAAATGATCACTTGAGTGCGGGGTAATATGATCCTAGGATCATTTTACCCACACACATTAAATTATTATCTACGCATACTTATTTTAAATTTTCAGGATGCCTCGTACTTACCATCGCAAAAGTCAGCGTCAAGACTGGAATAATGAGAATATGACGAACGCCATAGAAGAGGTGACAAAGCGTGGAATGCCATATAAAACGGCTTCACGAATATTTCAAGTGCCGTTAATGTCCCTTAAACGCAGGGTCAAGAACAAAAATAAATTCGCCACAGGCAGCATTAAACATTTAGGTAGTATGACGACTACGTTTACTGCGGATCAGGAAAACGAGCTGATCAACCATGTCCTAGACTTTGAAATTAGGATGTATGGTCTTACGGCAATCGATCTACGGCGTCTTGCCTTTCAATTGGCAGAAAGGAATAACATTCCCCATAAATTTTCCCGTTTAAAACAAATCGCTGGATATGATTGGCTCGAAGGTTTTAAAAACCGGCACCCAGAAATTGCTTTACGAGCTCCAGAAGCCACCTCTGCAGCACGAGCGATGGGTTTTAATAAACAAGTAGTCACTAAGTTCTACGATCTTCTAAAAAGCATTTTGGTCAAACACACGTTTACCCCCCACAGATGCTTTAATGTTGACGAAACATCGATTTCAACAGTTCCCGGCAAAAACTCTAAAATATTTGCAAAAAGAGGACGTAAACAAGTTGCCCGCATAACATCTGCCGAAAGGGGAGTATCAGCCACTGCAGTCGTCTGCACATCAGCAGGAGGGGTTTTCGTGCCACCCATGGTAATTTTCTGTAGGAAGAGGATGAAGGCGGAACTGATGGATGGTGCGCCACCTGGGACTATATTCGGTTGTAATGATTCCGGCTGGATGAAACTAGATTTGTTCGAGCAATGGTTTGACCATTTTTTAACTTTTACAAAGCCTACTAAAGAAGAACCTGTCTTGTTAATTTTGGACGGGCATTTGACACATACGAAAAACCTAAACGTTGTGATAAAGGCAAAAGAAAACAACGTTTTAATATTATGTCTCCCCCCACATACGACACATAAATTGCAGCCCCTAGATGTCGGTGTAATGTATCCATTAAGCACGTACATGGACCAGTCTTTGGAAAAATGGATGAACAATAATCCAGGCCGAACAGTCACAACGTTCCAAATAAGCAAAATTTTTTCAGAGGCATATCTTAAAGCATCTGTACCCAGTAACGCAATAAATGGTTTTAAGAAAGCGGGAATAGTGCCATTCAATCCAGATATATTTTCCGACGCTGAATTCGCAGCCGCGGAGGTTACCGAAGAGCCTTATGAAGCAGCTCGGGAAACAATACAAAATAACGCGGAAAGCTTGCGAACCTCTGGAGAGAAACCACCATCACCTAGTTCCCCTATTGCAGGACCAAGCACACGCCCGGATACACCACCAATTTTAAAAAATTCTACTTCCGAGCAAAGTAACGTTGAAGTAGAAAGTTCCTTTACTGTAAGCCCTGCAGATTGCCGCCCAGTTCCAAAAATTACAGGGAAGAGAGCTGCTAAAAAACGGAAGTCAGTCGGTACTGTGCTGCTTACGAGCACCCCATACAAAAACTGTCTTGAAGAAGAGAGAAAAAGGAAATTAGCGGCAGAAGAAAAGAGAAAAAAGAAGAGTGAGTCGAAAGCGCTTGGAAAAAAATATTCAAAAGAGAACCAAGGGGGAAGGGTGTAAATCGAATAGCCTGAAAAATATTAAATCAAAGAAAGTGATAAAGGACACAGTAATAGTGGAAAGTGACGTCACGAGCAATGAAAGCGATGGATCAGAAGCAGAGGAGTGCATCTATTGTTGTGAGACATACGCAAATTCACAGGGTGAAGGTTGGATCAGGTGCAACAATTGCTTCAAATGGGCTCATGACCAGTGTGGGGGTCGACGAAAACGACTGCGATTTCATATGTGATTTCTGTCTGAGTCAAGCAAAGACTGACCGGGTTAAGAAAAAATTTAATTTTTAGATTTAATGTAGGTCCTATAAGATTGTTTCATGCCATTTGGTGTACGTGTCAAAAGTTTTCAGTTTATTTTTAATTTTGTTTTATTTAGAGTTATAGTTCTTTTTTTATTCTACGAATATATTGATAATTTGCATTTATATTTGTTTTATTTTTAAGTGCAATTCCACTCAATAGAGAGTCATTTTAAACGGAATCATTTTACCCCTTATGAGGGATCATTTTACCTCTAACGTCTGGGTAAAATGATCCTTTTGCAGAGATGGATAAAAACCGTTATATGTTTAAAATGGTCTGGACTTTCGTATTCATTTTGTGGCTAAAGTATAGCCAATTGGATATCGAATCTTCAGTTTAAGTCTAATATTTTAAAGTTTGATATTTCTGAAGCTATGGAAAGTTTAACCTTAGGGGGATCATTATACCCCAGTGTCCCCTATGTCTGCGTAGCTAGGTGTATGCGTGTGTATAATTCCAATTCTATTACATGTTCTGCTATAACATTGTCCACATAATAATCGAATAATTAAGTTCATTTAAGGTATCCTCATTTATATTTATGTTATAATATGTGGATAAATAATTAGCTAATCTTTTATTGGACAATTCATTGATATTTCTAAAAGAATCCACTAGCGAGGCTATTGCCCTCTCTGTAACACAATATTTAGTTTGTAACGTTAAATACAACATTGAAATTGAATTTATATATGTTTCTTCCGATTCGTTTACTTCACTATTATCTACTATATCTAAATTTGAATTTGATAGGTCACCAACTTCTAGAGAGAAATCTTGTTCGCATGATTTTGTTTCTTTTTCACTCGAAAAACAAATATCACCATGCTTTCTATTAATATGACTTCTCCATGTTGATATATTTTTAAATTTTCTGCCAATGTTTTCACATGGTAATAAAGGGCACTGAATAACTGAACCTTCTTTTATATGTTTTGCCATGTGAGATGATAATTGAAATTATTTTATACGAGCATCTTAATTTTGCACGTTAACGAGAAGAATGTATTTTTTTTATTGTGACACCTGTATATGTGCATGTAAAAGTTGCTGTATTTTTTAAATTGTTTGAAACAATTATTTATTAAACATTTGAAAACTACGCGAGGCAAGTGTTTTTGACACCTCTGATGACGATTGTAATTACGAATAAAAGTAAATTTGGTATTACATATTGAGCAATGAAATGCTGTCATTTTTTTCCCTGAAAAGATAAAAAAACTATAACACTCATTAAGAAAGTGGTAAGATGATATCACAAATTAGTGAACAAGGATAGAAGTATAATAATTACCTCAATAAATATTACATACAAAACAAACATAGAGTAAGTTCGGGTAAAAGTACGCAGCTAACTTAATCGCCATTGTATAAAAACTAATTTTCAGCCAAATGTCTTAATTTTTTTTATGAAAGACTAGTAACATATAAGTAAAGCATCGCACCATCAAAAAAATTAAATATTTTGTGCAAAAAATTTTGGGGGGAAAACTTGTAAAGTTTGCGAAAGAGGACTTTTGCCCCACTATATGGGGTAAAAATACGCAAAAGTACGGGTAAAAATACGCAGCATTTTTATTTCACAATTTTCCTTTTTTTTTTAATAAACTAAAACGAGAACACTTATCTGCTAGGTATATGAAACTCCTATTTATTAATATGAACCATAACTAAAACTTTAACTTTAAACTAAAAGAACGTAATAAAAGGACAGAGAGAAAAAACTTCAACGCTCTTAAAAAAAATAGCACTCTGTAAAAATAAAAAGTTAGAAATAAATAATTACTCTTAGCAAAGATCACACAAAAATCTACCACTTTCGTAACTTGAACATTTTTCATGCCACCATAAAGAGCAGCTGAAACACTGGATCCAACTCTTGCGGAGGTTCTGTATAAAGTTCCGCGCATGCTGGACAAGAAATGTCATTTGCTGAATTGTCAGTTTTAGTTTGGTTTTCATCATTTAATTTTGTCAATTTTCTTTTGCCGTCTCTAAATAACTTTTTCGCCTTAACTTTTCTTTTCTTTTCCAGTTGAGCTTTATGTTCATTTTGTAGTTCGTCTTTGTTAGGCGTTGACGTGAGGATAGTAGATTTTTTACCCTTTTTCATTCTCTTACGTTCTTTTGTTATTTTCGGATAGGGAAAGAGGTCCTTAGGTGACTTATAGGCTAAATTTTGTGGTAAACTATATGAAGTGGACGGTTGAAGGCTTCTTGAGGTAGAGCGTTGTGGAGTTTTTGAAGTCGTTCGTTCTGGATTATCATGGCCTTCACAGTTAATTAGCGCGAAGTGACGTTTAGCTTTGTGTAGCAATTCTTTTAAAGGGACGTCATCTTCACTTGAAAAGGAAGCATTCTCAACTTCAATTTGCTGGTGTGTAGTTTCCTCATTAGGAACAGATTGATCAGTTACGGTAGCCGGTAGAAAATCTTCGTCGCAAAATATAAATTTATTTACAGGTACAATGCCACACATTCTAAATGCATTGACGGCTTTTTCAACAGTACAAACTTTATTATGCGCATATCCAAATATTTGCGCAACATTGTCCTGTGTTATTGTACGCCCGGGATGGTTAACTAACCACTGGTCGCAATATTCGCCATAATAATCTTTTAACGCTTTAAAAAAGCATCTATCTAACGGTTGGGTTCGATGGCTAGAATGTGGTGGAATAGTTAAGAGATGGATGTTGTTTTCTCTGCAGTATAAGACAGCATCAAGGCTACAATGAGACGAATGGTTGTCAAGGATCAGTAATACCGGACTTTCCTTATTGGCTTTTGCGTGATTTTGAAAATGCTTCAAATAACTCATATAAATTTCTGAATTGATGTATCCTGATTCGCTAACAAATAACACTGAATCAGGCGGTGCACCGCTCATTAAAGTTGGTTTAGTTCGCTTCATCGGAAAAATCAACGCTGGAGGAATGTAATGTCCACTTGCACTGAAGCAACAAACTGCCGTTATTAACTGATCCCTTTCAGCTGACGTAATTTTATTTACGCTTCGTTTACCTTTGGCAGCAATGACTTTTGGTATTTTATTGGGTACCGTAGTAATCCCGCTTTCATCCATATTATATATCCTGCTTGGAGAAAATCCATAATCAGCCATTAGTTTGGTGAGATTGGTATAAAACTGTTCTACTTGAATCTTATCGAAACCCATAATCCTGCCTACGCTTGTCTTTTGTGGTGTTCTCAGTGCTAATTTTTGTTTTTTTAAAAACGACTGTGTCCAGTCTTTGCCAGCAAGTCGTGTTTGAATATTAAATTTATGTTTTATATGATTCGCTTCCGTAAATTCGTAGGCCATCTTTCGAAACATTTTCCTCGTTATTCCGTAAAATCGTTTATCCATTTCCACGCAGTGTTCAGCTAGTTGTTGTTCTTGTTCCGCACTAAAAATTCTTTTAAAGCGACCCAAGGGTTGTACCCCAAAACCGTGTTTTAATCGTGCTCTTAAAGACGATTCATCAACTTCGAAATCACGTGCAATAGCCCGTATTGATTCATCGTTTTCCTTTCTCCTTTCCGTTTCTCGAAGCATTGCTTCCGTAATTGGTTTGCGATTTGTTTTTCGTTTGTATACCCTATAGAAATAAGAAAAATTCATGGGGTAAAAGTCTGTACAGGGAAGGGCAAAAGTCCGCGCGCATATTTACCCTGCGATAAATCGGACTTTTGCCCCATTATATGAACTAAGCTTTGTATTGACTCAAAACCTAACCTTAAAATTTTCTGTTTAACTATTTGCATGGAATTTAGATATAATAGGTCTACACTAATTACACAAAGAATGTTGCGCATATCTGTTTTACAATAACCACGATACAAACTGTTATCACCACGCAATAAACTATATCAAAATTGGAATATTTTTAACTTACCTCATATCTGCCTTCTTTCGCGCTCTTAACCTAACTAAACTGTATAAACATCCTGCGCGGTAGTGATGTGTTTGTTGTTCCGTATTTGGAGGATTGTCACTTGTCTAAGTTATATATAATTGCCAATCGGACTTTTACCCCACTGCGGACTTTTGCCCGAACTTACTCTACAAGAATCGATGTGTATGCTATTTATTTAAGTTACAACATAAGGTTTAAGATTGTTAAAAAACAAACAATAAATCTTTGCATAACCTATAAAACATGTATACACAAACAATTCCTACTTGTTCAATATAGAACACAAAAGAGCAAGTAAGTCAAAGATACAGACGATGAAGTTGAGTGCCATGGTCTCATCTAATAAAATATTAATAAGTTTATTGTACTTACGATTTAGTTGCGTCGATACTGCCAGATGCACAAAGAATAAAATACGTATAACCGCACACAATCCTGTCGACACGTGTTTTTTAATGTAAAATATATAATATAACCTCTTTGCGCCTGCGCTATCTTACATGCGGTGTATAATACTTTACTGCTGTTAGCAAATGTACTTGCAAACAAGTAGGAATTCTTGAATTCCAAAGACATATGCGGAATTTTGCTTTCAATAACTAATATATACAGTAATTTTACGCTTTTTCTGGAAATTTACTTGGGTTTTGAAGGAATATTCCTGAACGTAAGAAAATTGTCGGAAGGAATAGATTTTTTTTCCAATCTTTAACTGATTTCCTTATTACAATCAGATGGTAATAATTTTCCTTGAGCGTAGTAAAATTACACAATTTTTTTTTAGTGTAGAGCTACGGAGAGAATTCATACTAGTTTGGAGGATCACATACTATAGTAGGGGAGATCGGTGACGGTTGTAACAAAAATAATACAACATTTTTTTTGACCTTATAGTAAGCCCTAGCTGAAGCAGTTTTTTTTAGTAAAGGTAATATAATCTTCTGAGTAGCCTGGTATCTTTAAAGTTTTTAAAATAATTAAGGTTTTTTAGACAAAAATTTAAAGACACGCCGGTGACAAATGTTACAATTGACACCCAACAGGTGTCAGTTGTAACAGGGGTAGGCGTGGATTGTAACAAGCATATTATGTCAGAAGATAATTTGAACAAAACACTTAGATCTTTTAATGCCGTTTATTGGAAACCAAAAATAGTAGTTACATAATAACAGAATTTGTATTTATTTTACCTTTTTAAAACAACAAAAAGAAGCATTCTTCAAGAAGAAATAAAAAATGTATTTTTAAGTTAATAAATGAAATATTAAAGTTTTTAAACATTCTAAAACATAGAAGTAAAATAAAATAAAATGTAACTCAAAAGTTAATGATACAATGGCAAATTATTTCAAAATTAGTCAGAACTCGCAGATTCCGCAGAGTCACAATTCTGACAAATAAAAAGTGGATCATTCTTTGCACATTTAGAATGTGCCCATTCTCTACAGTGTCGACACTGTAACCAGTCTTCACAGCTTTTCTTGTACGAACCCATACAAACTAAGCACGCTGTGTCTTCCTCCTCAGATGTTGAGGATTGACTTTGTTTAGGTTTTCGCTTCTGCGCACCTTTGTTTTTGACTGGCTTTTTCCCCATGACTCTCCTCTTGACAAGTTTAGTCTTTTTATTAGCAAAACGTTGTTCTATTAGCATCTTCTCGGGAGTGTCAGTGAGTACGGCAGTCTTTCCCTTTTGTCTTCCAACACTTTTTGGTTTAGAAAAGTCTGCTTTTGGTAAGGGCCTTATTTGTTCAGGAGTAAAACCTTTCTTAATAGATGGTGGAACAAGTTCTTCTTTAGACTTTGGGGAAGAAGGTGGAGTTGAATGGTCTATAACTTTTGATGATGAAGGCTTTGACGAGGAAGAGCATGTTAGTTTCGAAGTAGACGATATTGAGGAAGGTGGACAAGATACCTGGGCAGCGGAGCTTATCGATGAACACTGATTTTTGGTTGATTCTTCTGGAGGATCATCAGTGGGATCCTTGGTATTATTATCTTCAAGTGGCCTATCGGTTACAGTGCTAGGCGCAAAATCATCATCGGTAAATATATGTGTATGAAACGGCCAAATGCCTGTACATCTAAAGCCAGACATTATGTTCTGAGGGGTATGGCTTGCGGTAGAGCATTTCGAATTATTCCTGGAATGTTATAAATAGTCATTCGTTTGCCAGGATTGTTTCTCATCCAATTATCACACTCGCTATTATAAGCGCTTTTCAATGGCACAAAGACGGTACGGTCAAGCGGTTGCAGCTTGTGGGACGTGTGGGGAGGAAAGGAGAGCAGTGTTATGAAATTATCCCGGCAAAAATTTATCACTGGAAGGGATAGGTGGGAAGAGTGGTTATCCAAAATAACCAAAACCTTACTGTTCTCCGAGGGCTTAGCATAATTTGCGAAATGCTTAATAAATACCAAAAAATCGTCCTCCTTCATCCAGCCGCTCTTGTTAGATGCTCTGTGGCACCCAGGTGGACCATCCCTGATAAAATGGTCATGGTATCTAGCTAAGGGAAATACTAACATTGGTGGGACGCTGTTTCCAATCGCATCAACAGCTAAACACATTGTCACCAAAGTACCCCTTTCTTGGGAAGTTATAGAACCTACTTGCTTTACACCTTTCGTAGCGAGAACTTTTGTTGGCTTCTGTACAGTGGTGCAGCCTGTTTCGTCCACATTATAAATATTTTGTGGCTCAAAATGATGCCGATCGAACACATCAGTCAGGTTGTTAAAAAAAGTCCCACATTTTCTTTATTAAAATTCATTGCTCGGGATAAGCTTGTAGATTCAGCCGTTGTAATAGACAAACAATGGTTTCGTTTGAGAAATGCTGTTAACCAGTCTTTACTAGCCATTCCAGATGTATCCCAGTTTTTGGGTAATTCAATTGATTCATAGAAGCAAACTGATGTGCTAATTTTCTCATCTCTTTCGTGGAAAGACCGAAATACAACTTAGCTGCATCCTGCACGTACCTGCCTAATTCGTCTTCCTGCTCCACAGAAAACACTTTGTTATGGGCCCTGTATCCAACATGTGGCAGCGTGTTATTTCTTAAAGATTTTACGTAACGGTGCAAAGAGACGTGACAAATTCCACATTGCCTTGCAGCAGCCCTTACAGAAACATTTCCATTTATTACTTTCATTGCAGCCTCTTGGTAAGTTTCTTGCGGAATATTGCCCCGATTCGTTTTTCTTACTCTTGGTTTCATATTGCCTAGAACAAAAAAATGTAAGAATTTACATTGAATTTTTCATTGGTGTCGGTTGTAACATGATTGTAACAACACAACCCCCAGGGTTATGTTACAACTGACACCAACGAACACATCAACCGAATTTTCACAAGCAAACTATCTAACCTTAAAATTTAAATATTGTAAATTGTTGATTTCATACACAAATATATGCTGATTTAAATGGTCTAAGTGAACTACAAATAAAGTACATGCTTAGGAAGATATTCACAAAAGAATCTAAAAATAAAAACTTACTTTATGTTGCAAAAACAATATCTTCTAAAATTCCACGTGGTCACGTTCGAGATTCATAAACTACTGACTGCCACCATGTACAGTGTTGCCACGTGTTGGATGTGTACAACTTTCTCGGGCTTAACCATAGATAACTGTTTAGATGGGACACTCCCATACTAAAAAACGAAACCAGTTTGTGCCATCTGCAGTGTTTGAAGAAACTAATTTAAGAAGGCGGTAAAATCAAATTCAAATCAATCGTATGAATAGTTTAATGTTTGTTCCAATTCACTCGCAAAACTATAAATTTACAGTTGGATATAAACGCAAAATGTATTTTTTTAACATTTACTATATTGCGTATATGCTAAACCGTAAATTAACAGTTACACGAGTGAATTGGAACAGTCCTATTATGTGTATATTACGTTTGTAGATCAATTAGTAACACAAAGAAAAAAGTAAACAATGTGTGTCAATATATTCATTTTTCTTCATTTTTTTAATGATTTTATAAATTTAGTCCTGCAAATTTGAAAATATTTTGGAGCACTCTCCGGTGTACGACGTTTGTCTTGACCATGCAACACCCTATTTAATTGTTTAACCCTAGAATACTGGACTATATTTTACATACACTGACACTGGACTATCGTAATTTTTACGAGTATTGAATAAAACGCTTAGTTTTTGTGAAGTATTTATTCAATGAACGAAAATAGTACTACAATACATATGCATGACTATCAGAATACATTTTACTAAAGGTAAAAACATTATTTATATATTTTTTTGGCACATTCACGACATATATTTCCTCGGTGTTCTCCACAAATGGCATTTTTGCATTGATCGCAATATGTAGATGTCATACGTCTCTTTCAACTTGGACAATAGAAACAAGTTTTGCGCTTCTTCTCTAGATAGTCTGCCGTTTCAGTTTCCTCAGGTAAATTGAGGATAGAAGCAATATCTGTTCTAATATCCCGACGCAAAGTTTTTATTTTTAATCGTTCTCTTAGCCATGAATCAGCAAGGCAATTGCTTAGTTCAATCATATACTGGTATCTATTCATCGGTTTCTTGTTCAATTTTAGTGTATTTGTAGTGTAGATTATATAAGAATTTATACATGCAATATTTATCATATCGTAGAAGATCACCATTGGCCACCTCCTAGTTTTACGATTACAACACATACTCGAACACATCTGGTCGAAGGTATCTACTCCGCCTTTTGTTTGATTATAATGAACTATAATTTCTGGCTTTCCGTTTGTTGCGAGTTCAGCATTCTCATGCATCGTGGAGAGAAGCAGGACGACTTTATTTTTTTTTGGCATGTACGACACCATAGTTTTCTTTCGATCGTAACAGAAAATTGACGTGTTCGGGTTCCTTTGTTTCACATTCAAAAATTCCTGCGGGATTTCAGCTTTGTTTTTCCGAAGAGTTCCTATAATGGTCAGATTATAGGGTTCCTTCAGCAACTCGTCTGCCAACGGGATTGAGGTAAACCAATTGTCCATCGTAATATTTCTGTTACTACCCTGTACCGATTTTGTAAGTTCTCGAACAAAATGTGTCGCTAACGGTAGTCCATTTGTATTCGTTCCTTTTCCTAAATATGGACTAGCATCAATCATATATTTTGATGATGAATCACACAACATGACAATTTTTATCCCATATTTAGCCGGTTTATTTGGTATGTAAATCCTGAATGGACAGCGTCCACGGAATCCTACTAGTTGCTCATCGATTGTCAAATATGTGGATGGTGTATAAGAACTCCTACATATTTCAATAAATATTTCCCATATTTCACGAATGTGTGTGAATGAATCGGACTGCTTTCTTTCGTTTCTTGTGTCTCTCGAATCAAACCGAAGACAGTTCATCAGAAATATGAAGCGTTCTCGGCTCATGCAAGCTTTGTAGAATGTTCCAGAAACTTTTCTGTCGAACATGTATTTGGCTGATAGATGGTTATCTTTATTTGCTGCTGACCTGATCAATATTGCAAATAGAGCTTTTATTTCACTTTTTGCCGTTAGAGATACATTATAATTGCTGTGATATTTCTGAGATTGTATGGATATTTCCGCATTTGTGTACTGAAGTACGATATCTAATATTTTATCTGTGAAGAAATGCGCGAAATATTCGTCAAATGTGGAACAATTTTTGGCAGCACCTTTTGCGCCAGGTACAAAATGAATAATGTTTCTGGCTGCTGTTCTCTTAGATTGTGCAGGTATTTCTGATGACCATTTATGACCATTTTTGCCAATAAGTGAGGTTTTTGAAGGCTTTATAATGTATGAAGACTTGCCTTCAACTCTCTCAGTGTCCTCAGCAGCTGCACGTGTCGTCTCAACCTCCATTGCAACTACATTCGACTCGGTAACAGTGTCATCTTCATTTTCATTTTCTGAAGATTCTGATTCACGTAGCAAATTGTCGTCCTCAAAGTCGCTACCGTCGTCTTCAAAATCATCAGGATCGCTATCCTCTCCCCGCATTATACGTTCCAGTTCACGTTCGATTTCTGCTTGTGTCAGATTCCTTCTTGCCATTTTCTAAGAAAGCAATAAAAGGGAATTTATAACGTTGTATATATGACAAAAAAGATGACTTACCTGATCAAAAATTATTACAAAACACTAAATTCAGCGTAATATGAAAACAGGATGCCGAAAAGCACACTATACGGGAATACTGGATATTCGTAAATTTTACGACGTGCCTACGTAATAAGTAAGATAAGGGTACCAAATTCACGAACTACACCCACTATTGTTTAGCACGCTACTAAATATGAAGTTACTGGCAGGCACGTGACCATAGGCGGCGCGAGTGTTTCCGAAATCGAAAGAAGTTTAACGAGCGTCGTAAAATTTACGAATGTCCAGTATTCTAGGGTTAATATAATTATTACCAACCGTTTTAAGCAGTCGCTGTAAAATATCTCTTTTTAATTCATCATTGTGTTCACAATTAGTAAAGTGGATTTTTTCAATAATATACTGTATGTATTCTTAAAAATGTAATTTTTGTGCATATAATTGTTTAGGATATATTTAATTATATGTAATCCTTTAATTATTTCAGCCACGAAAAAATCCGTTACGTATTTTAAATTGCTGTTGCTGTATTTCTTTAGCCTAATTAATTCATCGCCCAAAGTTGTAGCTTGGGGTTTTTCCAAAATAACTTTTGCACATTGACAATTCTTGTACGTGGAACCGGCCTTCTTCAATAGATAACCGCAAACATACTTAATTGCTTGTTCTTCAAAAAGCTTCAAGGTGGAGCATAGTTGCGGAACAATTATGTTCTCACACTCGAGACTCGCTGTTCTCAATATGTTCTAAAAAAATGTAAGAAAATTGTAAAACTCTTTATTAATACAAGAAACATGTAACTATATACCTGTGTTGCAAATTTGTGGAGCGTGAGGAATATCTCGGATTGGTCATCTTCGCAATTTGCCCCGAAAGAATGTCCAGATGTAAACCCCTTAACCAAGAGACTCTTAAAAAAAAGGTGTAAAAGCCGAACACGTTGGATTAGTATACTGGCTACCTCTTTGTCTAATTTTTCCAAAAAAATTCTCAAGTGGATCCTGGTTAAATGTTCGAGGTAGCAAGCATTGAAAACCAAGAATTTTCATATATTTATAAAGATAAGCAAAATTTATAATTGTTTGCTTTAAATTTGTAATAGATGGAGGTATAAAAGTTGTGCCATTGGATTTTACACATCGAAGTGTTGTCAAAACCTTCTCTACATTTTGCCAGAACAGTATATGTTCTGAGGAATCACTAACGGCACATCTAAGGGGTTTGGCTGTATTGTCCCTGCTACAGCTCCCATTTATGCTGTCAAAAACTTTATCAGCAAACTCTATAAACTTTGCAGTTTCCATGCCATCCCTCTCCATTTTCAAAATGCCTTCCTCAGTTTCAACTTCTATACCTGTGAATTGTTTCATCAAAAATAAAGTAAGATCATTTCCTATTATTACATAGCTGAAAATGCCATAAGATTTAAAGAGGCAGCCACTGTCCTACTAAGTACCTGAGTACAGTAAGATACCTTCATTTTCTGGGCACCTTGAGGATTGATATGCCTTTCAGTTAATTTCGGCATTGTTCTTAGACTTCCCAAATACGGATCCATTTTGTATGCCTTCTGTATGTGCTCCCATTTCGCTATATATGTTTCATTCTCCATAGAGAATTTCATATTATATTTTAAAAAGTTGTTGCGTAAACCTTTAATCAAATGAGGAGCATCATAGAGAGGTATAATTTTGAAGTTTTCAATTTCGATGAAGTTGTGGCCATATTCCTCTCCACGCCTTAAATATTCTGCTTTTGTTGAATTTACCAAATACTTTATGGCCGCTACATTATTCGCTCCTTGATCACATACACTAGCAATTATGAATAAACCTGCCTTTGAACATTCTTGCACAATAATTTTTATAATATGTACAATGTCGTGAGTTTTTGTAGCACCCTGCACAAAGTTGTAGAATATTGGTTGCTTCCATTTCTTCATAAGCTCGAAGCATGAACACCTAAGAACATTACAATGTTAATAAATATTTTGCAAATCTAAACAATCATAGTAAAATATACCTGCACATGGTCAGCTATTTTATCCGTTTGTTTATAACCAAAGTCTTCAAAACCTTCAACGCTACCTGTTACCGGGTTCCATCTCAGATTTGGTTTAATGCTCATTTCATCGAATAACAGGACACAATACTTTTGCAAAGGATTTGTAGGATTTGTTCCTGCAGTTGAATTTGCTTTTGTTTGTTTGGAAATTTTCTTTGCCTCTGTTTTCAGGTCTTTCTTTGGTCTTGTATTTTTAACAGATTTTTTTTCTTCTTTCTATATTTTCTTTTTTTTTTACATAGTTCCATATTTGCAGAAGATGTTAAAACGATGGCGGACTGTTTACGTCGCTGTTTTGATGCAACAGGAATATTCGGAACTGACATTACTTCTTCCCGATATTTGGATGGTGTTATTTTTGTCGCCTCATTGTTTAAAACATTCATTTCTTCGAATATGTAATTCTCATCATTTTCATAAAAATTATCTGGTAGAACTGTGGTTTCCACAGTTTGTTCTCCCCAAGAAAACTCCTCCCGTTCTAGTAGCTGCTCGGGTGAATCGCAATCGCCGTGTGGGACTTGCTCATCTTTATTTTCCTCCGTCTCCATTTCCAGTGTCGCCTCTTCCTCTAATTGTCCTACTTCCGTTTCAGACGCATTAGTTTGTCCATTTCTATTAGAATATTAGGCACTAGCTTTCAAAGAATCACTCATTTGGAAGAAATGTTCTGGTATAATGTGCGGGTTAAAAGGATGGATGCTAGTTGTCCTAAATCCGGCACAACCATTGCCAACCGTAGCAGCTTTTGCCCAAGCTTGTCCTATTAGTCCTTCCATATGCATCCTCGTAATTGTTTTATGATGAGACCGAAA
The DNA here is from genome assembly GCA_023690525.1 of Holotrichia oblita. NCBI lineage: Eukaryota > Metazoa > Arthropoda > Insecta > Coleoptera > Scarabaeidae > Holotrichia > Holotrichia oblita. The sequence goes on from CM043023.1 coordinate 73,415,456, forward strand.
CAAAAACGATTCCGCTTCTTGCTTGAAAAAATCCTTTAACGGTTTAAAAAATGACCTATCCAACGGCTGTAGTGCCTGGGTGGTGTGACTTGGAAGGCATATTATTATTATGTTATTTTGTTCTGCAAATTCTAGAGCTTCCATAGAACAATGTGAAACGTGGCCGTCTAATATGAGGATGCATTTTCCGACACCTTTGCGAGGAGTAAAGTGGTTTTTAAGCCAGCGTAAAAATAAATCGGAATTCATATACGACGAACGTTGATTCATGTAAATCTCAGAACCCGGTGGGAAGCCTGTCAGGATTTTTCTAACTCCTTTCAGTATTAAAACGGGTGGTAGGAAAATACCTTCGGCATTATTACAAGCAATACCTAACAGATACTGTTTCACCCTTCTCGGACGCGGTTAATACATGCACATCCTTGCTTCCTTTTGTTGCAATGACATTACCGGGTTTGTTATTCAATTGAATGCCGGTTTCATCCATATTATAAATGGATCCAGGCGAATTTATTAGATCATTTTTTGTTAGTGTTTCTTTTAGTAACTCAAAAAGGTCTTTCACTTCTTCTTCTGACAACCAGGCAAGGATTTCTTTCTAAAAATGATCGTAACCAATCATAACCGGCGCAAATTTCCCTTTAGTCCCTAGGAAATGTTTTTCTAATCCTAGTTTCTCGGCAAACTGGTAGGCAAGGGTTCTTACTGTTGTTCTATTGGGAGCAAACCCAGCTTTTTCTAACTTCTGAATATGTCTCACTAACCTTTTTTCATTTTCTATTCCCAATGCTGGTAATTTTCCACCAGATACTTTTTGGTGGTTTCCTGAAGCAATCCTTCTTCTTAATGTTCTGGAAGGGATTTTAAACACACGACTTGCCTCATTCACTCCCATAGATTTATTTGCAATTGCATTCTGGAGGTCTTGTTCGGTCCATTGCGCCCTTGGGGATATAGTGAGTTTTCGAACGTATCTCCGTAACTATCCCAATCGCTAACTGGGGCTAGTACACCGACACTGGGGGATAGTTGTCCTGACCGGGTAAATTCGATAAGTTCGCAAGATTACATGTTTCGCGCCAGTTTATTTGGTAGGTTATTTTGTTTGGTATACAGCATATTCTTAAAAAATACATGGAAATATGCAAATACACATGCAAAGCCTTATTTGTGCGGATACGAATTGGCCATTTTCCCAGCACTTCACACGTACCTGATTTTAGGAGCCGTTTTCTTCGTAACAACTATAGACACACACAATTAGCTATTGTGCGTTGGCAACTACCTCTGGCGATATTATAAAGCTACAATAGATGGCTCTTAGTAATATTAGTGTAGTCTGTTTAAATAAAACCGGGGCATCTATCCCATACTGCCAACTATCCCGTACTTACCCTATGACAATGCACATTTCATTATTATTACCAATACTTAGCGAAATACCGTTGGTGTCTATTGGACACATTAGACACAAAAGAGTTGCCGCGCTAGCATCCGTTGCCTGCTTCAATTACATTACCAAGTTGGAAATTGACGTACTACCACGTACAATTGCTACGGTAGCGCATTTTTGCTATGACGTCCATTGGCCGGAAAACACCAATGTAGGCTACTGTACACATTTCTTTCAGTGTAGGGGCGCTTGATCATTATTTAAGTATGGAATCTGTAATCCAGAAGTAATGATCTGGAATCGCACTCGGATCGTATGGATATATTCCCGTGCACTTCATCGCAGAAACTCCGTTAGCAACAGTAGCTGCTCGTCCCCAGGCTCGTCCGATCAACGCTGAAACTTGATGTCGTGTCAATCTTCTTTCCCTGTGTGCTAGCTATAGTTTCCTGTGAAAAGTAGTGTTTCAGTGGTTTGAAGAACGCTCTATCGAGGGGCTGAGGGGGGACGTGGGTCGTGTGACTGGGCAAGCAGAGCAGTATCACATCATTCTGGACAGCCAGGTTCAACAGGTCGACGCTATTACAATGCGATCCATGTCCATCTAGAATCAGGAGAACTTTTCCAGATGGTTTTTTCTGTAGGAAGACTTCTTGAAACCACTTCATGAACAGTTCTGTTGTAATATATGATGATTTCTTGTTCATGAAAACGTCCGAGTCCGGAGGGAGTCCGTCCATGAACTCCAGCTTCTTGCACGTTCCCTTCAGTATCAGCACGGGAGGCAAGAAAGATCCTTCTGCATTGCAGCACGCTATCACAGGCACAGTCACATTTTCCCCTTTTTCTGAACTAGTAACAGTGTAGACATCTTTGGAACCTTTTGTAGCCACGACTTGTCCTGGTTTATTGTTTACTTGCAGGCCAGATTCGTCCATGTTATATATTCTGCCCGGTTTATCTAGTAAATTGTTATCAGTCAATACTTTTAGCAGTGTAGAAAAATATTCTTCTATATCCTTCCTATTCATACCATGTGCTCGTGCCAGTGACAGCCCTTCTGATTTGCGCAGTGACAGATTTTTATTTCTACGAATAAAACCATTGAACCAGTTGTATCCTGCTAATTTCGTCCCATGAGAAAAGCGATGTTGAATGCCCAGAGTTATATTTCTTTACTGCCTTTAGTGATTTTTAAAAAAAGAACAGCAATTGAAAAATAATCTTTTTATTCGAAACAAAAATACAACTTCTCGGGTCGACAGCTAATTACCGAATGATCTTACTTAATACAATTATTATGAAAGTGGTACAGACATCGTGTGCAAAAGTTCTAAGAATTAACATAAGCAAAGTGATAATAGTATTCTTCGTAATCTTCTTAAGCCAGACAGGTGACCTAGATTCGTAACTCCTCCGGCCTTAGAGGGAAACATCCCCTTGTGGTTGTAACTGCAAGGGATGTTTACAATCTCCTGCTTCTTTCTCCTGGACACCAAGTTCGATGCTTTCTTGCGGCAATGATCTCTTCATTCTTCTTTTCTTGATTAATAGTTTTATTACATAAAACATACATATTATACAAATGATTAAAGTTATAATAAGTGTCCAGATTGAATTTGGATTTTCATGAAATTGTATTTCATCTATTTCTTTGATTTCTTCCTTTAATGCATTCAGTTTATTAATTGTTTTACTAATATTATGTAAATGTAATTTATGAAATTGTTCTAACACATTACTTGTTTTAATTGTAGTGGACATATAAATTTTACTGTCTAATTGAGGTATCTTTGGGATTTTCAATTCTTTTTGAGATTTAAAAGTTTGTAAAGTTACATGTTCTATTTCTACTATACAATCTTGCGTTAAAGTTAACAAATAAGTTCCTAACAATTTTTCTATTTCTTGATCTCTGTCACATTTCTTTCGAATTAAAGTAGATTTTGGTATAATTAACATCCACTGATTATTTAATAACTTGATTATTTCTATGTTAACAAATTCGGTTAATTTATGAATACATTGTCCATATTGATTGGAGTACGATAGAAGTTGCACCTCGCAAGGAGATTTCGCCGTTATGCTGTGGGTTTCTTCGTGCTCGCAAATGTACTCATTTAATTTCATTTCAGTACATTTATGATTTGAATAAATAAACTTCTTATCATTTATTGCCAGATATTTGGATTCTGGTTTAATATATGTGAAATAGGTATTGTTAATTGGAATTGGTAAAGGATATAAATGATAATAATTATAGGATTCGATTTCTATCAATGGAATAGATAGTATGAAAACAATCTTATGATTCGTAACGTATGCTTTTATGTTAATTAATTTATTTAAATACTGCATTTCACTCGCTATTAGATCTATAGGTAACCGTCTTGGATCAATTTGCTTGCCGATTTCAATTACTTCCTGCATTAATTCGCTAGGCGAAATTATTGATGGATGATAAGTTTGTAACTTGCTAAAAGTTAAAGCATCTACTAAAGTATGTAACACATTATTTACACTTTCAGTTAGAAAAATTAAATTATTAAATATAGCATAAATATGCAATTGCAATTCATTTTGTATTGCATGGTATTTTGATTGATTCATTTCAAGTTCTACTTGTTCTAATCTTGATTGTAAAATAATTTGATCATTTCGAATAGAATTTACGGTTTCGTTAAATACTTTCATTGCATCTAGTGTTAATGTAATTTGCTCATCAACTATTGTTTTTAGTTTATTTTGAGAAATAATAATTTTATTAATTGCATCGTCATACCTTTTCGCGTCTTCATTATCTAAATTTCCTGTTACTGCTTTTATAAAACTACCTACTATATTAAGTGCTCCCCTTTTTACTCTATTTTTCGGAATTAACTGTTCTACCTTTTTATTCATAGTTTCTACATTATATTTTAAAATCTTACGATAATTTTCTACTTCTATAGTATAACTTTCTCTGGTTGCCTCAGTTTCCCGAGTTATATTTATCCAATAATTACTCTTATCTTCTAATTGCTTAACTCCTAATAATAATGTGTCCAAATAATGAACATTGATGAATTCCCAGTAGTTTACTGTATTCCATGTTGTTCCTAGTTTTATGGGTAACAATCCGGTGGTCTTCTGAACTTCTTCTAATGTGATGTCCCCGGTTGATCTTCCGATTCCGCTGAGGATTCTGGAACAATTCCATATTTTAAATTTCGGATATGGACTTTCTTCTCCTTTTTATTTTTATCTGTAACTACTGCTGTGTTGTTTTCGTTTACCTGTTTTACCTCATATGGGCCTGTGTATTTTGGAGTTGTTTTATTTTTAAATCCTATCGTTCGTTTAACATAAACCTGTTGTTTTGGTTCTAACGGTTTTGTCTTTGCGCTCTCGTTTCTTTTATTTATGACGTTCTCTTTTTGCTGTTGCATTTTCTTACCTAGATTTTCATACAATAATTTTAAACGATTGGTATGCCGTGTCAAATAGTTGTTATAGAATATTTTATCGTAATATACATCAAAAGGATCGTGCATTTTTGTATGACCCAAAGTTAACTCTAAAGGTGTTAGCCCTGTTGTTGAATGAATTGTGTTATTATATCCTATTACTGCTAATTTCATTAGTTTCTCTATACTTTCGTCATTATGTTGTTCTTTTAATATACGCATGTGTTCTATTAATGTTGAATGTAAACGTTCTACACAAGAATTGGAATTTGGATTATACGGTGTGGTTATATGAATCTTCACCTTGTGTGCTTCTAATAGTTCTCTCACTAAATCGTTTGTGAATTCGGTTCCTCCATCCATCACGATTTGTTCTGGTATTCCGTACATTGAAAAGTATGTTATCATCGCATCTACCAATTCGATTGCGTTCTTGCTATTTACAATAATCGCTTGCGCAAATTTAGTAAAAGCGTCAATACACGTTAAATATATTTTTCCTCCAATTACAAAAGTATCCATGTGAATTTTCTGGAAAGGTTGATCTATATTTTCGGTGATATTTAATGCTGGGCGTGGTGCCTGTCGGTCATATTTACTTCGGTTGCATCTCTCACATTTTTTTATAAAAGCGGAAATTGTTTCCTTCATATTTAACCAATAATATTTTCTTTGTAATTGTTTTAGTGTTTCGTTTACTCCCCTATGATTTGTTTTTCCCTCGTGATAATTTCTAATAGTGTTAATTTGTTCATCTACATCCGTTATTACTTGTAATTTATTTAAACAACGATATAATTTAGGTCCATTATTATTAAAATGTGCAACATAAACGTTACAAAAGTCGCGATATAATTTCTCTTGTTCGAAATATAGAAAATGTTTACCTGTGTGCATGTAGTCTCTAATAAACTCAAATATTTTTTCTTCATTGTTACTTTTAGGTATAGTTACGTTATAAATTTTCTTTCCTTGGTCTTGATTAAATACTACCGTTAGTTCGTTTAAATATGTTTGCTTGATGTGATACTGCGGATTTTTGATATCAATAGCTTCGTTCATTGATGGAATGGTATTAATGGGTTCTTCATTTTCGTTCGAATGGGTAGTGTCCACTAAATCATCTTTTCTGGTGGCTCCGTCTATTTCTTCGTTAGTATTTTGTTGTGGTAATTCTTGAAGTGATTGTTCGTCTAAGAATTCTTGAATATCTTGTAACAATTGTTCTGAGTCGTCGCCTTGATTATTGACCATTGATTCTGATTCTAAAGCGTTAAGTTCAATACGCGATAGTGCGTCTGCATTACAATTATATTTTCCTTGTTTGTATTGAATATCGAAATTATATTCCCCTAATCTAATTTTCCATCGTGCTTGTTTCGCGTTTGGTTCTTTTAGAGAATGTAGCCAAACCAACGGACGGTGGTCTGTATATATTGTAAATTTACGTCCAAATAAGTACGGTCTGAAATATTTAGTTGCCCATATTATAGCCAAAAGTTCTTTGTCAAATGTTGAATATTTTCTTTCTGTATCGCTAAGGGTTCTAGATGCGTAACAAATTGGTTTATCGTTACCTAATTTTCCCTGTGATAAAACTGCCCCTAATGCTACGTTACTAGCGTCAGTGGTTAAAATAAACGGTTTTTCAAAATCTGGATATTCTAATACGGGTTTGTTCATTAATATGTTTCTACAATTCTCAAATGCTCTTTTATAATCATTGTCAATTAGAATTTTTACACCTTTTTTCAAACATTTGGTCAATGGTTTTGTTAATTTTGCAAAGTCTTTTATAAATTTCCGATAGTAACCTACTAATCCAAGAAATGATTTTATTTCCGTTCTTGTTTTCGGTAAAGGGTATCTTTTGATCGCGTCAATCTTATCAGGATTCGGTTTTACTCCCTCTTTAGTAATAATATGTCCGAGATATGCTACTTCTTTGCGTAAGAATTCGCATTTGTCTAATTGTATTTTTAAATTAACATCGCGTAATCGCTGAAATACTTTTCTTAATTTCATTATGTGTTCTTGTAAACTGGTGGAATATACAATTATATCATCCAGATAAACGTGGCATATGTCTTCTTGTAATCCTCTTAATACATTATCCATCATACGTTGAAACGTCGCTGGTGCGTTCTTGAGTCCAAAACTGAGTCTTTTGAATTGATAGTGACCTTGTTCTGTGGAAAATGCCGTTTTCGGAATGTCCTTTTCTGCCATTTCTATTTGGTGGTAGCCTGAAGCTAGATCTAATGTAGTGAAGTATTGAGCTCTTCCAAGTTTATCGAGAATATCGGTAATGTTAGGTATTGGGTATTTATCGTCGATAGTTTGGTCGTTAAGACGTCTATAATCGATTACCATTCTATATTTTAATTTTCCCGATGCATCCATCTTCTTTGGAACTAAACTTACTGGTGCGGACCATGGACTGCTGCTCTCTTCGATTATATCCTGTCGTAATAGGTTATTTACCTGTTGTTTAATTTCTGATCGTTGTTCCGGTGTTTTCCTATAGGGTTTCATATAAATTGGGTTTTCGTCTTTTAAATTTAGCGTATGTTTCACATTATTTGTAAATGTTAAAGGTAGCAATTCGCTATAACATATATCTTTGTATTCAGTACATAATTTACTTATCAAATATTTTTCTTCGCTATTTAAATGATTTAATCGCAATTTTTCATGAACATTTTTGTATTGAATTTGCTCTACTTGTCGTGCGCTAAAAGATGTTTTATTAGTTTCTTTAGAATTTCTAATAGGTTGATATAGTTCTGCGTCAATGGGACTTTGTATATCAAATTCGACTGGATAGTTATTAAAATTGATTGCTTCCGTTATAGCATGGAAGTCTTGTGCTTGTGCTAATGAATAAGGAATTTCAACACCCGGTGCTACTCTTTGGTGATTGATTATAACGTTTGTGAAATTTTTAGTGATTGGAATTTTTACAATTTTTCTTTCACGCGGTCCTAATATTAATTTACTGCTTTCCCAATATATTTTTATGTTGCCAAATTTTGTTTTAAGTACTTCCCCTGGTACATCTATTACTGCTTCTAGTTGTTTCATTAAATTTACGCCTATTAGTCCATCATATTTTTTTGAAAAATCAAAGACGTGGAATTTCAAAGTTTGTCCAATTGCGTTAAAAGTTTTTAAACTGGGTATGTTAATAACGAAATCATGCTGTGTAGTTGCATGCGCGGTTTGTATACTGAAGGGTTCGTAAGATACATAATCCGTGAAATATTCGTTAAGTTTTTGTGTACTAATCATTGATTTAGATGAACCTGTATCGATTAAAAATTTAGCTTTGATTTCAGGTAAAATTATGAAAGGTAATTTTGTCGCGGTATTTGTATTTAGTTCAATAGTTTCAGGGTTTTCGGTGTTGTAGTTGTTTCCGTAGTTTAATTCTTCTCCGAGGCCGTTATATGAAAATTTACGTTGTCGTCTTCGGAATATAGTTGGTATGGTGTGTTTTCTGTATATTGTTGTGTATCAGTACCTGCTGCTTCACTTCCATCGAAGTATTCGGAGTAATTTCCTTCTTCTTCGTAAGTAGTACCCTCTTCTTGTTCCTGCTCTTGGTAATGCAGTTCTTCTGCTTTCCAATTTGGCTTTCCTGTTGATTTAAACTGGAACTGTGGATTTTGCGGTAGTCTTTTCGTCATAGAACTTCCTAATTCCATCGGTGTAGGCTTTGTTTGTTTCCTCTGTTCTAATTGTCCTGGTGTCTTAGCAAATTTGAAACTTGGGCTAGGATTTGGCCGTGGTTGCCATGACTGCATTGGTGACTGCATGGGTCGATTGAAATTTTGATATGCTCGTGGTGTAAATGAAGCTATTCCTTGTGGTTGCGCGAAATTTTGTTGTCGATTGATTGGAAATACGTTTGGCGTACGTGTTGCGTGATTATTCGCGGAATTTTGGTGTAATGGAATTTGTTGTTTAATTGGTTTGAACTCTGTGCGATTTACATTACTAGGTTGTTTAGTAAAGTAACTAAAGTTTTCTTCTTCTAACACGTATGACATCGCGGTTTCTATGTCGGCTGGATTACGAAATCTAACCCTATGTCCGAGTTCGCCAAATTGCGCTATCCCTCTTAGATAAGTTTGCAATATTGTACCTTTATGAATTTCCGTTTTTACCTCGCGTTTATTTGCATTTGCTTCTGACGATTTTACTTTTGTTAACAATAAATTTAGCATATTTTTACATCTAATCCCGAAATTATAAGCTGTTTCTGCTCGTTCTGGGCGCATTTGCATTAAGTCTTGGGTCAAACAAGTTTCTGTTCTTTGATCGCTAAAATTGATTTCTAATAATTCTTTTAAATCTAGCCAAGAGGTTATCATTTCCTTACTTCCTACAAGTTGTAACGCTCTACCTGTTAATTTTGATTGAAATAATCGCAATAAAAATTCGTTAATCGGATCTGTTGGATCGTCTGCATTACGAAAGGTGGTTATTAAATATTCGCAAGCACTAAAATACATTGAAAGTGTATTAGGATCACCCTCATAATTTGGAATAATGTCACAATGGTTTTTAGTAATATCTCTTACTGTAAGTACCATATTTGGAATGATGTTACGTACTTCGTCTAATGAAATGTTGTTAATTCTTTCAGATATTTCAGTCAAAATGCTGTCGCTTAAATTTTGATCGTAATCGGTTTCTAATGTATCGATAGACAAGCAATCTGAGTCAATATTCGAATCGTTTTCCGTCTCTGACATACAAGTGCGAAATAAGGTATATACAAAAGCTTACGTTAGTTGCGGTTGGGTTTTCTGGCAAGAAATGAAATTGTTCAAATTGTACTTACATTAAAATGAATTGGTACATTTGCGTTTCGTTTTTCTTTCTTGCTTCGTTTCTTTCTTCGCTTCTTCCTTCGTTCCTTTCTTCGTTTCTTTCTTCGTTTCTTTCTTCGTTTCTGCGGTTGCGGTTGTGGGATTCGATTTTTAGAAACCCGTGGGTCCGATATCTAGGTCCCGTCGGTGGAGTCGATGCTAGATCCCCCGGATTCGGTACTGCTTCTCGCCGATTGTTCGCACGTCGCTTAGGAGTTTCACTAATCACTGCGCGAATTGTTTTTCTGTTTCAGGTTCGTTTTGTGTAAGTCGTCGATACGAGCCGAAAATCAAAGATTTTTATTTAATTATTCGTCACAAAAATCCGAATGACTGCGCCAGTTATATTTCTTTACTGCCTTTAGTGATTTTTAAAAAAAGAACAGCAATTGAAAAATAATCTTTTTATTCGAAACAAAAATACAACTTCTCGGGTCGACAGCTAATTACCGAATGATCTTACTTAATACAATTATTATGAAAGTGGTACAGACATCGTGTGCAAAAGTTCTAAGAATTAACATAAGCAAAGTGATAATAGTATTCTTCGTAATCTTCTTAAGCCAGACAGGTGACCTAGATTCGTAACTCCAGCTTCTCTGCAAACTCATAAGCCATTTCTTTCAAGTCATTTCTATCAGGAACGACGCCAACTTTTTCCAGAGCCTTAATGTGGTTGACTAACCTACACTGATAGAACATTTTTTTAAACCAAAGCAGTCTGCATTAATTCAAAGAAATCTTGCTTTTAAATAAATATGTTTTCACCAATACCAAATTATTTCTTTGATATATTTATTTGCATTAAATAAACGTTCCTTAAAAAAAGAAAGAAAACAATATTTAAGTCAAGAAAACTATTACGTTACATAAATAATGCGGTTTTTCACAACTAAAACATGCATTGTTTAGATAGAAGTATTACTCGTTTCGTTCAAAAAATTTATATGCTCGTCTTTAAAATACAATTATTTTCAATTAAAGGAACTTCATTTTGAAGCAATCTAACATACGTGATTGAATGGAAAGAATATTACTTTGGTTTGAATGCACAAGGTAATTGATAGAATTAGATCTATATTAATTTGAAATTTTTTTTTGACTGAATCCTTTGATTAAAAGTTTGTCTTAATTTAAACAGCACAAGAAATTCCATTAAAAGTTCAAGCGCTTTTATATTGACAATAGGTAACATATATATTGTTTCTTGGATTCGTTGCTGTTTTTTACGTTTTCTGAGTATTGAGAAATAAGCATTCAATATAAAAGCGACTGGATTTTAGGTGCAGACTATCGCCATGTTTAAATTATGACAAATTTTTCGAACAACCATTCGAGCGCTGTGTAGTATAAGTATATAACCAAAACTTACTGTTGCAGTCGCATTTTTTCAAATTTAAAATTTCTTTTAAACGAATTTCAGCGAAGAAACCAATAAAAGTGTACACACATAAAAACGAGAAGATAATTTTAATTGACTTTTTATAGCTAAAGTCCTAGCAGTATTTTTCCTACAGGTAACTATTCTGGCATTTAATTTTAATTCTTTGTGTTTGGCTTCAAACCTCATACACCAGATATTACGAAGGGGATCTACTTTACTTATTAAATTTGGATAATGTAAAAGGAAGTGGTGTTTAGGTTTCAATAACTTCTTAAATAAACTTAAATATAAATTATTATCCTCACTAATTAATGTTCGTAAAAGAGTAATAGTTTGTATATGAATTGTTGAAGATAAACAGATACTTACAATTCCAACCATATTTATATAAAATTGTCAAACTTCATCGTTTTTTGGTATTTTATCACTAACAATTAAACCAAAATTTTGTACTAGCGCCGACAGCATCTCTGAGGAGGATATGATCAGGTAACCATTCTTTAAACTAGATTGCTTTATTTGCGGTGGCGTATTTTGATTATTAAAATTAAAATATTTAATTCTATTATTTAATATTTCCAGGTCAACATATTTTTGGTTAATCATATGCGATATTATTTTTGCCATGTCATAACGACACACTTCTTCAAGGAGGTCATGCATAATATCTTGTGATATATTTCTTGTTACGTGGAAGTACGGAGAGTCGTTGAATATGCAACTCGCTTTTACTCCATTCGATAAAGATATTAAATCTTCATTATAGTTGACTTCATTTCGTAAGTATTGGGCATCTTCCAATACCTGTTTTTCCGTTAATTTTTTGTCTGCTCTGCAAACTCTACAAAAATAATTACCGGAAAAACTTTCATTATAACCAAGTATTTGATTAAGACCAAGGTTGTCTCCTACAATTACAGCAACAATAAAATATATTTGCATTTCATTATCTACATTTATAGAAATAGGTACCAATATTTCTGAGATATTTCAATTCCTTGGTTAGTTCTTCAAACAATTTTTCATTAGGTACCAAAAGATACCCTGTCATTGGAATAGAATAATTGGGCCAGAAATATATTTTCTATTAGTTTTGAAGCATATTGTGGGGGTATCAAACCAACTGTATAATATACTGCTCCCAATTTGTAGTCTCCAGCATGGGAACCTAATGGGTTGCAAACTTCGAAATCGTCGTAGTAAAGTATTAAAGGCAAAACCAATTTATTAGAAAAATTTACTAATATATTTTGCCACAAGCTACATTGCGTTATATTTTCTATATAATCTGATTGATATGGAAGTGAATTTTTATACTCCATTATTGCATTTAAAACACCTGGTACCTACTTCTAAAAATAGCATCAATGTCTTCCGCATGGGTGTAAATGCTAAGTCACAGTTTCTAATTTGTAATTCCATATTTCCATCAATTGTAGATCTTCCAGAATTTGGTATATTACCTAGTATAACAGATACAGGTTTTACGAATAAACCTTTCTCTGTGAAATATTTAATTTACTTGTATTCCGTAGCAAAATGCTTGAAAGGATCCTCAATGAGAGTTAGTAACTTTGAAATATCGACAGGTATGTCAGACGGTTTAAAATATTGTTGTAATTCGTTTTTCAAAAGATTTGTAGAACAAAAAAACAAATTAGGGAGAGTAACCCAAGATAGGACAGTTTTATTCAAAAGTAAAAATTCGAAAATCTATATATATTGAAAAAACTTTATTATAATAAAGTGAAACTATATGCTAATTATAACTTATCTTAATAACACAAATAATAAACAAATGAACGAAAAGGCCTATTTTTAATTAAAAAAAAATGATTTAATGTCCCATCTTAGGAAGCCGGTCTCTTAAGATGGGTCGACGGGTGTCCCAAGAAGGGACATTACATTTCACAACTGCGACAGGTAAAATACAAATCATCTATTACTCCACAACACTCGTGAGCCCACTCTGAACATAAATGGCAATTGTACCAGTCTTCGTTACTCTCTGCGTACTTTTCTCCACATACAGTGCAACTGGTATTATCATCATCAGTTGTGGTGATCAAATTATTGTCGATCGTATCTGTAATCTCTGACTTTTGAGCACTCCGGTTATTATTATCATCAATAGTTAGAGCCCGTTTAGCAGATTTAGTATTTTTCTTATCAAGTGTGGTCTGCGATGCTTCTAACTCAGTTTTGTTTGGCGATTCTGTGAGTATCGTGGATTTCAGTGAACGTCTAGAAGAAGTCTTTCCTTGTTTTTTCATTGCTTTTGCTAGGGGACTTATGTCAGTTACTTTTACCTTTTGCAACAAGACCTGTTTAGGAGTTATTTGGCTTTTCCACTTCGTTACAAGAGTTGATATAGGTTGGTCGTCTTCGGAATCGCTGATGCTTCCAACTGAAATCGAAGCCAATTGTTTCGACGTTGAAGGAGTTGGATTCCTATCATACAATGTTGTATTTGTCGACGTAGAGGTTTTACCCCGATTAACTCTGATGGCTTGAGGTATGGTTGGTAATGCATTTTCTTGCATCTCGGTGTTTTTAGAGGGTGCAAATTCCCAATCCTGGAATATATCCTCATTAAAGGGCCAAATCCCAGTTACTCGAAACCCATTTACCGCAGTTTGTACACATGATGCTAATGCGAACGCTTCTGTAACAGCACCTGCAATTTGATAGAGTTCGAATGTACGACCGCAATGACTTTTTAGCCGCCTAGTAAGGTACAAATCGTAGTAACTCATAAATGACTTAAAATAACAAACGTCCAACGGTTGCATTTTATGTGTACAATGCGGCGGTAGTCATAATAAAATAACGCCATTTTCGCGACAAAAGTTTATAACGTTTAAACTTTTTGTATGTGAACAGTGACCGTCCAAGATAATAAGAATCGGGCACCCCTTCGACGGTCTGGTTTGTTCGACAAAATATTTCATGAACTGTAAAAATACCTCACGATCCATCCATCCGTTGTCTTGTGGGAAAGCCGGTGTTGTGTTTAGGCATCCGATAAATTAAAATAAAAGACGGACCTATATGCGAACAAGTTTATTTCGAGACTGCCGCTGTAGTGTATTTCGACAAGGCATGCATTATACAAAAACATTCACGTCACATCACAAAAACATGATATAAAAAGATTTACTTTTATACATACATTACACCCTTACTTCTAAATTAATATTTAAAATCTACAAAAACCAAAGGTTCCGGTTCTACCTATGTATATTTAGCAAACTCTAAATCTAAGGAACTCCTACTACAAATCTTTCTGGGGCTTTCAGTTGGCTACGTCGCCGCAATTGTCTAGGCGTCATAGCGGTCGCAACCGAGGATCCACTCAAACCGTTTCCAACTTTAGGGGTCTCATCTTCCTGAATTAATTCCGGCAATGGATCCTCGCCTACGTGATCCCCTTCTAATGTGGACCGAGGGATGATGCCACAGGCTGCACTATTTTCAACTACCATGTAATTATGATTTGTTTTCAATTGGTTAATGTGGCGCTTCCACATCATCCCTCCGTCCACCTCCACAATGTAAGTTCTTCGACCAATCACTCTGCAAATCCTACCTTTACACCATTTAGGAAATTTAGATCTATAGTCGCGCACCCAAACCCTATCGTGTACTTGGTAAGAATTTTGTCGTTTCCCCTTATAATACCTTTGTTGCTGCGTTTGTTTATTTAATACCTTTAATCGTGTTGAGGGAAGCCACAAGTCCAACCTAGTACGCACATTGCGACCCATCAACAATCTAGACGGCGTTTCTCCAGTGGTAGTATGCGGAGTGTTTCTGTACTGTAGCAAGAAGCGATTTATTATTTGCTCTATCTCCAGTTTAGGATTTTCATTTTTACTCTTCTGTATCGTGCGCTTCATGATCTTCACGGCGCTTTCTCCCAGCCCATTGGTAGCTGGGTAATACGGAGCCCCAGTTATATGGGATCAATTGGACCAAAGTAATCAGCGTGTAAACGAACCCATGGATCCTTAGGCCAATTCCATGTTAGTAACGCTGCTTTAGGTGGGTTATCCATATACACTCCGCGACACTTGATTAAACGCAATATCTATAACTTCGCTAAAAAAATACTTCCTTAATTTTTATGTTTAGTACCGGTAATCTACTTCTTTTTTAAGTAAGTATTCCAGAGTAGAAGGACATTTGCTACAATTTACCTTAACTAATAAATAATATTTTAAAAACTGATGCGACATTTGATTAAACGCAGCAAAATAAAACAAAGAAGTTGTTGGTAAAAAATTTATTTAATAATGGGTATGGCTACCATTCTTACTTATTACCTCTACCATCCTATTTGGTAACGACTTGTACAAATTTTGAATAAATTCCAAAGGAAGTTCTTCCCATGCTTGTAGAATGGCCACTTTCAATTGCTCCTTATTTGGAAATTGCTTTCCACCACTGTAAATCCTTCGGGATAACCATCCCCACACATTCTCGATAATGTTGAGGTCCGGAGACAACGGCGGCCACGGCAATAAAGTGATGTCATTGTCCTCAAACCATTCTTTTACAACCCGGGCAGTATGCGCTGGCGCATTATCTTGTTGGAAAACAAAGTTATCGGTGTCCATTTTATTCTGAATTACACCTTTCATGTTTTGGATTAATTCCAGGTACTTTCGAGCATTTAGAGATCCCTCAATAAAAATTATTTCTACGGTACCTGAATAAGAAATTGCAGCCCAGACCATAATACCTCCGCCGCCTTGAGCTCTCCGTGATATTACTTTGGCTTCTTTTCTCAAATCATGCCAATAGTACTAAAACCCATCAGGTCCATCCAGACTAAATCGCTTTTCATCCGTAAAAATGACTTTCTTCCAGTCTACATTCCATTGAATGTGTTGCCTCGCGAAATTTAGTCGACCTTCTCTGTGCCGGGCAGTTAAAACCGGGTTTTTTTTCAGTTTCAACCGACGAATGATGGGGGACCTTTTTAAAACTCTTTGCACTGTCCTTACAGATGCAGAAGTTCCTGCAGCATCCCGAATTTGACGTGCCGTCGCCGTTGAATTCGATGCTATTCTAATAATTTTCCGTCTCTCCCGTTCAGTAGTGGCCGTTGTTGTCCGTCCCTTCCGTTTTCGGCCGTAATTTTGCTTATCTCGGAGATAATTACGTATTGCGTAATCACTCCGTCTTAATCGTCTAGCGATTTTTCTTATTGAATAATTTTCGTTGATTAAAACATCAATTTGTGCTCTTTCTACTTCCGTAAGCGTTTTCTTGCGCCCCATAGCGATACAAGTACGACAAATTATTCGTATAAGCTCACTCTATCACCTTTAACTAAATTTTCGATTAAAAAACTTTGCTTGTATCGGTTACACACAGATAACAGATGTGCGTTTAATCAAATGTCGCAGTAATTCTACTCCTATCCCCTCAATCCCCCCCAACGCTACTAAACCCCGTACTTACCAACAGCAGGTACCGGCGGGATTTGCAAGAACTATTAGGATGTATGTAATAGTACATTTAAAATTCTATAGATTCTTACGGAAACTTTGGTTTTGAGATATTTATGCTTGCGTTTAATCAAGTGTCGCGGAGTGTATATAGCGCATGATTCACAATTTTTCGCTAATGCCTCGATTTCTTCATCCATCGAAGGCCACCACACATATGAGCGCGCTAAAGATTTCATTTTTACGATACCCATATGTGCACTATGCAATTCCTTCAACAACACGCTGCGTAACTCTTGGGGTACCACCAGTCTATATCCCCACATTAAACAATCTTGTTCTACAGAAAACTTTGTTTTTCTGATAAAATATGGTCGAAACTCGATACTTGGTGCAACCGTAGGCCATCCGTTTCTTGCATAAAACATTACTTTACTTAAAACCATATCAGATGCCGTATATCTCTTAACCTGTTCATAATTAACTGGAATGTTAGATTCTTTCAAAAAATTCAGATATGAAATCTCAGAGTGCAAAGGCAAACTCCCAATGCAATCGTCATCTTTTCCGGTTTCTACTGCTGACCTGGACAAAAAATCTGCTATGTTATCCTGCGACCTTACGTATTTTATCTCGTAGTCAAAAGCTGACAAAATGTGAGCCCATCTCTGTAGACGGTTGGCTGCAAAAATCGGCAATCCGCGTTTATCCCCAAATATCGCAAGTAGTGGTTTATGATCCGTACACAAAACGAATTTCTTACCGTAAAGATATTGAAAAAATTTCTTTAAACCGAACATAATTGCCGCTGCCTCCTTCTCAATTTGCGAGTACTTCAACTCGGCCGAAGTTAACAAACGAGAGGCAAATGCTATTGGTCTCTCACGTTTTTCATCACCGATATGACTAATAGTGGCCCCTAGCGCATAATGTGATGCATCCACTGTAAGTTTAATTTGCCGAGAACTATCAAAGTGGGCCAGCACTGATGATGACAATAATAATTCTTTGGCTTTCTTAAAACTAGATTCACATTCCCGTGTCCAATCCCACGCAACATTTTTTTTAATAACCTATATAGTGGCCTTAAAATATCGGACGCCATTGGCAAAAATTTACAATAAAAGTTTATCATACCGAGAAATGATTTAAGTTCTGTAACATTATGCGGACGTTTTGCTTCGTTGATTGCCTTTACCCGTACCCCAGATGTGTGCAACCCATGTTTATCTATCACGTGACCCAAATACTCGACGGATTCTTTGAAGAAAAAACATTTTTCTTTTCTTACTCGTAATCCACATTCATGTAGACGTTCGAAAACCTGTTTCAGCCGATTTAGATGTTCTGCATCATTTTTTCCTGTAACTAAAATATCGTCTAAAAAGCAAACTACGCCGGGTAGAACAAACATTTGGTCCATAATATTTTGAAATATTGCCGGTGCACACGTAATACCATATGGCAACCGCGTATACGAAAACAGACCTTTATGTGTTGATATTGTTACTAACTTCCTAGACTCTTCGGTAAGTAAAATTTGTTGATACGCTTCTGATAGATCGATTTTCGAAAATTTTACTCCTCCTTGTAACTGAGAAAATAAGTACTCGATACGAGGCAAGGGAAAATGTTGAACCTGTAATTGTGGATTTAAGGTGATCTTGAAATCCCCACATATTCGTAATCCACCCCCTGATTTTAGGATGGGTACAATTGGCGTAGCCCATTCCGAAAATTCGACTGGTACCAATACCTTGTTATTTACCAGTCTTTGAATTTCTTCTTCTATCTTACATTTCATTGCAAAAGGCACTGGTCGCGGCTTATAGAATTTAGCTACCGAGTTTTCTTTCAGTTTTAACGCTACTTCAAACTTATTAAATGTGCCTAATTCATTTTGAAAAATTTCACGATAATGGTGCAACAAACATTGTAAACTACCGGAAGAACCTACATTGCTTACATGGTCTGTACATTCAATATTATTCATATAATTACTCTTAACTTAGTGTCTTAATTTAGTAATACCTAAGCTAAGCATACTTAAGCCGTTTCTACCAATCAGAGGAGGTCCTCCGTTCTTAATTAGGAGAACCCGGGGCGGAACGGGGTACGTAACGCTCTACACTTCATACTAGAAAAAGTTTTGGTAATTAAAAAACACTTTTTGCATAAACAAATTCTTTGGGATTTATTCTTTACATTGAACTATAGAAATGAAAAAATATTACAATATTTAAAAAGTAAAAATGGTTTAAAAAAAAGTACATATTGCCCCATCTCGCCCCACCATTGGGGCGGAATGGGGTTAGGTCATTTTACATTGGAGCGGAATGGGGTAGGTAAGTATTTTACAGTTCATTCATCTTGGCAAATTTCACAAATAAGGACTACTTCATCGTCTTCACTATCAACACCAGCACAGGAGTTGTGGGCCCACTTCTTACACTTCACGCAGCTTATCCAACCTTCAAAAGACTTAGAATAAAATTCTCCACAATATAAACACTCAGCGTCATCTCCACCATCATCGCTAGAATCATCATCTTGTTTTTTGCATTTCTTAACTCTTTTGTTGTTGCTTAGTTGCTCTTTATTTTCTTTATTCATACGTTTATTGATGCTTTTCTTTGCTCTGCTATTTCCACTTTCAAGTTTTTTGCTCTTGAACAGTTTCGCCTTTGCCTTTTCTATTCTTTTTTCGCTTCCTCTTCTTTCTTTTCCTTCTCTTCCTCTAATTCGTTTTTGTAAGGGATTCTGTTAAAATCGCTGTCTTTCCTTTCTTCCGAACTATTCTTTTGCCATTTTTACTTGTTGCTTTTGGGATGGGTAAAATTAACTCAGGTGATGCCACTTTGAATGCAGTTTTTTCCTGCTGGTGTAACTATTTTTTCTGGAACATCTTTCCAGAATGAGCAGCCTTGTGGTTCAGCAGAATGTTCTTGAGGACTATTATCTTCAACATTTTGAGAGCGATCAGTCTGTGGGTTATTCAAATTGCCTTCATCATGCCTTTTATCATCCATGGAAACATTCAAGTTATTTATATTCATAAGCTCATTGACACCAACCATAGCTTCGCTAGAGTTCTCTACATTAGGCATAGTATTAAGATGAGAATCCAAGTTAGGCCTATTGGTTTCTGAAGTTGCAGCCATTTGCTTAGTCTCTAATCTTATATCGGTAGTGTCCGATGGCAAGAAATGGGACTCAGGAAAAATATTCTTGTTTGGTGGCCAGATTCCAGTTTTTTCAAAGCCCTTCAGAGCAGTTTTCATCGTTGCTGCTTGGATGAAAGCAGCACCAAAAATAGAAGAAATCTGCCATAGTGTGACAACCTTGCCAGGATTACAACGGAGCCATTTTCGCAATTCTTCTCCGTAGTACAAGCTGAGGGGTTTGAAAAACGATACATCCAACGGCTGTAGCCTGTGGGAAGTATGTGGAGGTAGGCAAAGAAGAATAACACCCTCCTTACGTGCCAGGTCTATTACCTCAAGACTTTTTGTGTGTGTGGTGTGGCCATCTAATATTAGCAGCGCAGGGGATTCCTTGCTTGATTTCGAAAACTCAATAAATTTGTTGAGCCACTTCAGGAACAAGTCTGAATTTATCCAGCCACTATCGGATACTTCTGCCCATCCTCCAGGTGGAAGTCCTAGTTCAAATTCTTGCTGTTTCCTTTTCCTAGGAAATATTAGCATTGGGGGCATGAACATTCCCGCAGCTGACACACACACAAGACCTGTCACAGTTTGCCCTCTTTCAGAAGAAGTGAGCGCTCCAACTTGACGCTTTCCTCTTAGGGCAATAATTTTAGATTGACTTTTGGAATTCACTGTAACACCTGTTTCGTCGCAGTTGTAGATTTTTTCACCAGTCAAGCTATGTTTGTCAATGACTTTCTCTAACAAAGAAAAGAACTGATTAACTGCCACCTTATTAAACCCCATAGCTCTTGCTCCAAAGGTCGCTTCAGGCTCTCGAATGCTTAGATTCGGATGTCTAGCTAAAAAGTTTTTTACCCAGTCTTCTCCAGCCATGCATTTTTCATTACTAAATTTATGAGCAAAATTATTCCGTAAAGCCAGCTGATACGTGTGACAACACGGACTTATTTTGTGATAATATGTGTTTATAATCTTGGGCGCCACGGTAAGTTAACAAATCCCCCTGTGAACCCACAACGACGGACGTTACTGATACCGAAAGAATAAACTAATTCCCCTGACTAGCAAAATGTCGGTAGCAATCGCTCTAACGAAATCAAGAAAACAGATACTTACTTTACAAACTTTCTTATAATCTTTTCCTAATACGTTCTCAGGTGCGTGCGGTAAATGGAGGATTTACAGTATTTAAACAATAATTAATAACACAAAACATGCAATCTGATTTACCACTGAATAAATGAAAATGCAACAAATGAACAAATAACAAATATATTAAATAAAATAACTGAATAAATATGTAAATACAAAAGTTAGAAAATATTGAACAGAATCTTAACATTAACAATGCACCTATCTTACTCTTACTATAACTACGCACGCGTTTAATTTCTAAATAATTACAACGGAAAAATATATATATATATATACGTGATAGTGAACTTAACAACGAACGCGGAATCAATTTAACTTTAATACAAATGATTCTATTTATTACGAGCTCGTATTCGTAGCATATAATAGTTTATTGGCCAAATACCTGTACGTACGTATTCTTCGCTTATCTGCGTATACTTGCTGGCGTTGATTCGACCCACCCAGATGTCCGCTTCCTTCTTCGCCTAGTCTATGGGCTTCGGGCGTGTCCTTTCTCGTTTGCTGCTTATCAGTATTTTTATTTATGACTTCGTGCGGGGTATCCCCGTGAACACGGCCTTTTTGTACTGATTAATTTACCAAACGTAATAACACTGGTACACTAACTAGCCCTGAACTGGCAAATATGTGGAACTAACTGCGAAGCGAACTACTCTCTGTGGTGGCCTAGCGAAAAGTGTTCTTTTTTAGCGGAGGAAACGATGCGAATCCCTACGCAGGTACAGCTTACACCATAAGTCACATGTTTTTACAGTTGACGGTTAAAACTATTACAATTTGAAACTATTATAATTATATGAATGATTTAACATAGGGAACTTATATATGATTACGGAATATATTCAAATAGGTGCATTTTATTTCTTAAATTATAAATAATATCCTTTACTACATTTAATAAATATCTGTTTCCCTTGTCAGGTTAATGCGATTGAAAAATAAAATAATATAAAATATCGCGTCCCGTTACAGTACCCCCCTTACTTTTTTCGCGATACCGTAGCGTCCTCGTTATTTATCAAGGAAAAAGTAGTTAATCACTCTTATTTACATATGTACAATCCTTATTCGTTTAGTCCTTGATCGGTTCTTATATCGTCATAAGTTGATTCCAGTCCGTTACATATCGTTTATCCGGATCACCTGGCCAACAAGCATTTTCATCCACTAGTCGTAATATTGCGTCAGGTTTGTCGTACAGTTGAAGAAATTTCTTCCTATCTTTTACGAGCGCTGGCACACATTTTCCTCCTCGGTATATTATCGAATTGATTCTATGGTTGTGGCTATTTCTTAGTTGGGCCGCTCTATTCTGCAGGCGTTCCTCGGCTAATAATATTTTTCCATCCTTAGGTCTATTAGTCCTATTTTGGCCTTTGATTAATTGTTTGATAAAGTGTTCAGGTCGTTTGTCTTCTATATTTTCTAAAGTCTTCAGTTGTCTTTTGCAGCTGGTGACATCTATCGCAACGTTATCCTTCCGTTGGTTTTCGGCAAAGTCCAATCTTTGGTTTACGATATTCTGCTGATCACATTGGTCCATCAATACATTGTGTGATTTTGTGTCATCTGATTTTTCATAATTTCCATGCTCAAGTGTCACTAATTGTGTCTCTAAGTATGTTGTCATCCAGTTGTTTGTCTCTTTTTCTACGGCCTGTTGTCTCGCCTTTTCTCGTTCTTGTTGCATCCTATCCCATCTGGCACTTAAGACGTCTTGATTTATTTGGGTGCTCATGGTCATATTTTTTTCTATAGTTGTTTCAATCGGGTATTGTGAGCTAACAGTTTCCTGCTTCAGTACAGACAATTGATTTTCGACTTCCATTTCTACGCCCTTTTCCAAATCGGTGTTGGTTTCTTCTTTATGTTCAGGACAGTTTCTGTTTAAAATGGACGCCAGTTGTTGTAGGTATAATCTTCTATCTCGTATTTGGGTGTCTCGATCAGGTGTATATTTTTGTAATTTAATTCGTTTCATAGGCTCCGCTAATTTTAGGTGCAGAAGGTTGGGAGCTCTTACTTCTGCCTTTCCTCGTTTCCCGAATCGGAGTAAGGTGACGGATTGCGAGGTCTCCTACCTCTATCGTGGCCTCGTGATCTATTAGAATTTCTCCCTCTATTAAACATCTGAATGTTCCTGGGGTTATCGCGTCTATCGTCCCCCTGTTTGGCCTATGATCTCTATCTTGGATTTTCTCCAGCAGGTTTATTAATCCCTCGACTGTTTCAATTTTGGCTCCTAATAAGATATTCTCTACTTCAAATGGGAAATGCTTTATCAAGGCTTCTATTAATAGAGACTGACTTATGGGTGGGTCCATATAATGCGTCTTCTTTACCCAGTACCATGCGTGATGAGTCATTGTACCGAAACGGCTATTATAAATTCTAGGCCTTAACAATTCCGCCAGGGCCCTCTTCTGGACGCCGTCAGACCAATACATTTTCAACAGGTCTCTCTTGAGATCCTCCCAGGTATGCCACTGGTTTTTCTTACTATTCGCCCATATTGCCACATCACCTTCCAACTGGTCTATGGCAAAGTCCAATTTGCGGTCTTCAGGAGTCGCTCGGATTTTAAAATGTCTGTCCATAGCTTCTAGGAACTCTTGGGGTTGAGTACCTTTATTGCTACCGTTATATGTAGGAAGTTTTCTTTCTTCAACTATTCTCCCTATATTTATCGGCGCTCCATTCCTAACTCCTTCAACCTTCTTTTCCAAGTCATGTTGAATTGCTTCCACTTTTTTATTTACTTCATGGTTAATTTCTTCTCTTTCATCATTCCATGTAATTTCCCATTCCTTTCTTAGTATGGATGTTTGCTTCTGGACTTTTATTTCTATGTCCTTTTCCAATTCGGTTTTAGTCTTTTCTTTAAACTCTTCCAATTCTTCTTGCATTTCTTCCTGCTTTTTTAACACCTTATTTTATATGTGTTGGTGCGATTCTTCAATATCTTTTCTAGTTTGTTTTCTCACGTCGTCCAATTTCTTATTCAATTGCTCATTATTCTTTTCATTTTGTAGTCTTACGTCGTCTAGTTTTTTATTTTGTTGTCGGACTTGTTCTGTTGTATCGTCCATCTTTTTTGGTTTGTTTCTCAGCCATGTCGTCCATTTTTCTGGTCATTAGTTCCAACATATCCATGATACTCTTCGGATTGTCCCTTGCCTGGGCTAGTG
The DNA here is from genome assembly GCA_023690525.1 of Holotrichia oblita. Taxonomy (NCBI): domain Eukaryota; kingdom Metazoa; phylum Arthropoda; class Insecta; order Coleoptera; family Scarabaeidae; genus Holotrichia; species Holotrichia oblita. Next base: position 73,439,534 of record CM043023.1, read on the forward strand.
GCATGTCTTCCACTGCATTCATTGAGTCCGTGCTTCCAAATTCCTCCTGATCCTTCTGACTAGTAGTGTCTTCAATGACAGGTTCGATGGTTGCCATTTCTCCTCTTCTTAGCGTTCTTCCGCTTCTTAGGTACATAAACTCCTTTATTTTATTAATTTCCTTTGTTAGTGACAAAAAATACCAAGTTCTTTTTTATCTCTATTTAATAACAATATATTAAATACAACGCGGCTCGGATAAAAATGCAACAAAAGTTAAAATAATACAACAAGGCTAAACACGAAGAAAAAATCTTGAATTTCTACTCCTGATCACCCCCTAGCGTATACATACACTTTCGACACACCCTGTATATGATAATCCACTCAATAAAATTTCACCGTCACTTATGATCAACACTGTATTTTCAAAACCACACCTTAAACTTGACACGTCCGGTATAATTATTGTCTAAAACTTTCGTACCCCCTGTATATTTGATACTCTCTGCACCAAATAATTTTATTGTAACCCGTTCGATACGACACACTCGGTATATAAATCGTCGTCGAAATTGAAAAATTATTAACAAATTTTAATTCAAAAATATCTTAACGCGGCACTATTTTGACTCGCACTGTATATTTAACCTTTACTAGCAAAAAAAATCACGTCTTTATACGTAACCTTGCCTATTTTGGTACGATCCGTCACTTATGACCACCAGTGTATGTTAAAATGATCCGTCACTTGTGACCACCAGTGTATTTCGCGTTCCGATAAAATATTACACAATATATTAAAATAAATACAACAACTCACGAAAATTCATAAAATAATTTAAACACAATATTTTACACAAAATATTAAAATTTGACAAATAAAAATTCAAATATACCTCCAATCGAGCCCCACGTTGGGCGCCATATTGTGACAACACGGACTTATTTTGTGATAATATGTGTTTATAATCTTGGGCGCCACGGTAAGTTAACAAATCCCCCTGTGAACCCACAACGACGGACGTTACTGATACCGAAAGAATAAACTAATTCCCCTGACTAGCAAAATGTCGGTAGCAATCGCTCTAACGTAATCAAGAAAACAGATACTTACTTTACAAACTTTCTTATAATCTTTTCCTAATACGTTCTCAGGTGCGTGCGGTAAATGGAGGATTTACAGTATTTAAACAATAATTAATAACACAAAACATGCAATCTGATTTACCACTGAATAAATGAAAATGCAACAAATGAACAAATAACAAATATATTAAATAAAATAACTGAATAAATATGTAAATACAAAAGTTAGAAAATATTGAACAGAATCTTAACATTAACAATGCACCTATCTTACTCTTACTATAACTACGCACGCGTTTAATTTCTAAATAATTACAACGGAAAAATATATATATATATATACGTGATAGTGAACTTAACAACGAACGCGGAATCAATTTAACTTTAATACAAATGATTCTATTTATTACGAGCTCGTATTCGTAGCATATAATAGTTTATTGGCCAAATACCTGTACGTACGTATTCTTCGCTTATCTGCGTATACTTGCTGGCGTTGATTCGACCCACCCAGATGTCCGCTTCCTTCTTCGCCTAGTCTATGGGCTTCGGGCGTGTCCTTTCTCGTTTGCTGCTTATCAGTATTTTTATTTATGACTTCGTGCGGGGTATCCCCGTGAACACGGCCTTTTTGTACTGATTAATTTACCAAACGTAATAACACTGGTACACTAACTAGCCCTGAACTGGCAAATATGTGGAACTAACTGCGAAGCGAACTACTCTCTGTGGTGGCCTAGCGAAAAGTGTTCTTTTTAGCGGAGGAAACGATGCGAATCCCTACGCAGGTACAGCTTACACCATAAGTCACATGTTTTTACAGTTGACGGTTAAAACTATTACAATTTGAAACTATTATAATTATATGAATGATTTAACATAGGGAACTTATATATGATTACGGAATATATTCAAATAGGTGCATTTTATTTCTTAAATTATAAATAATATCCTTTACTACATTTAATAAATATCTGTTTCCCTTGTCAGGTTAATGCGATTGAAAAATAAAATAATATAAAATATCGCGTCCCGTTACATACGCTAAGCAACGAAGATCACGCATGGTGAGGCCAAACAGTCTGCTTTCCATACTTAATAAATAATCAACCAGTTCTCCTTCTTGATTTTCTGAAAAAACACACTGAAATTTACTTCCACCTTTTTTGTTTATTTCATAGTGTTGATCTTCTAGCTTTCTTTTTGTGTGCCTTTCTAAAGTTGTTTGGGGAACGTTGAACTGTTTTGCTGCCTTATAGTATCCCATTTCCTTGTTTATTACGGCCTGAATGGCAAGATTCATAGAATCAGTTGACCATTCCTGTCTGTTGGTTTTCTTAACGTAATTCCTCACCATCTGAAATGATAATAAAGCGTATTACGGGCAAAATAACGAACAAACAGATAGTGAACCGGAACGCTCTTGCCCCGTTCCGCCCCCGCGTCGACTTTTAGGTTATCGAACTACCGACGCTATGAGAGTGACTAAGTTAAGGCTACATTCCACCGAGTCCGGCGGCGTGCGACACGTTAACGTACGTCAAATACGACAGGCGACGGTATACGTCAAACAACTTACGAGTCTTTCCACCAAGCACGTCGCGTTAGTTGCTTTTTTGACGCCAAACAATATGGTGTATCTTTCAAGAGAATCAAAGCGTGCACTAGCAATATATTTATTAAGAAAACGCCGAAAGAGGTCTGCAAGATACTGGATTCATCCTATAAATCAGTTAAGAATTGAGTACGGAGAATATCATCGGTTATGTAGTGAGCTTGAAAATTACCCGGAACGATATTTTCAATACTTTAGAATGACAAAATCCCAGTTTGATGTTCTTCTTTCGCAATTAGAAAACGGAATTTCAAAGCAAAATACCAACTTTCGAAAATGTATTGGTGCAAGAGAAAGACTTGTTGTAACCTTAAGGTAAGTAGAATTACTAAAGTCTATTATATTATATTAAAAACATTTATTCAGTATACCAAAACATTATTGTTAAGTAATAACAAGTAATAAGAAAGTAGATAGGAAACCTTTAATTATAGAAATGACCAACTCCCAGAAGACTCATCTGGCTGCCAGGGTAACTGAGTTTCACTTCCTGTTGTGGGACTTACGAGGTTTGTAGAAGTGGAAGTATACCCTGAAGCTGATGATAGCGCCCTTTGTGGATATGTCTGGTTGGGCATGTTGTCATACTCAATGTCGTATAGTAGTTGTTGTATCCTGATTCTAGCAATATTGTTTTTTCTCTGATTTAAACGTTTTAGTATAGGTAGGCAACTCAACAGAAACTGTTCATCGGGATCCGCTTCTTTTGTAATAATTTGTAATAATTGCTGATCTGTGTCATCTCGTTTTCTTTTATTTGAAGCTTGTTTTTTCTCAGCGGATTTTGAAGTGCTAGCTCGAGGTGTTTCAGTTTGAAGAACCGCATCAGACTTTTCATGTTGAACGGGGTTTTCCGATTCATGATTTGATGTGCTGTCCTCGATTTCGCCCATTTCTTGCGTCTGTGGAATAGTTTGTGTCTCTGTACCGGAAGTACAGTTCGGTTTATCAATAATTTTGTCCTTACTACAACTTTGAATAGTTTCCTTCATCTCAATGTGAGGAATCAAAAACAATAAATAGTTATAATAGGCCCATCCCTTTTTGCCCCCAGCTCCTGATCCGCTTGGTTTGAATTTCAAGGTACGGTGGTATTTAATAAAGGCATCCCTTAACGACCGCCATCTCTTTTTGACTACATCAATATCTAAAAGAAACATTCTTATAAAAATACGTTTGTGGTTGTCATAATTTTAGGTTAAATAATTTTTTCTTTTTAATATAACTAGACAGGGTGTATCAAATGAAGTGAGGAACATAGCTCACTTTTTCAAGCATAGCTTAAGTAACATCAACTGGTAACGATGTTGAGTTTTTCGTAATTTAAAATTTAATCCGATGTTAAAATTAATTACAATTTTTTAGCCGGTATACAATAAATATCAATTTGTAAAAAAGTACATTTATGTTACAGAGTCTTGGCGTCCGGGATATCATTTCGAGATGCTGCCTACAGATATCGTATGGGTGAAACTACTGTCAATTTGATAGTGAAGGAAACTTGCTCTGAAATTTGCCGAACTTTAATGCCATCTTACATACCGGAACCCAGTGAACACATATGGCTTAAAACATGTGATGATTTCTGGGACAGATGGAATATGCCTAATTGTTTAGGAGCTGTAGATGGCAAACATATAGGACTTTTTGCTCCGAGAAACTCCGGTTCGCAATATTTTAATTACAAAGGATTCTTTTCAGTTATTTTAATGGCAGTTGTTGACGCAAATTATAAATACATAGCAATAGATGTAGGCGCATACGGAGGAAATAGTGACGGTGGTGTTTTTGCTAATAGCAACTTTGGTCGTTATTGGTTGACCAATTCAAAGAAATTGCAAATTCCTAAAGAGAGACCCCTACCACAAACCAACAAGGGTTTGCCTCTGGTTTTAGTCGCTGATGAGGCCTTTCCTTTGAAAGAAAATATATTGAGACCATTTCCAGGAAAAAATTTAGCAATACGTGAACGAGTTTTTAACTACCGCTTATCACGAGCAAGAAGAGTAGTAGAAAATGCATTTGGCATAACTGTTCACACTTGGAGAATCCTATTAAAACGTATGGAAGTGAATGTAAGCTTTGCATCTTTGATAACCGTTACATGTTGTATACTTCATAACTTTTTGTTTACCGAAAGATATGCAAATGATAATATTCCTACACCTAATAATTATGAAAATAACACAAAATCGATTTTAAATGAGCATTGTGTTAAATATTCACGACCGACAAGACGGGCCATGGATGTCCGCAATTCTTTTGCAGATTGGTTTATATCACCTGCAGGAGAAGTACCCTGGCAGTACGAAGTAATTTAATAAATTACTCTTTATACTTTTATGATATATTTTATTATTTTTAATTCAAAAAATCAATAAAAGAAGTTTGCTGATTTAATACTTACCTTGTTTTAATTCATGTGACACTTCTTTCCACGCATCTTCACGTGTATTTGAGTTTTTATAGGCACTGAGACGTTTGTCATATAGAACAGCCCGCTTTTCCACTTCGATTATTAACAATTCCTCCATTTTTCTCTACAAAACACCACGGCGAGATCGGATTCAACTGATGCTCAAACCAAAACATGCGTCGACGTGCCGCATCGTGACGTACGTCATTTGACGTATCGTGTTAGGTGGGAGGTCAACCGAGCAATTGCATAGAAAATAAAATATATGCGTTGACGTACGTCAACGTGTCGCACGCCGCCGGACTCGGTGGAATGTAGCCTTTAACCTTACAACTACCATAAAATACTCGTTAATAACCCTTTTATTCAAACATACTCGAGTTTATAAGCTATCAATAACAGTAAGCCACTTACCTTTACTGGAAAAACACCAAATTCTATAACAAAACCACACAAAAACAAAGAAAATTGTACACCTTACAAACGACTCTGATAAAATGGCAGAAACATGCGTACAACTGTTTAAAGAGGAGTTCTCAAGTAGTTGCACTTACCGCCGCTAGGCTCGACACCATATAGTCGTATATAAAAGCCCCACCCCGTTGCGCCCCGGTACCCCGTTCCGCCCCGGGTTCCCCTACATATGTTTTTAAAGTAAAAGCTTTTTTTTCAAACAAAATTTTTAACTTCAAAAAACCTATTGGCTTAAAAGTTATTCCTACATAATCTCTTAATTCTAGATCGTTTTCAAACAAATCTTTTTTTATAAAATGTTTTAAGTATAATTTTTCAGAAATGGCAGCATGTGCAAAGCCGGAATCGGCTTCAAAATTAATAGGGATATTTTCAACTGTTAATTTAACTAAAAAAGGTTTTACATTATCATTATAATCTAAATTACTTAAGATACCCAAATGAAAATTTAAATCTTCCTCCAAATTGTTGTTTACTTCATTATCTGCCATATATCTAACTGACTGATGACGACATTGAGCAGCCAAATGACCGCGAACTCCGCATTTAAAACAATTACTGTTTCTATATATACAGTTTTTACTTAAATGATTTTTACGACCACAAACATTACAAACAATATTACCTGCGCGAGAATTAGAAACACCGCTTACCGTTTGTCGTTGCATCTTACTTTCATCCCGAACTCCGGCGCCCGGTGTTGAATCCATAGTCTGCGGTCGCCGAGATACGCTTCCCGTTTGAATCGGTGATCGGTTGATGCGTTGTCGATTGAAATTTACTGGCTCAGTCTTGATAGTTATTCCCAAATTGTCTAGAACTGATTGTTCTTTTAGCGTTGATTCCTTCGCTAATGCTATTTTAGTTATATACTGTAAGGTTGTTGATTTCGAGGGATCTTCTTCAAACAGACGTTCCATGATTTTTTCATCATTTATTCCGATTACGAAGACATCACGCATGACCGTATCTAGTTCTGTACCAAATTTGCAATTTGATGCTAACGATTTAATCCTGGCTACCCAATCTGCTACTGTTTCCTGTACATCTCGCCTTGCTGTGTAAAACTTTAAACGTTCAGCAAAATAATACTTCACCGGCACCAAATGTTCGCTTAGCAAGGTGATCAATTGGCTGTATTCTTTTTGCTCGGGCGATGCCGGCACACACAAATTACGCAGTAATACATAACAATCTTCAGATAAAGTATTTAAAAGAATAGCTTTCATTCGCTCTGCTTCCGATATTGAGTTTGCGATGAAAAACTGTGCTAATCTTTCTTTAAACACTGTGAAGTCCGATGATTTTGGATCGAACGTTGTTAACGATTCCAACAAACCGACTATTTTTTGCGACATATTTCTTTGCGTTCTTACGTTTTTCCTCTTTCTTTTTCGATGAATTAACGTCTTAATAACATATATACACTAATGTAAAACATCCTCGTCGCCACTGTTGTGTTTAGGCATCCGATAAATTAAAATAAAAGACGGACCTATATGCGAACAAGTTTATTTCGAGACTGCCGCTGTAGTGTATTTCGACAAGGCATGCATTATACAAAAACATTCACGTCACATCACAAAAACATGATATAAAAAGATTTACTTTTATACATACATTACAGCCGGACTACCGTTTGGTGCACTGTCCATCAGCTCCGGTTTAATTCGCTTCCTGGGAAATATAAAACCAGGCGCAAAAAAATATCCACTTGCACTCATAGAAGAAATTACAGTAACATTGACTCCTCTTTCGGCGCTTGTCAAACCTCCAACTTGCTTTTTGCCCCTCTGAGCAAGAACTTTAGATAATTTCTGGACGGTGGTTACGCCGGTCTCATCAACGTTCCATATTCTGTCTGGGCTGAGTTGATATTTTTCATAAATTTTGTCAAGATTATTGAAAAAACTTTGACCTGCGATCTGGTTGAATCCCGTGGCTCTAGCGTATGATGTTGCTTCTGGTTTTCTGAGAGAAATATTTTTATGCCGACGGAGAAACCCGTAAATCCATTTCTTAGATGCCATTTTTTTATCTTTATTAAAAGTATATACTATTGGATCGCGCTTATGACTCCAATAAACTGAGGTTGGAAATAAGTTGGAAATTTCCGAAAATGTAATTCATTTATTAAAGGCCAAATTTTCGCCGAGAATTGTCGGCTTCTTCAGGGCAATAATGTGAATTAATAGAACCTCATTGATGTTGAAAATTTACAATCAAAGAGCATGCTGATAAGTTAACATGAATACTTGCAAACAGATACGTTATATTTCTCAAATATAACGTATCTGTTATATTTCTCAAATATAACGTATCTGTTTGCAAGTATTCATGTTAACTTATCAGCATGCTCTTTGATTGTAAATTTTCAACATCAATGAGGTTCTATTAATTCACATTATTGCCCTGAAGAAGCCGACAATTTTCGGCGAAAATTTGGCCTTTAATAAATGAATTACATTTTCGGAAATTTCCAACTTATTTCCAACCTCAGTTTATTGGAGTCATAAGCGCGATCCAATAGTATATAGTTACGTTTACTCCGGTACTCCTTCTGGTTTATTAAAAGTGTTAGGAATTTTATTGGCATGGGCAAAATCAAATGCGAACTGGCAAAGTTCTTAATAGGTTATTCCAAAAAATCTTTTTTCCATTTCAATAATATATTCCACTATCTCATTTTCTTATTCATCAGTAAAAACTTTTCTAAACCGGCCAAGATATTTTTCGTTTTCATTCACAATTTTATTTTTATTTGTAATTTGTCTTTGCAGCGTACTTCTCGGAACATTATACTGGTCGGCAGCATCTCGAACCGCCAGTTCCCGGTTTCGTACTTTTTCTACAGCCATTTTCATATCTTGAACGGACCATTTTCCACTATCAGGTTTTCTTTTATAGTAGGAATCCCTTTTGAACATCTGTAATAGAAAAAAATGCTGCAAATTGACTCAATATTTTCATATCACTATTATTTCATATTAGGTAGGTACATACCTACATTAATTTTATATCGAGATTAAAACATTGGAAAATCAATCCAAAACCCCAAAACACAACATAAAACACAAATGTAAAAATTGTAAAACACAATTATTTAAAAAAACACTGATGTATTTTGGATTCCCAAGATGGGACGCCTCGACTTGGGAAATTTACATCTTAGGAAACGTGCACCATTTTGTAAAAAACATAACCTCTATTTAATAAAAATCCTATAGGTAAATATTTTATATGGAAATACCATGGCTTTAAATAATCCTATGAACTACGGACATTAAATTTTATAGTTACTTACCGTTGTTGATTAATACAATATTTTATTGCGAAGAAATATTTAAAAAAAATATGTACACACTAACAAACTGCCCTCTTTTCCGCTACAGGTGGAATGGCCGCGTGTCGTTCAAGCGTGGACACGACCGAATCAAGAGCTTTTAATGCTACAAGGTAGATGTCGCCACGTGGCACAAATGTTCTAAAATAATGACCGTCTCGTCTTGGGAACTGTCCCCTCTTGGGTTACTCTCCCCTACTTACATTTTTAATGATATCACCAACAGTTTTTCTAGTTAAACAAATTTAACATCAAAATCGATTCAAAAATCGAAATTCAATTTGGAAACAAATTCCAGCACAACAGTTTCAAAATTATAATTATTTTCTGTTACAGCTGCTACAAACTCATTTGTTTTTATTGCTACAGAAACTGGTGAATTATCGTTTGTATTAGAAACATCATCACTTGAAAGGTCTGTATCGAAGCATCTAGTAGATATTGTTGAGTTAACTTCATTTTTAACATGTATGTGTTTCATTAAATGTTTTCTAAAAGATCTGACGTCTTGAAATTTTCGGTGACATAACGACTCAGCACAAGAAAACTGTGATATGTGTTTATGTTGAAATTGTAAATGCAAAATGAGAGAATTAGGAACTAAGAATGATTTTAAGCACATATAGCACTTCATTTTAGCAACAAAATTAAGCAAAAAGTGACAAAGTGAAAGAATATTACACAAGTATTCAAACAATTCCAAATACTAAATCTATAATTATTCTAAAGAATGAACAATGTCCATTCAGTACGGTATTGGAGGATCCCACTTACTGTGAATACGAAATAAACCCCACTGTAGCAAGCTCCAAATATGTTCGGATTCTGTAGGATATGCAGCATTAAACACATGGAACAATCTGAAGCATACCTCTAGAGCTCTTAATGTATCATTGAATTCATACTGCACGTTATCTACGACCACGTACGCTTTTCGTATTTGTTGCAGTTCTGAACCTTCTGTGACAATATAAGGCTGTACTGTCTGTCCAAGTTGATATTTTTCTTCTCTTTTATTATTAACTATCTCACTAATTTGAGCAGGTGTCTGAAACAATACAATAAAGTTGTGTGTAAAATATAAAAATTGTCTTTGACCATTTATGACTCAAATGCCATGCCCAAACTAAACATGGTGCGTTTGATATAAGGTATAGACTATATAGAAAATCTTTGTTTTGTCCTCCCCATTCCCTATCCCAACGAGGCCACAGAAACGTTGACGAGTTATTTGGTGGCAACGAGATTTTTATTATATTTTTTCCGCACCCGTGGTGCCACTTAAAATGTTTGTTTTCAGTATTCACCGAGAGTTAAAGGAAACCATGGAAAAATTACAATTGATTTAAATGTTTAGGTTAAATGAAACTTGACAATTTGTCATGACAACTTACAAGCAATGCATGAAGTAGTAGAGGATAGATTAATGCTGAAGAAAATAACGCATTAAATTCTTGGTTTGTGGATAGAAAACTTCGCTTTCCCTTCCTAGCACGCAAAAATTACGTTTTGGACCTATGGAGGAATAGCATATTACTTGCTATGCAGAAATATAGGATAGCATTTCTTGCTGCTATGCAAAAACATACCCTGACAATTACTTCGCCACAAAAAATATTTTATTAAATATTCCTTATATTCGTATGTTTTTTTAAATTCAGCATTGATACTTACATTAGCATGGCAAAGTATTCCTTCCAGACTCTCTAATATTGATGGTTTCAATGCTTTTTTCCCTTTCGACTTCTTCCTTTTGGAGGAACTATGGTATTAATTACTTTTAACTGCACAGTTACTCGAGTATCTACATAGAACAAATAGCGTTATTATTCAAAACTTTTACCTTAAAGTTATTATACTTTGAGGCAAATCTTCTTTTAGCAAATGTACCAACTCGTGCTCTTCGCAGTTATCTTTTTTTATATCGTAAATTTTATTAAAAAACTTTGTCCATTGTTCTATGGTCAATGGCTCACATGTTGGATACAATTTTTCAAAATTTATGTCAATCTGTAATTTAAAAATGATATACGGAGGTGCTATATATTCAAAAAAATAAGAAAAAATAATACTACTTAAAAGGATAGGCTAATAACTAATTTTAAACAAAGACAAAAGATACCAAAACAAAGCTTCTGAGTCCATCAAAATAGGCCATTTATCTAAAATTCCCTTCACTGTCTTGCTTTCAAAATTTTTCCGATAATTAAAGCTGTCGTTCCAATGTTTAATAACATCATCCCAGGGATCAGAACGACTAACCAGCCATGCCCGACTCTTTTTCTTAGATTCGGTGATTTCTATACCTAATAAAAAGCAATACTTCAAACTCCTTCTAAGTATAGAGTTATCTTACCTTCTTCAGTTGTCTGGTTGGTTGTAGAAGTTTGTAATAACCCTGCTGCCCTTAATTTAATTGGTTCTGCAATTTCGATATTTGTCTACTATCTTACCTTTTGCAGGCAAGGATTTTCCATGTGGATTACTTTCTTTATGCACTGCATCTACATAGTAAGTTTCAACACACTCGTTAGGAAATAATTGAATAATTTTCTCAGCTATAATTTTTAATTGTTGATTGGTTAATTGACTGAAAGAAATATTCCAATAAAAATAAATAAATATAATTTTCTTATATGTACCTATTATAGGATTGAAAAACGTATTTTATAATAATATCCACTAAATCACTTCTACTTTTTCGATCAAGTATCGTATTTTTTTGTAATAGTTTAATATACATTGCCCAAGAAAAGATGATGACAAAATTTTCTCTAGATTAATATATTCAGCCGGATTGCATAATGTTGTATATTCATCCGGCCCATAAAAACTTTTTGTTATTGTGAGGCTTGCTATAGATGGAGTGCTGCTTACGTTACTATCTATAGATGCATCAGAAGTCACAGACACCGTCGAAGCAACTGGACTATCCTGCAAAACCAAGCATCCACTACATCTTTTGTTGTATAAACATAAAATTAATTTAACTGATGAAGTCAAGTAACCTGTTTATTTAATTTACTTATTAGTTATGTAGTGTGTGTTTTAGCATATAACCCATACTATATCACCTCAAATATTTATGTACTATCCCTTCCGAATCATCCTATACATATAGGTACGAGACAAAGAAACCTGTCCGTTAGGTAATCATCCCATGTGATAGAGAATTAAAATACAAAAATTCAGAAATAATGTATTAGTTTTTTGTCTCTGTTATAACAACTTAAAATACTCCTTCCCTGGACAGTTTTCTGTAAAAAATCCATCCTTTATATCAATTTGATAGCTTGATCTAAAAGCCCTTTTCACGTTTTGCTCTCCATAGAATGGATACAATCGTTTTGATTGCTGATATGCGTTATGGAGAATTGTACTTTCGACATTCTCTAGTGCAGGGGATGTTTCGTCAGTATATTCCACGCTTGCTGTTGATGTGGACGCATTACTAGTATTGTCAAAGATTTTTCAGATTCTTTATATTTTTTCCATTTATCCATAAATTTCTTGCGTTTTCCTACTACAGGAATAAGTTCTTTTACAGCTTCATTCGTTAAATTTAAGAACGCCTCTTCGTCAATTTCTTGATCTAATAATAATAATAATGCTAATAATTATATATAAATATGCTAATAATCGGGTCGATGGCCGCAGTGGTTAGGCGGCTGACTATTGTTGTGAGAGGACGATAGGCGCCGGGGTTCAATTCTCTGGAGGGACGGTGACATTTTTTCAGAGAGTTTAATCCCGGATCGACTTGCCATTCGCTGTTGGGAGCAAAGTGATTAACAGCGCGGCATCATAAAAGGCGATATGATGCTGTCACAAAGCCAATTGAACACAACATACACACACAAAAACTACACCGCGAGAGTTGCAGTGATAGCCAGACAAGCGATACAGTTTACGGAGTCACTGCAACTAAGCACCCACCACATTAAAAAAAAAATAATAAAAAATATTGAATACTTATATTACCTATATACATACATGTTTGTAATTAAATCATTACAGAAACAATTAATATATCATTAGAAGTAGATGTATATAGGCGGCTCCTTCGAACTGGCTTATTAGAATATTTCGAACTTCTACTAGGAATGTAATTTTTAAGCTCGCTGAATGGTCATAATTATCAACGACGATCTTATACTTATTTTCGAATAATGCTCGTGGAATTTTTATAATAAATTATCACTTATTGTCGATTCATATTTACACTAAATCTATTCTAATGTATAATTTCACGGAAAAGAAACAAAAGTTACAGTAGCTGGGAGATAATCGCAATCTTGAAATATTTCACGGTTAAACGGCCAAACACCAGTGCAAGAGAAATCAGCTTGAATATTTGATGGAGTAGTAGCTAAAGGGAGTGATTCTTTAACAATTGATGGTAAATCATATATTGTCATACGTTTTCCTGGATTATTCTTCATCCATTGATCTGCAGAGTTGTTAAAATACTTTTTAAAGGGACCATATACTCCTCGATCTAGTGGTTGGAGCCTATGGGACGTATGTGGGGAAACGACAATAATGTAATAAAATGAGCTCTGCAGTAATCGATCAATGAAATAGATACATGTGAAGAATGGTTGTCTAATAATATCAACATTTTATTAGTCGCGCTGGGTTTAGCGTACTTCACAAAGTGTTTCATAAAGTCAAGGAACTCATTCTCTTGCATCCATCCGGACTTGTTTCCTCTCCCAATACATCCAATAGGACCATCTCTAATAAAATGGTCCTTGAAGTGTAGCCGGGGGAATATAAACATTGGCGGAATTGCGTTGCCAACTGCGTTTACAGCCACACATAGGGTAACAAGTGTTCCACGTTCTTGGGATGCTACTGATCCTACTTGCTTAGTTCCCTTTTTAGCTATTACCTTGCTTGGTTTTTGAACAATAGAGACACCAGTCTCGTCAATGTTGTAAATATTGTGTGGTTCAAAACTGTGTCTTTCCATTACAGTTGCCAGTTTATTAAAAAAGTTGGAGACGTTCTCTCGATTGAAATTCATAGCGCGTGCAAGGCTGGTTGCTTGAGGGGTGCGAAGTGTTAAACGATGGTTTCTTCTCAGGAAAGCTGCGAGCCAATCTTCACTAGCCTGTTCTGTATCATTCCATTTTTGTGGATAATTAAGCCTGTTAGCAGATGCAAACTGAAACGCTAGTTTACGAAGATCCTTTGTAGTAAGACCAAAATACAAATCGACAGCTTTTTCACAGTATTTTACTAGCAGTGATTCTTGCTCAATACTAAACACCCTATTGTGAGGATTGTATCCTACATTACGCTGTACGTTGTTTCGTAGAGCATTCACAAATCGATTTAACGATACATGACACATTCCATATTCCTTAGCTATGTTTCTAACAGACTGGTTATTATCTATTACCTTTCTTGTTGCTTCTTCATAAATTATTTTAGGGATCAGTCCCCTATCTGTCTTCCGTGGTCTCGGTTTTACCATTTTTCAGCATGAACTGTAACGGGAATATTTCGTGAGAAAAGTAACTTTAGGTGTCAATTGTAACACGTTACAATTGACACCCCATAACCTAGAAATATGCTGTTTATATTTCTGAATTTTTTGGGCAAAACAACAAACCACTGCTCACTGAAAAATAAAGCTAAAACTACAATAAAGCCAACCCTTACCTTAAAATATTGTCAACCTAAACACTTCAAGCTTAAGAGAACAATTTCTGGCATATCAGATATTTACTTTTTCAGTGGTTTATAAACATTGGCCTAGTAAAAGAGCGGCGTGCTTAGAAGACGCACACTAACTGAATCACAGATAACCGTATAGCTTTCTGCTCTACCTCCCACTCGTATTTCACTATAATTTAAAGAGATGCCACTGTTATCGGGCGCGTTACTTTCGACACCTGTTACAATTGACACCGGTCTCCCCTACTATTTAATTTTTTAAGTAAAAGCAAATTATAAGACAAAATAAGTTTAATAATAATACATATAGGTAATACATATGTACTTACACATACATAACATAATGCCGTTACGTTAAAAAAATAGGAACCAGCATTCTTCCTGCTATTACATGTGCAGTAAAAGGTTTTACACAAAATAAGTGACTATAGTTAACCATAAATAAATGGTTACTTTCTTCTACATGGTATGCATAATAATGCTCTATAAATCCTACAGTATTGTAAGATTAAAAAAAGTACCTATATACCATTGTTTTTGGTTACAAATATGTGCTTTATTCTGGAAAAGTGAGGCATGTGTTCGTTATCCGTTAGTAACAACATTTGAGGTACATACGTAACATTATTTACTCTAACAGAAGGTATGCAAATGAGTTCATGTTCCTTTATAAACATAGAATACTTGAGAAATTCGGAAGTGTCATTTGTTTTTGAAGAATTGATAGATTTCCACCATTGCGTCTGAACAAAATTGGAAACTACACCTTCGCAGTCTGATACTAAACTGTCGTAATATGTTTTAATTGTACTGAAAACACCAAGAAATTGAAGAAAAGCCCGTAAAGTGTTTTTAATAGATATGTAGTAAGCAAAGCACTTTTTATTAAAAACAGTTCGAATGTTATTTTTTTTTTAATTCTACAATGACCTACTTCACATTTATCAACATCTATTAATCCGATACTTTCTAATACTTTTACTCGTTTATAATCTGAATGTAAATTATTAAATGGGGTTCGTAACATTTGTATAAATTGTGCAATTTCATTATCTATGCAATCATTTTCAAATAATGCTGTGACTTTCTGCTCTAATAAATTTAATGGCTCCGACAACATGTCACTAATATTATCTACTATAATTTGAACTGAAGTTCTAGGTAGAGAATTAATATTATACAATTTTGAAACAAAAGCAATAGCAGAATTACGTAAGCAAGCATCAAATTGTGTAGATGAAATGTTCTCATTACCAACGTCTTGATTACTCTACTGTATCATCTTCAGTTATATCTTGAACACTCTTTACTCGATCTCGTTTTTGCGAAAATGTAAGGATCTCACTATCTTCAAATGATTGTGAAGAGTCTTTTGGTGTAATACTCAATTTATTTGCATTACGGCCAAAATTTATCACAATATTTATGTTTTAATTTAAGATGACATATTAAATATTTTGGATTTACGAACACATCCTGACATACTGGGCACTTCATTTTATGAGATATTTGTTAAAATTGTTCTAATACAAAATAATAATAAAACTATTAACATTAACTAACTAAAACTTAAACAATAAATAATGATTTCTCATTTTCTCAAGTCATTTAACACACCTAATACATAAGGGATATTCTTATCGTATTCTGTTTTAATGTCGTATATGTACCGCTGAATTAATAGCCAAATGTGTTGTGATTCTGGGGGATAACTTGTATTTACAACATGCGATAAATTTTGAATAATATATCCAAGCATTGTCATACAGAGTCTCCTTTTAATATAGTACGGGAGACCCGGGCAAAGCGGCCACTCTAAGGGAATTTTATTTTTATCTTTTTCAAATGTTAATTTTTAGAAACAATATTACATGCACATCTAGCCTATTAACTTACCTATCTATCGGTATAAATGTGTGGTACTTTAAGTAACCCCTTGTATTAAAAATATTTTTTTTTTCAAAATCTAGCAAATAGCCACTTTGCCCACATGGGCAGGGCAAAGTGGCCACATGTGGCCACTTTGCCCGGGATTGTTACAATAAATAGTAAACAGATTTATATCAAAATTAGAAATGTATTACAATGTAATTAGGCAAATAATATGGAAATGGCACAAAAAAGACACTAAATTATTAAATTAAAAATGAAGAAAAGTAAATTTAACAAAATAACTTGTTTCTGTTGTTCCTACTGACAATATTCACACTCGAAACAATCGTCCTCCTCCTCACATCCGGCGCAAGCTTCGTGGGCCCAGCGTCTGCAACCAGAGCATTTTATCCATCCTTCACGATCTTTTGAACATGAATACAGTTCATGACAGTAAAGACAATCAGTGTCACTTTCATCGCCGTCAGATTGTTCATCAAACTGTAGTTGACGTGTCACCTGAACTCCACACTTTCCTTTTTGATATTTCTTTCCTGCTTTGCTTACTGTGTTTGTAGTTTTTCTTTTCCTTTTAGTCGTCTCTCCTTTTTCTTCTTTCTCTTTCTTCTTTTGAGCCCTTGCAACTCGCCTCATTTCTTTTTCCTGTTCTTTTTCTTCTTTTTCCATTTTTGCTTTTTCTAATTCCAATTTATATGGGCTTGAGGTCAGCACAGCAGCAGTTCCGTTTTTCCTTTTTGTTTCCTTTTTAACAACTTTTGTTTTTGGCAAAGGGATTATATTTTTTGGGCTTACAGCGAAGGATGTTTGTGAGCTGGAAGAGGTCCCAGGTTGTGGACTGGAGGGTGGATCTGGTTGGGATCTAGAAGATGGTCCAGGTTGTAGATATTCTTGCCCAGCCTCAGTTTGATCTTGTGGGTCTTCGAGAAGTAGGCTTTCTTCTTCCACGTCTTCTTCAGCTGCCTCAAGTATGCGGTCTACAGTCTGACGTGCTTCACGCTCTTCTTGATTTGGTCTAGGCTGTTGAAGAGGCATATCAGTGCATTCGGCAGCAACGTAATCAGCTTCTGTGAAGACATCTTGGTTTTGTGGCACAATGCCACACTTGCGAAATCCATTGATTGCTGTGGCTGGAGTTGCTGCTTTTAAGAAAGCTTCCCCTAGAAGTCGGCTTACTTGAAACTGGCTAACAACCCTTCCAGGATTGTTTTTTAGATATTTTTCAACAGCTTGTACATAGAATGTGTTAAACGGGCCCATAAACGAGACATCCAGAGGCTGCATTTTATGGCTACAGTGAGGCGGTAAACAAACCACGGTAGTGTGGTTCTCCCTTGCTTTTTCAATAAATGCCAGGTTTTTTGAATGGGTTGAATGACCATCTAATATTAACAACACTGGGTCGGCAACTGATGGTTTGGCGTGAGCAAGGAAGTGGTCAAACCATTGAAGGAAAATATCGCTTTGCATCCAACCAGACGGGTGGCATGCAATCATTGTTCCTGGTGGAGCTCCATCTTGGAGCTCTGCTTTCATTCGACGTCTTGGAAAAATGACGAATGGTGGAATGAAGTTTCCGCCAGCTGACACGCACACAACAAAGGTCGACAGCTGGCCTCTTTCTGTTGATGTCAGAGCACCAACTTGCCTCCGACCCTTGAGAGCGAGAATCTTAGAGCTCTTTGATTGAACAGTTACGAGCCCTGTTTCGTCTACATTAAAAATTCTGTGGGCAGGGTGGAAGTGATTCTCTTGAACATCCGTAAGGATCATAAAAAACTTTGTCACGTTGTGTTTATTGAATGCCTGAGCCCTAGCTGCAGAGGTCTGCTCTGGTTTCCTTAAACTAATTTCGGGGTGACGATTTCTGAAACCAGCAACCCAGTCTAATCCAGCCATTCTTGTTTCTTTATTGAAATTATTTGGAATTTCATTTTTTTTGGCTAGGCTGTATGCTAAAGAACGAAGATCTGAAATCGTGACGCCAAAGAAACGCACTTCCAAATCCAATATATGACGAACCAATTCTGCCTCTTGTTCTTCTGAGAAAACAGCACGGAACTTCCCCAGCACCTTTTTGTTGCCCTTGGCATCAATATTTTTACCAATAACCCTCCTCTTCAGTGTGTTTCTTGGTACGGAGAACATTTTGGCCGCAGTTGAATAGGCCATTCCATCATTTGTCACCGCTTCTATAGCTCTCTGCATCGCACCCGCATCCTATGTTTGCTGGTCGCTTTTCCTTTTGTATTTATAGACCATTTCAAAACCTAAAACCAAAAAAATCATTGTAGGCCTACCTATATAATAATAAGCTATTACCTAGTATATGAGCCAAAAATATGAGGAAAATTATACTAAAACCTGTTAAATACTTAATAATTATTATTATTTTAGCTTAATAAGAGTTATTATTAAGCTTAACATTAATATAATAATAATAATCGAAACAGGACTTCTGCCGGGCAAAGTGGCCATTATGGGCACTTTGCCCGTGGCCACTTTGCCCGAAGCGACGCCATTATCTAAAATCGCTCTACCCCCACATGTATTGAAACCTACACGGTTCATTGACATATTAAACTGAGCGTAAGTACCTACATACTGTTCTTAGACAATATGGTTGATTAACTTAAGAAAATCATAGTAAAAGTACAAAACTAATAGAATTAAGCACGTACCTTAGATCATCAATAGTAGAAACCAATGTTTTCTTTATAAATCTGAAATACGCAAACGCACAGCACCCAAACTTCCTCAGACAGCTAATGGCGTCCCACTGATGTAGTTACTATGAATTATGCTAGGGAGCAGCACCTTACGGACCCAATAACCTGACCTGGCCACTTTGCCCGTGATGGCCGCTTTGCCCGGGTCTCCCCTATCATCGATAATAACATACGATTCGGTGATGGCCTCTATGGTCTCACCAACTAGTATCATGTAAGGCTGAATAGGAACACCTCTTTCCCTTCTTTCCGCTATTTTTTCTTCAATTAATCCGCTAGCCTAGAAAAACAAACACTATATTTACTTAAAAAGGAGAGAACGTTCATGTATTAGCCCACTTTTGTTTGTTAAGATACAGTATATTCACACCGACAAAACTATATACCTTATAAAAGTGGTCGGAATAACTGAAAATCGCCAAAGACTCTTAAAAGAGAATTCACATATTTTCATGCCCATTGTATATTGCACATGAATTCCTTCTATAAAGGATACCTAGGTATTTGTTTGAGTGATCAAAAATAAAAAACTTTGTCAAAACTTCTATAGACATTGTCCACTGTGTAATTTGAGTGCGCGTCATATACTTAGTGAAATACATGTACTTATGCCCTTTTAACAGCGTTAAAAAAGCCAAGGAAAAGATGCTTATTGTGTTACTTTAAAAAAAATTTCTTACAGTTACGTGAGTTATGAAATTCACCAATTTTCGTAAAGTTATATCAGTCAGAACTTTCAAGTAGATGATTTTAATCGATTACTCTGTATATGGGTTAACTGTGTACATATATGCATTTTATCCTTAGTGCAAACGAGAATTTTGGACTATATCAGTAAATTACTACATTTAACATGTTATAATATACCTACATATTTATAGACAAACTAAATGTTATGATGATACAAATATTACATTACGTCCCTTACTCAGACAGAGAACTATTGTATACTTTCGATTTTGTATTAAGTATACCGATTTTATCACGTATCAAATTATTTATGCTCAACTGTATATATAGTTATGAAGAATGTTCTCCACATGGGCACACGGCTTGTTTGAATGGTACTGTTCATTAAATGATATCACTCCCCGCTCAGATAAATTACAGCGACCCGAATAGAATTATACATATCAATAGAAATGCACTTAAACAAGCACCAATATTTCACATCCCTGATTACAATGAAATAAATCCACAATAATATAGGTAGTTTTGTGTTTTACATACAGTAAAACTTCGTTATAACGCTCCCGCTTATAACGATTTCCCGGGTATAACGCGTTTTTCTGTCGGTCCCGATCCCAACGAATAAGTTTCCATTGAAATTTAATTCGTTATAACGCCCCAATTTCCCGGTTATAACGCTCCTATTGAAGATAATGTTCAACATATTTTAATTTCTTTTTGCAATATATTTCGGCAAATTGACAAAAGATTAAAAGAAAATGCTGCACGAAAACAACACCTGCTGTATCAAAGGGTTTCGCGAACGTAAGCTCTATGAATTTTCGATCACTCTTTCTACGAATAAACACTTGTTTGTTTTAGGGATACATAATACGTTAGAAAATTCGGTTTGTGCTGCCTTACACAAAAACATATGGACGATTATTTAAAACCGGGGCCTACAAAATAAAATATTTAATATACCTAATAATAAAATATTTTATTTAGAAATTTTATTTTATTTGCTTTTAATTTTTGTGTTACTTTTCTACATAGACAAATAGATCTCCAAATAAATGTTCTTTTATTTTTAACAGTATTTGTGATTTCCCGGTTTTAGCGCTTTCCCGGTTATAACGCTCTTTTTCTATGGACCGTACAGGAGCGTTATAACGAGGTTTTACTGTATTAATGCTAATAATAATAATCGACTTACCTTGAAATATTTCTAGGTATTTGGACAATCCCCATTGTGCGTTAGCAATGCTTCCATTTCCTCCATACTATAATTAATAAAGAATTAATCAAGTAAGCTATATACACAGTAAAATTCTGAAATCTTCTGTTACATATATGTAACTAGGTATAACAGATAAATACGTAGGTAGGGGACACTGGGGTATAATGATCCCCCTAAGGTTAAACTTTCCATAGCTTCAGAAATATCAAACTTTAAAATATTAGACTTAAACTGAAGATTCGATATCCAATTGGCTATACTTTAGCCACAAAATGAATACGAAAGTCCAGACCATTTTAAACATATAACGGTTTTTATCCATCTCTGCAAAAGGATCATTTTACCCAGACGTTAGAGGTAAAATGATCCCTCATAAGGGGTAAAATGATTCCGTTTAAAATGACTCTCTATTGAGTGGAATTGCACTTAAAAATAAAACAAATATAAATGCAAATTATCAATATATTCGTAGAATAAAAAAAGAACTATAACTCTAAATAAAACAAAATTAAAAATAAACTGAAAACTTTTGACACGTACACCAAATGGCATGAAACAATCTTATAGGACCTACATTAAATCTAAAAATTAAATTTTTCTTAACCCGGTCAGTCTTTGCTTGACTCAGACAGAAATCACATATGAAATCGCAGTCGTTTTCGTCGACCCCCACACTAGTCATGAGCCCATTTGAAGCAATTGTTGCACCTGATCCAACCTTCACCCTGTGAATTTGCGTATGTCTCACAACAATAGATGCACTCCTCTCCTTCTGATCCATCGCTTTCATTGCTCGTGACGTCACTTTCCACTATTACTGTGTCCTTTATCACTTTCTTTGATTTAATATTTTTCAGGCTATTCGATTTACACCCTTCCCCCTTGGTTCTCTTTTGAATATTTTTTTTCCCAAGCGCTTTCGACTCACTCTTCTTTTTTCTCTTTTCTTCTGCCGCTAATTTCCTTTTTCTCTCTTCTTCAAGACAGTTTTTGTATGGGGTACTCGTAAGCAGCACAGTACCGACTGACTTCCGTTTTTTAGCAGCTCTCTTCCCTGTAATTTTTGGAACTGGGCGGCAATCTGCAGGGCTTACAGTAAAGGAACTTTCTACTTCAACGTTACTTTGCTCGGATATAGAATTTTTTAAAATTGGTGGTGTATCCGGGCGTGTGCTTGGTCCTGCAATAGGGGAACTAGGTGATGGTGGTTTCTCTCCAGAGGTTCGCAAGCTTTCCGCGTTATTTTGTATTGTTTCCCGAGCTGCTTCATAGGGCTCTTCGGTAACCTCCGCGGCTGCGAATTCAGCGTCGGAAAATATATCTGGATTGAATGGCACTATTCCCGCTTTCTTAAAACCATTTATTGCGTTACTGGGTACAGATGCTTTAAGATATGCCTCTGAAAAAATTTTGCTTATTTGGAACGTTGTGACTGTTCGGCCTGGATTATTGTTCATCCATTTTTCCAAAGACTGGTCCATGTACGTGCTTAATGGTAGTGTTTCACGAGAATCTTGCATTTTTCTTGTTCTTGTCTTGTTCTTGCACAAATTACAAGACAAGAAAAGACAAGACTCGAAATCAATGTCGTAAGACAAGACAAGAAACATTTTTGCGAGAAAAGTGCAAGAATAGCAAGTTTTCTTGCATTTTCTTGCATTCTTGTGGTCTTGCAAAATTTCCAGTTTTGATAAGGTTTAAATAACTGTGTATTATTATGGAAATTTTAGTTTAGACTTAATATTTATTTAAGGATTATAGGTATAAAGTATAAAGTACAAAAACAAGATAGTAAAATATTTTTCATACACATTAATTTTATAGTGTGGTAACTTATATCAATAATTATTTAAGGGATTAAGAATAAGTAATAACTACAATCCTAGAAAAACGTTACAAGTAGGTACATATAACTAAACAGTCAAGTTTACTTATATTTGTTATAAATATATATAGTATATTTCAGTACTAGTCATTCAAAACTTCAATCCAAGAGTTAAGACATAGAAAACTTCGTACGGAGTCGGAATTTAAGCGATTTCTATGTTTTCTTATAAATAACGCTGCTTTCGAGAACAGCCTCTCGGATGGTACGGAAGTGGCCATAATACTAAAAAAGTCCCTTGCCATATTCGATAAATTCGGGTAGACTAGCGTGTGATCACGCCACCATTCTAAAATATCAGTTCCTTCGCTTACTCGTTTACAAGCGAAGTACTCATTTAGCTCATTGCGCCATTTATCAGTCCCAGATTGTGGTTGTGAGAAAGACGTCTCTCTGGTGTCTTGTACAAATATGTGAGAAAAGTCGATGTCGTAATCATTGGTTGCATCTCTAGAAACGTCACCCAAAGTTTGCTCGTCTTCGCCGTTTCCTTCACCGAAATATTGATTTTTATAGACTTCCTCAAAGTTTGTAATGGATACCTTTTCCAGATTCTTACCCCAAGTCGTGAGTTGAAATGTTTCTCTTTTGTGACGAGGATCTAAAATTAATGATATGCAATATATCCAATTTGTTTTATTATAGTGTTTTAGTATCTTGTCTCTTGCTGCGTTTATTGCCATTATAATTTGTTCATCATTGGTACTTCTGTGTTCTGTATCCAGATCAAATGCCCATTTTTCTAATTTATCCAAGAGAATATTGATACCTAATACCACCATAGACAACGTACAGTATTTTTCCCCGGAAAGTATATTCGATAACGATTTAAAAGCTTTCAAATATTTTACAATTTGTTCAATCAAATTCCAGGTTTGCTCATCAGCTTTAAATTGAGCTAAATTTTGATTTGTGTCGCAGATTAAATTAAGAGAAATCTTGTATTTGACCGCCCAATTAAGCATTTCAAAAGTGGAATTCCAACGCGTTCGCACGTCAATAATCGGTTTTGTAGGATTTATACCAATTGTATCACAACAGCTATCGAATTTGATTTGCAACTGCTCTGACCTTTTAATTTTTTTCAATAAGCATCTTATTTTATTAACGGGCAAATCATCACAGTTCCCTTCCTCTTCTTCTGAGTTTGCATCAGAGTAATCATCATTTTCAGAAAAAAATTAAATCAGAGTGATCATTCACATTAGGTTCCACTTTAAGGACTTTCATAAAATCTTGGGCGGCCAAATTAAGAATGTGCGCAAAACACAGAAAATGTTTGTCTTTGCTGTCGAAATCATCATGTTCTATTAAAGTTGCTAAATGTTCCATAAATGTAAAATTGGAGGAGGCGTTATCTGTGGTTATGCCCTGTATTCGATTTTCAATTCCATAAAATTTTAGAGCGTTATACAGCAGTTTTGCTGTTTCTTGACCAGAGTGTTTTCCGTACATTGGCTTAAAATCTAATACAAAAGATTTTATGTTCCATTCGCTGTCTATAAAATGACAAGTTATTCCACAAAAAGAACGATTAGCCATAGAAGTCCAACTATCCAAGGTTAAAGATATTTTTGATGTATTATTAGCTAATAAGTATTTTAATTTAGTTTGTGTTACTTCAAACTTTTGTAAAATACGACTGCGTAAATCATTTCTTTTTGGCAATACAAAATTCCTATTCAAAACTTTAAAAAAGTTACAGCTAGCTTCGTCTTCAAAAAAGTTAAAAGGTAAATACTTTTTCAGAACAAAACGCAACAAAGCATCTTCCAAACTGTGCCTTGAATCTTCCTAGAATACAAATGTAATTTATTTGCTTAAAATAATATAAAAACGACATACTTTAGTTTTGCTGTTGGTTGCATATTTTAACATACTTAATACATCTTGCTGTTTTGGTTTTGAAGTTCCAGAAGTGGAAGGCGAATCTTGGAATATTTGTTGTTTACAGGAAAAAGTCTTTTAAATTCTGTCGGATGATTGCGTTCCAAATGTCTATTTAATCCACTTGTATTTCTATTTTTCATTTTTATAGGTTTTTTAGATATACAAAGCTTGCAAGTTCCAACTTTATCCTGTTTGTTATCTGTAACTATAATGTCGAAATATTCGGAGACTTTTGATGGATTTAACTTGATTTTACTACAAAAAACGGGAAACTGTACTGAGTACTGAGGTGCTACCACCAAAACCAAATGACAAAAATGAAAATTGTAATAAAGAATTGTTCGTACTTATTAGGTTTATATTATTACAGTTTTGATAAATGCATTTAAAATGAAATTGCAGTGTTAGAAATACTATAACGTATTTTTAAAGGGCGAATGTGACATGTTTGGTGCTAGCTTGTAAATTTTAGAAGCAAAGTCGCTTTTTAAAAAAATTCTTCTGTTTAACAGTCGAAAAGAAATTAAATGTAAGATATACACGTAGTTAGTATTTTGAAAAGTACTACCTACTATTTCAATTTAATTCTGTGTTAAATTAATTAATACAGCTCGTGTAGTAATCTAGTAATTGTTAGATTTTCATAATTCAGTCACTAGTTAAACGTTTTAACATATGCCGCGTTCGTTTTCTAAGATTTCAAGAAAATATTTTCATTTGTGTCAATTGGTCAATTCTACTTATTTTGTGTTTCTAACTTCGACTTAAAAATTACAAATACTAACCTTGGAGTAACACTAGGCTGTTCTTCGCTACCTCGTTTATGAATCTTTCTTTTTCGATTAATATTAGGCGTTTTACTGCCACTATCTCGGAACGGTTCAGAATCAGTGTCACTTACACTCATTTTTTCCATTTTAAAAGAGAGGTATTTACTATTTTGCTCCACACAACACAAAGTCCGGTGTATTACTAACTGTTAGGAATAATTGGAGTCCACTTCATTTATGCAACCTAATATACAGTTAAGAGTAGAAATAACAAGTAGTAGAGTAAGTACAGATATATGTAACGAAGAGTGTAAAGAATAGTTTAAAAAAGTAAATTAAATTAAAACAAAGAGTCCAGTGTGCCGTACTTTATTAATCCACCGCGCCCAATTACACCCCTAATATCCGAACACTAACGTTATTCATGTAACAGTACCTATGATACAGCGATTCAACAGGTAAATGCCCGTGTTCCACTAGGGCATCTAAATTAAGAAACGGGGAAATCCCGGCTGAAGTTCAAGCGAAAACATGCAAGACAAGAAAATGCAAGAATCTTGCTGGCAAGACAAGATTTCTGTCTGCAAGACTATTGCAAGGCGAGAGCTTTTTAAATTTCTTGTCTTGTTTTGCAAGACAAGACAAGAAATAACCGAACAAGACAAGAATTCTTGTCTTGTGAAACACTACTTAATGGATACATTACACCGACATCTAGGGGCTGCAATTTATGTGTCGTATGTGGGGGGAGACATAATATTAAAACGTTGTTTTCTTTTGCCTTTATCACAACGTTTAGGTTTTTCGTATGTGTCAAATGCCCGTCCAAAATTAACAAGACAGGTTCTTCTTTAGTAGGCTTTGTAAAAGTTAAAAAATGGTCAAACCATTGCTCGAACAAATCTAGTTTCATCCAGCCGGAATCATTACAACCGAATATAGTCCCAGGTGGCGCACCATCCATCAGTTCCGCCTTCATCCTCTTCCTACAGAAAATTACCATGGGTGGCACGAAAACCCCTCCTGCTGATGTGCAGACTACTGCAGTGGCTGATACTCCCCTTTCGGCAGATGTTATGCGGGCAACTTGTTTACGTCCTCTTTTTGCAAATATTTTAGAGTTTTTGCCGGGAACTGTTGAAATCGATGTTTCGTCAACATTAAAGCGTCTGTGGGGGTAAACGTGTGTTTGACCAAAATGCTTTTTAGAAGATCGTAGAACTTAGTGACTACTTGTTTATTAAAACCCATCGCTCGTGCTGCAGAGGTGGCTTCTGGAGCTCGTAAAGCAATTTCTGGGTGCCGGTTTTAAAACCTTCGAGCCAATCATATCCAGCGATTTGTTTTAAACGGGAAAATTTATGGGGAATGTTATTCCTTTCTGCCAATTGAAAGGCAAGACGCCGTAGATCGATTGCAGTAAGACCATACATCCTAATTTCAAAGTCTAGGACATGGTTGATCAGCTCGTTTTCCTGATCCGCAGTAAACGTAGTCGTCATACTACATAAATGTTTAATGCTGCCTGTGGCGAATTTATTTTTGTTCTTGACCCTGCGTTTAAGGGACATTAACGGCACTTGAAATATTCGTGAAGCCGTTTTATATGGCATTCCACGCTTTGTCACCTCTTCTATGGCGTTCGTCATATTCTCATTATTCCAGTCTTGACGCTGACTTTTGCGATGGTAAGTACGAGGCATCCTGAAAATTTAAAATAAGTATGCGTAGATAATAATTTAATGTGTGTGGGTAAAATGATCCTAGGATCATATTACCCCGCACTCAAGTGATCATTTTACCCCTAATGCACTATTTTTAATTCACCTAGCCTACAAATTTATCAGAATCAAACTCTATACAAACTAATACGTGATTCGGTAGCTCAAACATTACCTTAGTTAAAACACACACTGTTTTCCAAAAATAACTATTGTATGCAGTTCATTATGCACTGTGAAAAAGTCTTGAAGTTAGATTGAAGATACGGAAAAACAAAACACCGGTGTACTCGCCAATATCATCAACAAAACTGTTTACACGTGGTTGTCCACAACTGCGCGTGAGCACTAGAGTGTATTTCGACATTTAGTTAACAGATTGCGCCACTGGTCCCTGAATAATTGAGGGGGATCATTTTACCTCGAGGGATCATTATACCCCAGTCTCCCCTATGTTATATTTATAATTACCTGATCTAATTTTATAATTTATATACCCCAGAACTTTTCACCACTACAGCACCGATAACACTAGCCTTTTATGATTTATTACGTGTTATGATAGCGGCTGGCACAATACAGCGTGCACGCAAAAGATGCTTCTCCCTTCACCCCTGCAGCCTATAAAGTTTACAAATTTCGTGCAAGTTAGGCCACGGCTAGTCAATCGGCAATACGACGACTTAGGAGGAGGGAATAAATGCCCCATCTTTATGTAACAGACATTTCTTTCAACACAATTGTAATGTTAATCTTGACATCGATTTCTTTAATTCACCATAGAAAATTGTTTCCACTTTTATATGTTAAACCAACATTGATATAGTGTCGATTGAACATTTAATCGCCATTAATTGGATCAAATTTTTACTGTTCATATTTTTGTGTTGAAGTAACAATTATTAGCGTTAGTTCAAAATAAAAATATTAACACTAAAACGTTGATAGCGCTAACCGCAATTTATTTTTGATTTTACATTATTTTATGTTGACGTAAGACAAAAACCGTAACACTATCTTTTGTGTTGAATTAACCCAACCATTTTTCTCAGTGTGCTAACGAAAACAAATTTTACGAGTTTATATTAATACGAGTAAGAAATCAGGTAAATTACCGTCTTACTTGAATATGAAAGCATATAGGTACCTATTAGAAAAAATAAAAAACCCACACAATACGAGCACGTTCTAGCAACTAGTACTGACAATTCTAACGTGTTTTAACTTGTACCACAATGACTGCTTCACAAAATGGATCTGACGCCTAATTGCGCCTAATCGTACTAACCAATCAACACCCTTTTTACCCAACACGACCATATATGGAAGTATAAAAGATTTCTTTCTTTTGAATGTAAGAAAGTTTGAATTTAAGAATTATAGATAAAAAAATACTTATTTCATATTACCTTCCATATACCTACTAATGTTGAAAACATATTTTTTTTAAATCTACGCTAAAAAAAATTCTTCAACTTAAAAATATATTTACTTGAACCCAAAAGATACCGTAACCCAGGGTTACTTGACCCCAAAATATTGACATTTTATTAATGAGTAGGAGAAAGGGGGGCAGTACCGGACACTTAAGGGAAAACATACATGAAAAGTAGAAATATACACCTTATAAAAAAAATGAACGCATTTTATTTTTCTTTTATATAAGTCACATAAAAATAAATTGTAAAACTGAACAAAACTCTAAACCAATTGAAGCAAAACAATACTTTCTAACAAAACACATTGTCCGGTTTTACCCCTAGCATTGGGGCACAACCGGCCATGGTATATAGCAACACAGAATAGTATATTTGTTTAAGAATATCTACAACTGTTGCATTTAAATGTAGCTAACTCTTCCTCTTGTAAGCCAGTGCAGCTTTCATGAGCCCATTTTGCGCATTCTAAACATTGAACCCACCTATCTGTCTTTGTAGTTGCATAATATGCTCCTTTACTTTCCGAGTCCCAGTTTTGCCTAGACGCTTTTCGACTTTGCTACTACATATTGCACGAATAAAATCTGCAATAAGTATATTTAATCGTACAAGAATACTATTATTTAAACGAGGCACAGCCGGACACCGGAGTAGTATAGAACAGTTCCGATTTTACCCCGTCCGGTTCTGCCCCAAGGTATTGTTCCCAAAAACACTCCTGAAATCAGAGCACAGACATAAGCTTAAATTGTTGCTATTGTATAATGTGTTAGCCCAAATAACCTAATAGTTACTACCGAAATTGCAGTTTCAATGCTGTACCTTAATATTAATTATTGGCAGGATGAAAAAGTAAATAAATAAGATCACTTACCCAACTATTAAATAATAATGCACTATTAACCTAAACTTGCTATAGGGTAAGGTGGTGTAGCAGTACGCACTTAAGCTTTAAAATGTTGTAATTAACGAACTACTGGGTTTTATTAATCAAAATTAAGTTTATTTCAAACAGTATAGATATAGATGCTTAAACATTAAGCAATAAACAATAGTGATTACATTTTTTTAATGAAATTAACAAGAAACTATAATATTGTTTTTGCGTACTCTTATATATACATATGGTCGGATTAGAGTACGCATAAATCGCAAACAAAATTTCCAATATTATTATATCCTGTGCATTTGTCATGCCACCAGGCTTTGCACTTTGCACATTCTATCCAATCCTCCCTTATGGGTTCTTTATATATTTCATCACATCCTGGACACTTCCAGGTTTTTTTCTTTGGTGTGTTTACCGGTTTGCTGAATAATTTTGATTTTTTTGGCACTGCTTTAGCAGCGATATTTTCTTCAATCTGCCGTTTGTAAGGAGAGCTGCTAATAATGTCCGATTTTCTTTTTCTCCTTGTAGACCGTTGAGTATTTTCAGCATGTGGCAATGACGCTAACTCAAAGATCGATGCATGTGGAGAATAGGTTTCAGAGATCAGTGGAATTTTAGTAGGCGTTGACAGAATTTCGACACTTGTGGTTGGTTTGGTGTTTGCCACATCGTCTGAAATTGTTTGGTAACAATCAGTACTCGATCGTGGGAAATCAGCTTCTGGTCTTTCTGTCACCTCACTGGATAGGAAGTCCTTAAAGATATCCGGATTGAAAGGGCAAATTCCGGTAACTTTACATCCCTCTAATGCATTTGCTGGAGTTGCCGCTCCAGGCAGGTGTAAATATGGAAGCTATTTGGTAAGGCGTTATAGCGCGGCCAGGGTGATTTCTTAACCATTTTTCGCATTCAGCAGAATAGAATTTTTTAACACTATTGAAAAAGCAACGATCAAGAGGCTGGGTTCTGTGGCTGCTGTGGGGAGGTAAAGTCAAAGCATGTATGTTGTTATTGCGAAAGAATTTTATTGCTTTTAAAGAGCAGTGCGATGTGTGGTTATCCAAAATAAGCAGAATTGGATTGTTAGGCGTAGGCCGCACATGATCCTTAAAATGGGTAAGCCAGTTCGGGAAAATATCACTGTTGATGTAACTTGTATCAGAGATCATGCCTATTGATGATGGTGGTGCGCCGTCTAAGAGGTCAGGTTTCATTCTTTTACGGGCAAATATGAATGCTGGGGGAACGAAATGTCCACTAGCACTCATTGCGCATACGACGGTTACGTTTACACCCCTTTCGGCACTGGATATCTTATTCACGCACCGTTTTCCTTTAGTTGACAGTACCTTGGGTGGTTTGTTTGGGACGGTGGATATTCCTGTCTCGTCCATGTTGTAGATGGCATGTGGTTGAAAATTATGAATCTCCATCAATTCAGACAAATTTTTAAAAAATCGATTACACTGGGGCTTATTGAAACCTATTGCACGGGCAGTACTAGTTGATGTAGGTTGCCTCAAAGCAATATCAGGATGGCGCTGACGAAATCCACGTAACCACTCTTTCCCAGCGATTTTCTTCTCTCTATTGAACCGATGGGAGATTTTATTTTGTTTTGCGAATTCATAAGCTAACTCTCTAAGTCCTTTTGAAGTCAATCCATAAAACATGCCATCTATGTTTTTAATATATTGACACAATTCTTGCTCCATTTCCCCTGAGAAGATAGTAGCATATCTTCCCAAACTAGTAGCAGGTGTAGGATATTTCAATCGTTTACGAAGAGTAGCTTCATGCATTTCGAATGATCTAGCTACTGCTCTTATAGACTCCCCATCTTGTACTCGCTTTCTTGCATTGTCGAGATCAGCAATCGAGCAAAGATGCCGCTCGCTGACCCGTTGTCTTCGAGACATACTGAAATTAAAAAATAAATAAATTGTCGGTGTAATAAATTAAAAATGTAATCTTAATTGAAACAGTTGTATAAGAGTAAGGGAGGGTTGGGAAATGGTGCGCAGTTAAGCAGAAAATGTGTTTGTCTCAATAAGAATGAAGGTTTTCTAAGTTTGAGGACAAATTCAGAGTCACTGATTCTTCTACTTTATTGTAAGTAAAACAATATTTGCATAAAGTATTGACGTAAGGAGTATAAATTTGAAATATGTGGAAATGCATTTGCGCACATTTACCCGACCCGGCGGTTAATGATGCGCATGGGTTAGGGAATGGTGCGCACTAAGCCTTGATTGAAGCTTATTGTTGCTTGTGGTTTCACTGCTGAAGCACCTGCGGACCAATTTTTTTTTGTCCGTTTTGTCATCATTTTTTCTTTTCAGACTTTCTTCCCTCAATCTCTTTTTTTCTTCAGCCGCTTCTAATTCTTTCCCGATAGGGGTGCTTGTGAGGATTTTTGAGTTCTGCTTTTTGGGTGGTTTTCTTTTTATTTCTTTGTTGACCTGTTTCTGTATAGGAGCTAGGGCCAGAAAAGAATTATCTTTGGATGTACTAGGCTGAGACACTTGCAAATCGATTAAAGAATTTGAACCAATATCGGGCAATGAATTAGCAGCTTCAGCTCCAGATACAGCAGAGTCATCAGCATCAGCAGAACAGCCTTCTATTGCGTATTCTCTTACATGCTTGGAAGGAGCAAAATCGTCTTCTTTGAACTTGTCCGGATCCAATGGGCAGATTCCCGCAGTGCGAAATCCTGAAACGCACTTCTCCATTGTCGCGACTTTCATGTAGGCCTTGTTCAATAGTTCAGCTATATCATACTCTGTTATTTTTTGGTGGCCAGTTGTAGAGAGGTACAGATCATATTCTCGGTAAAGAGCGTTCTTCAATGGACTGAAAAATGTCAAGTCCAGCGGCTGAAGGCCATCCGAAGTGTGGGGTGGAAGAGACACCATATGGATATTGTTCTCTCTACAGAAATTATAAGCGCAGATCGAAATGTGGCTTGAGTGGTTGTCTAAAACCAAAAGTATGGGGTCGGTAGCTGTAGATTTTGAGTGCTTTGCCATGTGAGATAACCAGTCCAGAAATAGCTCAGAATTGGTCCATCCATTCTTCGAACATCGATAAAGGGCCCCCATGGGGCCGTTTTTTTGAAGAGTTGCTGGCATCCTTTTCCGAGGATAAATAAGCATAGGAGGGATGTAATTTCCTGCTGCACTGGCACAAAAGACACCCGTTATAGTTCTTCCTCGTTCAGCAGAAATAGCCGAACCAACTTTTTTGCTCCTTTGGCTCCGTAAACCTTTGGACATTTGGCTTGGACTGTTGTTATTCCAGTCTCGTCCATGTTAAATATTCTGCTTGGTTCAAACTTGAATTTCTGCATCAGAATCTGAAGATTGAAGTAAAATAGTTCCACAGCTTCTTTATTGAAGGATGCGATCCGATTCAAACTGGTGCCCTCCGGCTGCCTAAGTTTTATCACAGGAAATCTTTTCAGAAAACCATAAAGCCATGCTTTGCCAGCAAGACCCGTTTTTCGATTAAAATTGTGATTGATTGAGTGATGCTCTGCATACCTAAATGCTAGCCTTCTGAGCCCACCAGGAGTCAATCCGTAGAATAATTTAGAAAGCAACAGAATATATTCCTTCAACTCGACTTCAGTATCTTGGGTGAATACAGTCTTACGGCCTAGACGAGGTAGCTTCAGATCATCTTCTGAGAGTTTTTTTCTCAGCGTCGATTCGGGTATTTTAAAACATCTTCCCACTTCTCTGATTTTTCTGCCATCTTTTCTTATTGCATCCAGGGCGTTTTGCAGATCTTCGGCTGTGTAGGAAAGGATCGTTGTCTTACGAGTGTATTTCTGAGGCATCTAAAATCAAAATTCAAAATAAATATTTGCAATAAATATTTACAAAACACACACAGAAGGGTAATCGTGCGCACTATTCAACTAGTGCGCACGATTACCCTTCGGTGTTTGTTTTGCATAATTGCTAAAATTTTCATAGAAAAAACTACTTTAATTGTAGTTGGACAATACTAAAACATTCCTCAAACACTACATTTCAAAGACATACCTCATGCGAAATTAATGGATAAAAATTGTGGACTTACCGCCTTATTTTCGAGCACCCAAAAATTACAAAAAAAAGTAAACAAACCGACCATGTGCTTTCACCTCGGTCGTGTGCGTACTGGCATCACGTCCGATTGCATTCGGAAGTCGTGTGACGTGTCGTACCCTGCGGCATCGCTCAACTGACCTGTATATGCCGCGAAATTCAAAATAAGTTGGAGCGCACGATTACCCGCCGCGCACCATTACCCAACTCTCCCTTACGCACGTATTCTTGCACACCACAGACTTGCGTACTCTTACAAGATTTACACTTACTGAACAATTGTGTCTGTTACTGACATCTGTTATCAAGTTATAGAATGAGTGTCTCAGATAGCAGCCACAAGTTCATAACCTCCAAAAACTAACAGATATTTTCAAAGTATTGCGTTCCATTACACATTGACAACACTTTATAAATTGGATATATAAATAACAAAATACGGGAAAAACTTCAGACTTACCTAGCTCCACTGCGCGTTGATATACTTATCAATAATTTTTCGCCGGTAATACTTACACTATATGACGGTCCAAACACGATTGCTATTAGCGTCATAATACAAACAGTTTAGCTTGTAGCTTCGGTGCGTACACCGAGAGAAAAAGATGTGTTAAATTAACAAAAAAATAGGCATCCAACAAAAAATTTTTGGTTAAATACAGTCAAACAAAAATATTTGTTAAAGTAACAGAACGTAAATGTTAAAATAATTGTGTAGATTGGACAACATTTTTAGCATTGTCTTAACAATCAAGATAATGTTATTTTGAATCTTTATAATAGTTAGAACAATGAGTGCATTGGGTTAAATTAACTGATATTTTGTGTTAAATGAACCAAAAGAATTGATCAAAATAAAAAGCGGCGGTTGCTAGGTTAACTAAATATAGTGTGTAAACGCTACCATTAACTTTCGTTTAAAATAAATTTGTACAGGTGTTAAATTAACGAAATAGGAAGATTGTTACAATAAAAATAAATACGTACGTCAACCAAAAACCGTATCTATTTAAACATAAAATTTAGTTAAAAACAATATTTTGTTGTTAAATTTACAAAAAAAGTGATAAAAATAAAAGTATGAAGTTGTTAGGTTAAGTAAATGAAAGGTTTACAGTAATTATTACTGTGCTTTAATCCCACCACTTGCACTTGTAATAATTTTTACAATTGCCACGTTAGTGAAATAGAGAAATTGTTCCTATAATAAGAAATACTTACGCCAACCAAAAAAATGTATTGACTTAAATAGAGTCTTTTGATTAAAATAATGATAGGCATTTGGTGTGCAAACACAATGTATAACCGTACTGTATAGTTACGCTTATATAATACCGATGGTCAAAAATTCAAATGATCGGCAAAATTACATTTTCTTATTTCGTTGGTACTAGGCAACCCTGTTAACTCTTAATTTTAACTTGAACATCGAGAAAGTAATTTGCCACATGATTTGAATATTTAAATATTACAAGAGCAGTAAATTATCAACAACAATGATTACAAAAGCGGTTTATCTACAGAATGTATATCAACCTATGAACGCCTAGCTTTGCTACCAAAGGATAAAACTTACCGGTTTCATTTGTTTTATTTTCTGTTATTTTCGGTCGTTTCATTTTCATCTTTCAGAAATTTATATAAGCGCATTATGTTTCTGTATTTATAATCCACTAACTTTCCTTTAGCACAGATTGGTTTTTTAGTAGGAGTATTTTCTTTGAATTTTTAGTCCTAAATATTACAAAACGCAAAATTTGGACTTAATGATTTCTGCTTTATCATGTATGATATATTGAGACAATTGCTTTGCATACATATAGGTACATACACTAATTATAAATGAGGGGATATTGAAAAAGTTAGATAATACTTATTAAGATATACATATATTCGAAACATTGATGTCAAAACTGTTACATAATATATGTAAGTACCTAGTTATTAATGCTAACTATAACTAAACAAATTTATTGAGAAACTTAAAGTTTAAGAAACAACTCAAAAATTATACGGTGTAAATCCAAATCAAAATGTGTTCAATCCAATCATCGGTTTAATTAAATAAAATAAACATATTTTTTAGTACATGTTTCGATTCAGACTTCAAATCATCTTCAATATCCATCATACTTTAACATTTGTTTTCCTTTCTTTTACACAAATTTGACACTTTCAAACCAACCGTATGTTTTTGTGACTCGTTTCATACATATTTTATAACAACCTTTTGACGTCATACCTGAAGATGATTCGGAGTCTGAAACGAAACGTGCAGTGAAAAATTATTGGTCTAATTAAATTTTTTGGATTGAACACCTGCTTTTGATTTATGTACATCACATAGTATCACCATAATAGGACAAATTACATACATCAAAAATTATTTCTAAGCAAAACAAAACAAACAACCAAAGTCTCGAAATTTCAAATATGTTATAATGCCATCTGAACACATTTCCGGCCATCTGTTAATGTATGAAGATGAAAGGAATTATTTTCAATTAAATCCTCCAAGTGAATGCAACGTCTTTCATCCGTTTTTTCCACAATATAAGATTGGATATGTTCATCAAAATATTGGGTTCTACAGATTCCTAACACAAAAACTACATTCTCGTCATTTGTAGATATAATGTCTTGAATCTGGCCAAACACTGGAGCAAAATTCGTAAAATTTACTGCAACATATAAGTTGCATTTATAAAGGGCGCCCCCTTTTCTGATCCAATTTATCGAGCAAATATGTTGGGGTGTGGTATCATATGAAAAATAATTTTGAATAATACTGTAATGCAAGTAGTCACGAAGTTCTTTACATGAAATTATTGGGCCTAAGACCACATTTTCGTTTAGTCCACTTTTAGATAAGATTCTGTAGTTAAAACGTAGTTGGTTTTTTATAGCTAAGGAATAAGGAATGTAGATTCTAGAATTATTACCTTTAGAATTTAATTTAAATATATGGTGTTTAGCTTCATATCGAATGCAAGATATATTTGCTAGTGGTCCAACTGCAGCCATTATTCTTGGATAGTGCGTTAGAAAATGATGCTTGGGTTTTAGGTTACCAAAACTTGTAATATAGATTTTATGATGCTCTGCAATTAACACCTGTAGCAGAGAAGCATCTCGTGACGTGACTGATGATTGTTCCACTAGCGAACATATTTGTCTAAGTGCTTTATATAACTCCCAAACTGTATCATTTTTAGGAATAAATTGTCCAACTAGGATACCAAATATACGTACCAGTACCTTCATTTCGGAAGCAGATAGAGTTAAGTACTTTTTTTTAATATGTGTTTCCAGTATTTTAGGTGGCTTATTTTCGTCAAAAAAATCAAAATATTTTAGTTTTTTATTCAAATGAAATAAAGTAAATAGTTTCTTGTCAAAGATACAATAATAAAGTATATGGCCGAAATCATAACGACAAACTCCTTCATATAGGTCGTGCATAATATCACAACTAGCGTTAGTAATACAATGAAAACTTTTCAATTCATTGAAAACGCATTTTTCCTTTACTCCAAATTCAGTTCTATTTAAATCACTATTATAATTTTCTAGGGTACGTAGTGTAGCTTCATTCTCTGTCAATTGACTAACTAGCGTATTTTTATGATCTCTACAAAAGCGACAATAGAAGTTTGAATTAAATGACTCGCTAAAACCAAAGATCTTATGAATGCCCAAATTATCCCCAATAATCAAACTTGCAATAAAATAAATTTTCTTATTTCCCTGTTTAGTAGTTATAGTAATGCCCTCATTTTCAAGAAGTTTCAAATCTTGTAAAAGTAATTTAAATACTGAAGCATTACCGAATTTATCATGATGAGTTGCAAGATGTAGTTGAACCAAAAATATATTGTCCAGTTGTGAAATATACTGTGGCGGTAAACAAGCAATACTAAAATATACAGCCCCGAGTTTAGATATACCCGCATGAGTACCTAGAGGATTGTTAATTTCGAAGTCATCGTAATAAAAACAGAGAGGCAATACCATTTTGTTAGGATATTCTACTAAAATATCTTTCCATAGCTGAGATTGTACAATGTTACATATAATATCTTTATTGTTCAAAGATTCTACATATTCAATTATTTTATCATATACATTTGGTAGTTCTAAAAACTTTTGTAGTGTTAAAGACGGCGGGATGAACGATGTCAAAATATAGAATTGCAATACAACTCGCGAATCTGAAATAGAGGTACAAGTCCAAGTTTACAATTTTGTTATTAGTTGCATTTATTGTCAAACACAACTGAACTAAAAACAAAATAATATAATTTACCTTCTGAAACGGTTTCATTGAGTGCATTTATTAGTTCTGTTCGTTCTTTTTGGCATTCTTTTCTTAGCATACAAATTTTAGGGAAGCTTTTATCCCACTCCGATAGTAACGAGTTGCCAGTCACATACAGATTATTAAAGTCATCTTCAATCTAAAAAAAAAACATTTTCTTATAATTTTATTCGTGTCTATTCGTTAGGAAATGTAGTATCAAGTATGTATTAGATCTATCAGGAGATATAAAGCATTTAACCAGTGGTTTAAACTTACAAGATCTTGGGCATCATTAATTTTTAAAATGGGCCATTCTTGAAAGTATTCCGCCAAAGTTTTCTTAATACATGATTTTCTTTCGTTATATGTCGTACGCCAATGGAGAAGCACCTCGGCCCATGGCTCAGTATTCGCTTTTAACCATTCTTTACTGTCCCGTTCTTCCTCTAAAATAAGAGTGTCTTGAGACTACACAGTACTAATGCATACTTTTTCTGAACCAGATATTTCATACTAGATTCTAATATCGAGTTCCTACAATAAAATACACTTACCAATAAATTACATTGCAATTATATCTAGTAATTATTTATTTAAATTAAAAGTTAATTACATTTGGAATCTCAATATATATTAGGATCTACCTACATAGTATGAAGAATTTAGTATATAAAAAGTATGCATTTAGTGCCATATACAGCAGTAAATTATCAAATACAATAATTACTAAAGCGGTTTTTCTACAAAATGTAGATTAACCCATGAACGCTTTGCTACCGCAAAGTATGAAACTTACCGGTTTCATTTGTTTCATTTTCTGTGTCATTTTCGGTTGTTTCATTTTCATCTTTCAGAGATTTATATCTTTATTTATCTACCAATTTTCCTTTAGCACCGATTGGTTTTTTAGTAGGAGTATTTTCTTTAGGTACATATGGTACATAGTAAGTAGCTTGCACTTCTGATGAAAATAAATTCGTAATTTTATTTGATAAATTTTCAAAATCTTCGCTGACGAGTCTATAAAAATATTGTTAAATAAAGTTACCCCCTTTTATTACACGTACTTGTTATTATCGTTGATAGCTTCTTTTACAAGAATTTCTACTAACATATTTCTCGACTTCCGACATAGACTTTTGTTTTTTTTTGTAACAGTTTAAAATATATCTTCCTTGGGAAGTTGCTTCTAAAAAATTCTGTAAGTCTAATTGATAGGTATTTCTAAACGCCCGTTTGATATTCTCTTCTCCTCTAAATGGATATTGTTTCTTGGATCTTTTATACGCTATTTGCAGAGAAGTGTTGGGAGGTAAGTCTTCGGGATCAGGATCAGTTAACACTGTTGATGTACTAGCGCTACCATCACTATCATCAATATAAGCAGATGTTTTTAGAAAAGAATTAAATTTATTGAGAAATTTTAGTCTTATTCCTATTGTAGGTATAAGTTCCTTTATAACATCTACATTTAATTGCCGGAATGCCTCCTCGTCAATTTGTTGTTCTAGTAAACAATCATACATACGTAAGCATTTTAAATGACACATTTACATATATATGGTAACAAATAAGTAACACAAACAATTATGAAATGATTTGATTCACGGATCTACTTAAATATGAAAAAGAACATAAAAGACAGTAAGTCAGTGATAAGTTTTAATGGATAACGGTTCATACCTAAGGTTAATACAATAACTCATTTCTGAAAATTTGGCGGTACCTGAACAAAAAACGTAACGGATTCTTTTCGTAGGTATACGTTTTGGATGTGGTGTAGAATGATCTTTGTAACCTAGAGATACTAGCATTTTTTTCCTAGAGAAACGTGTTATACCTACACTTAGCACATAAGACATGCCAAATTATTACACAATTTCACTTTTCTTGACAAATAACCAAGAATAACGACGAGTATGTACTAAATTGTTATAGGTAGCTAATTGACTTTCGAGAAAAAAACATTTTTTATCAAAATATTAATAAGATTATATCAATTGTTAGCTGTAACCATTTAATAATCTTGGTCATTAACAGTTATATTCTAGATAATATAGATAGGTGTAGTAATATTTTGCATGATGTGGGCGCGTTTTATGCGCCATAACCTAAAAATTGTATGTTGTAAGAAAAAGCGTATATTCTACACCACATGAAAATTTATGAAAACCGGAACCGTTCCGCTATTCTCCAATTTAGTCAAATTTTATTGTAGAAAGAATATCTAAGCTGAACAATGTAAATTACTGGATATGAGCAAATTTATGGTTTCATCCATCATTGTACGACATATGCATGTACATATTACCAATTATGTGTGTATAAATGATAATGGTACCTACCTTGAAAAATGGGAACGAGTTCCTCAAATCCCCATTCCCTTAACGTCGCAGCAACATCCATTTCTATTTCACAACACACTAAAAATGCACTAGAGTTTATTGAAAATATCCGTTGCACTCCCACAACACAAACATGATACCAAATTGGAGGGAAAACCACTAAACAGAACATCTAATAATTGTGATTGCTTATTGCGCAGCTGCACTTCTATTTCATGCATATATCGGTACATATAACATACATACATACATACATGCATACATAACGACATATGTATGTGTGTGTGTGTGGTGTTATATGTACATACATATATACCTATGTACTTATATATGTACATATTTCTAGCCTAGTTTCTGCAGTAGAAACAGTAGAAATTCTAACCATTTTAGCAATAATGAGTTCTGAACTCATAAACAAAAAGAGGTGTTGATTTAAAGAAATAAACGCTTACTTTTTTCACGTGTTAATGCACCTGTTGCTTCGTTTAACAAAACATTGCTGGCCATGCGATATATTTGCATTAAAAAAATAGTTTTGTTAAAGCAATTATTTATATGTTTCAATATACGCTTTTGAAAAGCTTTCCCTAGCATATATGGATTAGTTAATCTAACGGAATATTTTTAATTCATTCAAACAAAATATGTTGTTAATGTTCAAGTTAACAAACGGTATGTTGTTGAGTTAACAAAATGTCATCAACATTTTTCTGCAGTTACTGGAACCTTTTTTTTTGCTAAATTTGATTAAAAATTTTGTTAATACAATAATATTTTCACAACAATGAGGTTTTAGTTCACGGAATGCATTTTCTTTTCTCAGTGTACTCCTACACAGTTCGAAAACAGAGCCGTGTAAACTGTCTAGTGTTACTGGTAAATATTTTAGAGTAAAAAATGTAGAGTATATACCTATTTTAAATTGCCTCTAATAGAAATTTTACACTAAATCGAGCAGTAAAGGATAGCAAGCATGCATCCAAACAAAGACGGTAGACGATAGTGTAAAATTTCCTATCAAAACAGTGTTAACTTCAATGTTATATTATTTATATCTGTAATAATTGGTGTTTGTAGAGGTAATTTGGCATCTCTCCTACGGCCGGCAGGATGTGAGGAACTCGACGAGGCCGTTACCATTCTACGCGGAAATAATAATTTTTGTAATCGGTATAGGTTAGGTTTCGTTATAGATTATGTATATACACAGTTAGAAATTTAGTGTAAGTAAATAATTAACACTAGCCGGTGTTTATATAGGTCCACTCTTTTTAGAGTAAAATATTAACACGGAGTGCACGAGTAAATTTTAGAGTAAACATCTCTCTATGTAGTGCAAACATAGTTACTCTACTTTTACACGTTACAGATATATTTCTAGCCGATCCATCC
The DNA here is from genome assembly GCA_023690525.1 of Holotrichia oblita. NCBI lineage: Eukaryota > Metazoa > Arthropoda > Insecta > Coleoptera > Scarabaeidae > Holotrichia > Holotrichia oblita. The sequence continues at coordinate 73,481,394 of CM043023.1, forward strand.
AAATTCTTTCAGTTTGGACCACCTCCATTGACCAGCACCAGCTTCATTACCATTTAAAAGTAATCATAAAAATGTTTTTGTGGAAAAAAAAATCGTGCCTCGAAGCGGGATCGAACCCCGTACCTCCGCATGACAAAGCGATGACATCACCACGGACCTACGAATTCCGATAGTTTTACATAGCGATTTAATGTATATACATAATCTATAACGAAACCTAACCTATACCGATTACAAAAATTATTATTTCCGCGTAGAATGGTAACGGCCTCGTCGAGTTCCTCACATCCTGCCGGCCGTAGGAGAGATGCCAAATTACCTCTACAAACACCAATTATTACAGATATAAATAATATAACATTGAAGTTAACACTGTTTTGATAGGAAATTTTACACTATCGTCTACCGTCTTTGTTTGGATGCATGCTTGCTATCCTTTACTGCTCGATTTAGTGTAAAATTACTATTAGAGGCAATTTAAAATAGGTATATACTCTACATTTTTTACTCTAAAATATTTACCAGTAACACTAGACAGTTTACACGGCTCTGTTTTCGAACTGTGTAGGGTAGAGTGGGGGAATGACGGCCCCTTAAGCCTTATTTGTAATTGTGGTGTTACGTTTTACTTTCGGAATTTTAAAATTATACCAAAATGAAAAACAATCATTAAAGTAAGTAACATAAAGCTTTATTTTAGGTAAAAAAAAATACAAACTCAAATTATAGTGAAAAAAGAATCAGGTAGAGAGCTGCCATTACCCGCAGTCCTGGGGGTAATCTCGGCCAGATGATATCATTACCTGCACCTAATTACAAAAATCGCATATAAACGTTTTTCTATCATCATTGGTACACGCTTTGTGGGCCCACATCGCACATATTACACATCTCAACCAAATTTCTTTATTTTTGCCGAATTCCCCACAAATTATGCAAATATCATTGGTAGCATCCTTGTCATTATCAGAATCGTCAACTTCACTTTCAGAATCATCTTCTTGGTGATTTTTATATTTGACGACTTTTTTTATTCTCTTGGATGGTTGTCTCGTAGATAGTTGGCTTATGAATGTCTGGTTTATGGACGTCTGGCTTGTTGCCGCCCCGCTTGTCAATGCCTGGCTTGTGGCTGGTTGGTTTGATTTAAGTAATTCAATTTTTGTCTTCAGATTTTCTTTGTTTTTATTTGATAGCCCGCGATTTGTAAAAACATTTCTCTTTGCTCTCTCTACTTGTAATTTTGTTGTTCCCAGTCGTTTAGCTTTGGCTTTTTCTTTTTGTTCTAAAACGGCTTTTATTGGGGTAGACGTAAATATCTGAGAGTGTTGCTGCCGATTAATTTTTTGTGGTGCCACAGTATCGGTCTTCGGAGCAGGAATGGGAATAAGTTCGCTGAAGGATGTTCTGAGTACTTGATTACTTTGTACCCCATCGTTCGTGGGCTCTGCTACGTCGTGATTAACAGGCTCTGGAGTTTCATCTCTTACCAACCGTAACCGCATGTTTTCGGAAGGCAGAAAGTCATCGTCTGAGAAAATATCTGGATTTATAGGAAAAATTCCTGTAGCCCGAAAACCGTTAATGGCCTTTTCAGGGGTAGCAACTCGACTAAAAGCGTTGTTAAAAAGTTCTGCAATCTCATTGGGCGTAATTTTTTGACCAGGATGGCTACGCATATATTTGTCACATTCACTGTTGTAAGCATTCTTTAGCGCAGAATAAAATGATACATCAAGAGGTTGTGTACGATGGGAAGTATGAGGGGGTATTGTTAAAAGAACCATAAAATTTTCTTTGCAATAATCATAAGCCTGCAACGTGCAGTGGCTTACATGATTATCTAAGATTAGTAATACAGGGTCTTCTTCAGTAGACTTCACAAATTTTTGAAAATGCTTTAGCCAATCCACAAATAAATTTTCGTTCATCCATCCATTATCCGAACACATGTACAAAGCACCTGGTGGACCATTTTTTTTAAGATGTGGCGCCATTCTTTTTCGAGAGAAAATAAACATTGGTGGCACATAAATACCAGAAGCACTAAAAGCGCACATAGCTGTTGTTGTCTTTCCTCGCTCCCAACTTGTCACAAAGCCGACTCGCTTTTGGCCAGTCTCAGCATAGATTTTATTCGGTCGCTGAACTGTAGTGATGCCAGTCTCATCCGCATTAAATATCCTAGTTACGGGAAACTGAAATCTTTCCATTACACTTTCCAAATTGTTATAAAATAAGGCTATCTCTTCTCTATTGAAGGCCGTAATTCTATTAATACTGGTGGCCTCGGGTTTTCTCAACGAAATTCCCGGATTTCTACGCAAAAAAGCTTCAAGCCAATCTCTACCTGCTGCTTCGTTTTTTGTTGAAAAAGGATTTTTTAAATTATTTCTAATTGCGTAGGTGTATGCACATTGTTCTATTTGACGTGGTGTTACCCCAAAGAAAAGTTTCGACAATGTCTTGATTTGCTCGACCAACTCTTTTTCTTCTTGGGAAGAAAGTACTGGCTTCCGTCCCAATGATGGTCCAGTGATACTTTTATTTTTTCGACGATCTTGCAGTGTACCTCGAGGAATTTTAAAGCGCCTCGATGCTTCTCTTAACGGAACACCCTCTTTAATGGCATCTAACGCAGCATTTAAACTTTCGGACGTCCAAGAGGCTTTATTTGTTTTTCGTATGTATTTACGAGGCATCTAAAAAGCAAATAACCAATTTCTAGCGAATAGTTCAATAACTAACTGGGGTAATTGCGGCCGGCTGCCATTACCCGAATGAAGAGGGCCGCGATTACCCCCAAATGCACGGTCTGATATTAAAACACTTTGCAAAAATTGAGGTTAAGAATTTAAAATTTTCTGATTTACATTGAAGCATATATGGCCTCAGTTACCTATTTTCCTGTTTATAACATTTTTAAACATTACTGTTAAATCATACACACCTTGAAAAGCACAGTGTCAGTTAATTGTGATATCCCACTATTCACAAATGTCGTTATAACCACGTGCCGATTTGTAATAAGTGACTAATAGTTGGAGGAAATGCTCAACAGCAATCAACGAGATGGCAGCACAAGTACCAAAAGTGCAACTATTTATTTAATATGAAAAATTCAAGGGCCGGTATTACCTCCGAGGCCGCTATTCCCCCACTTTACCCTACATTAAATCGCTATGTAAAACTATCGGAATTCATAGGAATTCGTAGGTTCGTGGTAATGCCATCGCTTTGTCATGCGGAGGTACGGGGTTCGATCCCGCTTCGAGGCACGATTTTGTTTTCCACAAAAACATTTTTATGATTACTTTTAAATGGTAATGAAGCTGGTGCTGGTCAATGGAGGTGGTCCAAAGTGAAAGAATTTGGATGGATCGGCTAGAAATATATCTGTAACGTGTAAAAGTAGAGTAACTATGTTTGCACTACGTAGAGAGATGTTTACTCTAAAATTTACTCGTGCACTCCGTGTTAATATTTTACTCTAAAAAGAGTGGACCTATATAAACACCGGCTAGTGTTAATTATTTACACTAAATTTCTAAGTGTGTATCGACTGCGTATTCTTACACCAGCTTACCCTATTTCGTCGCTAAAACTGTTTCTCGTTATCGTCACTGTGTACCTAAAGCATACTGCAATAATATTTTAGCAGATGGCAGTATGTACATTAGATTTTGATGGGTGTCCGGTTGTACCTCGGTGTCCGATTATGCCCCCCTTTCCCCTATCTACAGTTATAGAAGACTTAAAAATTGTATCTGTGCTGATAACCGTTGCTACACTACACTAGAGATACGTACCTTCTACTTTTTATAACTTTCGTATTTAAATTATCATTTAATTATTACAGCAGCCCAACCTAGTCGGGTTGCTCATCTACGCGGCATTAAAATCACCGAAAAGTCGCAATTTAGTTAGGTAGGTAGGTAGAGAAACTAAAGCAAATTTGGAATAGTAATAATTTGAAAATAATTTGCAAAAATTCGACTTAAGGACGTGGATGAATTAAACTATTTCTAGATGTAACAAAAATCATATATTATAACGTAAAGAAATATAAATAGGTAGGGGAACCCGGGGCAGAACGGGGTAAAATATTTTTTTTAAATACAAAAGAGTTAATTAAAAAGCTGCAGATTTTTCTATGAACCTATTGAAATGTAGGGGAGACTGGTGTACACTGAGAAAAATGGTTGGGTTAATTCAACACAAAAGATACACAGTTAGAAATTTAGTGTAAATAATTAACACTAGCCGGTGTTTAGGGGAAGGTGGCCCAAAATGATCCCCCTAAGCTAAAAATGACTATAAAAAGTAAAGTATACAAGAAAAGAAGTTCAAATATATTTTCTTGGAATATCGGTAGAGACTGTTCTTAAGTATTGCCTTACCAATTTCTTGATATTACAGGTAAGCAATTTTGAGGGCAGTAATTTAGATGCTTGCAAAAGGATCGTTTTACCCTGATAGGTTGGGCAAAATGATCCCCTAAAGTAAGGCAAAATGATCCCCTAAAGTAAAGGAAAATGATCTCCTAAAGTAAGGCAAATGATTTTCAGAGTTTTTTTGTAACAACACTTACTTTATTTAGCTAAACCAAATAACATTCAGTAAAAATAAACTTAAATTGTTGTGTAATAAAACTGTTAAAAAATATCAAAAAACGATCAAATCTGAATTAAACGCAAAATAAGTTGACATTACAAGTTATCTACTAATTGTTTACGCACTTTATTCACTTTGGCATTGTCAATACAATAGTCACAGCAATATGGATCGCAGTCATTATCATCGATTCCGGCACACTCATTATGTGCCCAACCATAGCAGATTGAGCACTGCACCCACCCTTCTCCTGAATGAGACTGCAGAAATGTTTCGGTACATATAAGACATTCTGCATCATCTTCGACTTCGGATTCCTCCAAAGATTTCTCGTCGATTTTGTCCTGTTTTCTTCGTTTATTATTCCCATATTTTCTCACACCTGGCCTTTTATTTTTTTCTTTTTTTCTACCAATTTATTCTTGTTCTTTAACAATTTTTTTCGGCCTGCTTTTCTTTCTTCTGTTGTTCCTCTAACAACTGATCTTTATAAGGAGTGCTTGTCAAAATTATTGTGCCTCCAGACTTCCTTGACTTTGAGCTACGTTGTTCTTGCGCCATTTTAGGGAGTGGATGAATATCATTTGGCAGAATCTTGAAACCACTTGATGCTCTCGATGTCGAGGGTTCGCTAACTGAAGCTAAGGAGTGCATAACAGTTGTTGGTAAAATGTCATTTTGTTCGTTGCTTTCAATACGTTTTTCATTGGCTTCCCCATTCTGCTCATAGGCCACGTTATTTTCATCAGTCACATCTTCATTTGGTTCATAGGCCGCATCATTTTCCTCGTGAGCATTGTCATTCTGAGGTTCGTTTTGCTCAGTCACTTCAGCAGCTGTGAAGTCAATGTTAGTGAACACATCGGGGTCGTAGGGAAAAATACCAGTCTTCTTGAATCCGTTAATTGCGTTAAGTGGTGTGCAGGCCTGCATGTAGGACTCGTTGAAGATTTGTGAGATTTGGAAAACGGTTACAACTCTCCCGGGGTGATTAATAAGCCACTTTTCCAATGCTTTATCGTGGTAGTGATTGAGCGGGTACATAAAACTCACGTCTAACGGCTGGAGCTTGTGGGTGGTGTGTGGCGGTAGACATAAAATGGTCACAAAATTATTTCTGGCTTTTTCGACGACACTTAAGTTTTTTGTGTGCGAAAGGTGGCCATCAAGAATTAAAAGTGCAGGATCCTCTTGTGAAGGCTTAATAAAGGAAAGAAAATGGTCAAACCACACCGCAAAAACCTCAAGTTTCATCCAACCAGAATCGTTGCAATAAAATGCTGTTCCCGGTGGTGCACCATCTTTCAACTCTTCTTTCATCCGCTTACGAGCGAAGATAACCATAGGTGGTACATAGGAACCTGATGCAGACATACAAATTACGGAAGTAGTGGATACACCTCGTTCTGCGGATACAACTCTGCCAACTTGTTTCCTACCTCTTTGAGCTAAAACTTTACAATTTTTGCCTGGGACAGTACTCAAAGATGTTTCATCAACATTAAAGATCCTGTGTGCTGGAAATTGTATTTTGTCATACACTGTCTTTAGCAGCGTGAAAAATTTGGTCACTACAGGACGGTTAAAAGCACGTGCGCGAGCCGCGGATGTTGACTCAGGTGATCTTAGTGAAAGTTCAGGGTGCCTATTGCGAAAACCAGTCAACCAATCTTTGCCAGCTAGACATGTTTTCTTGGAAAATGGATGATCAATATTATTTTTATCTGCCAGCTGATAAGCAATCGATCTAACATCTTTAGTGGTGAGACCGTACATTCTACTTTCCATGTCAAGTATATGCGCAACTAATTCTTCTTCTTGTTCCACAGTGAAAACCGGTCTCTTGCTTCCCAGTTTCTTAATAGCATTAACAGCTAACTTGTTCGTTCCTTTACAGCGCCTCTTTAAACTCATCAGCGGAACATTAAAGTTTCTGGCCGCAGTTTTGTAAGATAAGCCACGACGGACCTCTTCCATTGCTTCTCGCATTTTATCTTCGTCCCATAACTGCCTCTCAGTTTTTTCTTTTATATTTTTGAACCATGCTTTTATCTATAACAAAAGAAAAACAATAGAACGATTTAGTATTTATTAAGAATATTTGTTGAAATATTTTCCCTATGTTGTTTTCAATTTTTGCAGTAGGAAAAGAAAAAGTCGAGCGGGCAAAATGGTCCCGGATCATTTTACCCAACCCAGCAAGGGATCATTTTGCCCCAAAAGTGTATATATGCATTAGGTTATGGTAACTTGATTCCGACTCTGTTTAATTATTTCGTGAACTGGTCAAATAATAGGCAAAACTATGTGTTTTCATAAAATATATTGCAAAATGATATTCCTATTACTATAACAACACTGATACAATAGTTTAAAAGCACTTACCTTAGATCAGGTAGCATAAAAACACGTTTTCACAAATATTTTTCTAAAACGCTGTTACCTTGTTCACTTTCAGTAGTCAACTAAACATGGCGATTCGATTGATCGTAGTCACACACTCAAATCACAGAGGGCAGCCTTGGTATTAAAAATAAGAGAGGGAATCATTATGCCCGCTGGGATCATTTTGGGCCACTTTCCCCTATATAGGTCCACTCTTTATAGAGTAAAATATTAACACGGAGTGCACGAGTAAATTTTAGAGTAAACATCTCTCTACGTAGTGCAAACATAGTTACTCTACTTTTAAACGTTACAGATATATTTCTAGCCGATCCATCCAAATTCTTTCAGTTTGGACCACCTCCATTGACCAGCACCAGCTTCATTACCATTTAAAAGTAATCATAAAAATGTTTTTGTGGAAAAAAAAATCGTGCCTCGAAGCGGGATCGAACCCCGTACCTTCGCATGACAAAGCGATGACATTACCACGGATCTACGAATTCCGATAGTTTTACATAGCGATTTAATGTATATACATAATCTATAACGAAACCTAACCTATACCGATTACAAAAATTATTATTTCCGCGTAGAATGGTAACGGCCTCGTCGAGTTCCTCACATCCTGCCGGCCGTAGGAGAGATGCCAAATTATCTCTACAAACACCAATTATTAAGGTAAAGGCGGGACAGACGGCGCACATTTTTTCAAATTAATTTTTATCAATATATAAATACTTAAATCGGAATCAAATTAGGCAAGATTGATGGTTTTAACATTGTATTTTATTATAGATTCCATCGCATTACAAGAAACTTTATAACAAAGGAACATTCTTATGATGTATAATGGCCTGTAAATTTCAACTGATTAGTAAGTGTCGGGCAAGATGCCGCAGAAGGGAGGGACAGATGGCCAATGGCAAAATACATTGAAAATGACATTCACTTTGATTTTTGTTTTTCAAGTTTATTTTTAAGTCGTCCACAGAAACAACACATGTTCTCATAGAGAGTGCATGAATCATGAAGCCATCTAGAACATCTTACACATTGAATCCAGTCGGAGGTAGACGTTGTGTCTTGATATAGTTCAAGGCACTCTACACATTCGTTTTCATCGAAATTTAATTTATCTGAGGAACTACTGTGTAGAGAAATGTCATCATCATCTTCTTCTGAATCTGAGTCTTCAAACAGACGTCTCTTTGGCGGTTTTTTCCCCCTGGTTTTGGGGATTTGATTTCTTTTAGTTACTACTTTTTTGTGGGTAAGAGCTTTCCCTTTCTTGTTTTTTTCGGTGATTTTCTTTCTCTTCGTTGCTATAAAATCGTCGGATGTTATATTTGTTGCTGATTGCTTTCTTTTGGATTGATTTCTCTGAGGCAGTGTAGGAACAGGTGAAATCTTTTCCAGCAATTTTGATGGAGTCGCTACATGAGGTGTCACTGAGTTGTCATTTATATCGCAGCTGCCTTGATCAGTTGGTCGATGAGTAGCCAAATTTGTGCAAGCTGTGCAGGTAGGAAGGTGTTCTCTTAATACATTTGTTTCAGACCTTGATGTTGATGGCGCATCTGGAGTCAAATCATTAGAGACATCTGCAGTAGTTGGGAGTTCAGTATTATTAATGTCTGAAACAAAGGCATGATCTGGAATTACTGCTCTGTCCAGCGGGATAATTCCAGTAGCTCTGAATCCAGATACACCAATCTGGACAGTGGCAGCACGAGTCCATGCTTTGAAGAGCAACTCTCCAAATTGCTGCCTTGTAATTCTTCTATCTTTGCTTGCATTACCTACAATCCATGAATGACAAGCTTCTTTAAAGTAGGATTTCAGCGGCTTGAAAAATGAGCGGTCTAGAGGCTGTAAAAAGTGTGTCGTGTGGCTAGGCAAACAAATTATCGACACCTCATGTTCAACAGCTATATCCAAAAGGGTGACACAATTCATATGAGAGGCATGACCATCTAACAGAAGCAGAGCAGGGCCAGGCGCCTTTCTAGGAATGAAATGGTTTTTGAACCAATTCATGAAAATATCACTGTTGACATAAGCGGATTCTCTCCTCATAACAACAACTGATCCTGGAGGCATGTTGTCTTCAGCGTCTTGTTTTTTATTCACTCCTTTGTATATGCAGTAAGGTGGTAAGAAATTTCCCTCGCCATTACAGCATGCAATAACTGTTATTGTCTCCCCTCTTTCAGCAGAAGTAATGACATGGACATCTCTGCTTCCTTTTGCCGCAACAACCTTCCCAGGCTCATTATTTAACTGTAGACCAGTTTCGTCTACGTTGTAGATACTACCTGGTTTATCCAAAAGCCCTTTTCCGGTCAACATTTCTGTTAACAGATCAAAGTAAGAATTGACTTCGTCTCTGTTCATGCCACTCGCTCTGGCTACAGAAAGCCCTTGCGCTTTTCTGATGCTTAAGCCTGCATTGCGTTCTAAAAATGAGAGAAACCAATCTTTCCCTGCAAGTTTCTTTTCCTTGTTGAATTTGTTTTTCAGTCCCATATCTGATCAGCTAAATTGAAAGCTATTTGCCTGACGTCTGACGGTTTGGGAGCAAAGCCACATGATTGTAATGTCTTGATATGGGCAACTAATTTCGTTTCTGCATCCTCGCCCAAGTATGATGACGGTCCACACCCTGCCTTCTTGAAATTGTGCGTGGCAAGTCTTCTCCTTAGTGTTCGTTCTGGTATATTTTTCATTCGAGCTACTTTCCTTTTAGCATAACCTTCCTCTTCGACTAGTCTCACTGCCTCTAATAGATCTTCTGCAGTCCATTTTCCCCTGTCTGTTGTCCTAATGCGTTTCCTCGGCATTTTTCTGTAAAACAAAAACGTACGCAGTCCTGTTAGAATTGCAAGCATTGCGGCATCTGTCCCACAGTAATGGTGCGTCATCTGTCCGTTTTCGTAGGGACAGATGCCGCACCCCTATTTTCCCCAAACATGTGATCGAAACAAGCCATTACTCGACCGACATAACCTACAATGTTTCTACTGGATAATCTAAATACAAGTTATAAGCTACTAGGCGCGTATCGACTAATACATACACAGTTCGAAATTCAGCACGTGTAAATATTGTAGAGTAGGTGGTAAATTTTTTCGAGTAAATTATGTTGTGTAAATTTTACTCTAGTATTTACTCTACGAACTTATTTACTCTATACAGTACACTGTTGGACAGTTTACAACATAAACATACGAATTAGTGTACATTTTACACTAAATCAAAGAAAACAATAAAGTAGAGTAGAATAAAGGTACGTTCATACAGCCAGCGATGCGCTGCAATGCTTTGCTAGGCGATATTTAATCGTAAGCAAACCACCCCCGAAGTAGCAACGCATGGTATAACCAAGTATAACAACGCATCGCGCCAAATAGCTCGCTATATGAATGCATACATTGAAGATCACTTGTTTGAATTCATGGCGTCACCCATCGCGCCATTGCTGGCTGTGTGAACGTACACCAACTCTAATTTTGTATACGTAGTTAACCAGTTGTAGTGTGAAGTGAACTGTCCCCTCTCCCAATCTTTAGATGTTGCGTCATATTATCATCATTTAGGTATAAGCAGCCGTTGTAGAAGTTAGTTCTGACCTGTAATTTTCGGGTAAGTACCTACTTATGTATATACTAATTACATAAATATTATAGCTTATATTATATGTACCTATATACTTCAATTATAGTTGTGATAAAAAACATTATGCATATTATATTTCGTGTATTTACTACAATGTACTGTACTCCTATGTAATATATCCTCATGTTTCGAATAAACAAAAAATTAAATAAGCCAATTCTATTTTTCCCCCTATTTTACTTTGCTCAAATGTAAATTTCAATAGTCTACGAGTACCTATAATGCATACGTAAATTTACTCTAACTACTAGTAAAGTTGACTCTATTCAAAATCAAAATAGAGTGAATATTTTCTTCACTAAGCTATATTAAATTTGATAGAGTAAATATTTTTAACATTTGGCAAGATTAAAATGTACTCTACGGTTTACTCTTTCTATCGTGTGGATATTTTACACTAAAAACAGTAGGACCTATATACACACTAGCTAGATTAAAAAATTCAATCTATTCTTCGAACTGTGTACTATTAAAAAGCAATCGTGAAAAATTTCCTTGACTTACCTTGCTCTCGAAATTCTATTTTTTCAAATTTCTCCTCTATTTTCCGCTCCTGAAGTATAAAAACTAAGGAGTAAACTGATTTAATCAGCGGTTACAATAACAATGAGCGTCGCGCGCACAACAATATCTGCTGAGGAATTTCTTAGAAGTGCGGCATCTGTCCCCTCGCGTCATCTATCCCGCTTTTACCTTACAGATATAAATAATATAACATTGAAGTTAACACTGTTTTCATAAGAAATTTTACACTATCTTCTACCGTCTTTGTTTGGATGCATGCTTGCTATCCTTTACTGCTCGATTTAGTGTAAAATTACTATTAGAGGCAATTTAAAATAGGTATATACTCTACATTTTTTACTCTAAAATATTTACCAGTAACACTAGACAGTTTACACGGCTCTGTTTTCGAACTGTGTAGTGTTACGGTTTTTGTGTTACGTCAACATAAAATAATGTAAAATCAAAAATAAATTGCGGTTAGCGCTATCGACGTTTTAGTGTTAATATTTTTATTTTGAACTAACAGTAATAATTGTTACTTCAACACAAAAATATGAACAGTAAAAATTTGATCCAGTTAATGGCGATTAAATGTTCAATCAACACTAGGGTAAAGTTGGTATAGTTGCCCCACTTAAGCGAAAATGCTTCTTACGTTCAAAATTTACAATTAACCTGTGTCAACGTGTACTTGACATGTTAACCAACAGATCTAGTACACACAGAAAGCAAGTATAGGTAATATAAATTATGATATATCAGATATATTTTCAGTTTTCAACAACGAACAAAACGGCCATCTATCCCAATGGTACCTATGTCAAAGTTGCCCCACCCCTAGGGATATGTGGCCGCGTAAATGGTATAGATGCCCCAACTCTTTCTTTAACGAAAATTATAAAGTAAAAGTCGAGAAAAGGAAATATTTATTGAGTAAGAACAAAAATAAATATGCGTATAAAGGTAGACCCAGTCTACGAAAAATAAAATTGTGAATTTTAAATAAATAAAAAAAACATTTCAAATGGAAAATAAGCAAATCTAGTCCAATTTTAATGCTTTCTTAACGGACTCTTGTTTATTCCTTCGTCCGCAATCATTACACATTGAACTGTATATTGTACAAGTTTCATGTAGCCATCTACTACATGTGACGCAACAAATCCAGTCTACTGACGAAGTTGTTTCATAGTAGTTTTCGGTACATTCAGCGCATCTGCATTCTTTGCTTGTTCCTGCGGTTGAATTTGCTTTTGTTTGTTTGGAAATTTTCTTTGTCTCTGTTTTCAGGTCTTTCTTTGGTCTTGTATTTTTAACAGATTTTTTTTCTTCTTTCTGTATTTTCTTTTTTTTACATAGTTCCATATTTGCAGATGTTAAAACGATGGCGGACTGTTTACGTCGCTGTTTTGATGCAACAGGAATATTCAGAACTGACATTACTTCTTCCAGATATTTGGATGATGTTATTTTTGTCGCCTCATTGTTTAAAACATTCATTTCTTCGAATATGTAATTTTCATCATTTTCATAAAAATTATCTGGTAGAACTGTGGTTTCCACAGTTTGTTCTCCCCAAGAAAACTCCTCCCGTTCTACACAGTTCGAAAACAGAGCCGTGTAAACTGTCTAGTGTTACTGGTAAATATTTTAGAGTAAAAAATGTAGAGTATATACCTATTTTAAATTGCCTCTAATAGTAATTTTACACTAAATCGAGCAGTAAAGGATAGCAAGCATGCATCTAAACAAAGACGGTAGACGATAGTGTAAAATTTCCTATCAAAACAGTGTTAACTTCAATGTTATATTACTTATTTATATCTGTAATAATTGGTGTTTGTAGAGGTAGTTTGGCATCTCTTCTACGGCCGGCAGGATGTGAGGAACTCGACGAGGCCTTTACCATTCTACGCGGAAATAATAATTTTTGTAATCGGTATAGGTTAGGTTTCGTTATAGATTATGTACATTAAATCGCTATGTAAAACTATCGGAATTCGTAGGTTCGTGGTAATGTCATCGCTTTGTCATGCGGAGGTACGGGGTTCGATCCCGCTTCGAGGCACGATTTTTTTTTTCCACAAAAACATTTTTATGATTACTTTTAAATGGTAATGAAGCTGGTGCTGGTCAATGGAGGTGGTCCAAACTGAAAGAATTTGGATGGATCGGCTAGAAATATATCTGTAACGTGTAAAAGTAGAGTAACTATGTTTGCACTACGTAGAGAGATGTTTACTCTAAAATTTACTCGTGCAGTCCGTGTTAATATTTTACTCTAAAAAGAGTGGACCTATATAAACACCGGCTAGTGTTAATTATTTACACTAAATTTCTAACTGTGTAGTAGCTGCTCGGGCTTGCTCATCTTTATTTTCCTCCGTCTCCATTTCCAGTGTCTCCTCTTCCTCTAATTGTCCTACTTCCGTTTCAGACGCATTAGTTTGTCCATTTCTATTAGAATATTCGGCACTAGCTTTCAAAGAATCACTCATTTGGAAGAAATGTTCTGGTATAATGTGCGGGTTAAAAGGATGGATGCCAGTTGCCCTAAATCCGGCACAACCATTTGCCCAAGCTTGTCCTATTAGTCCTTCCATATGCATCCTCGTAATTGTTTTATGATGAGACCGAAACAAAAACGATTCCGCTTCTTGCTTGAAAAAATCCTTTAACGGTTTAAAAAATGACCTATCAAATGGCTGTAGTGCCTGGGTGGTGTGACTTGGAAGGCATATTATTATTATGTTATTTTGTTCTGCAAATTCTAGAGCTTCCATAGAACAATGTGAAACGTGGCCGTCTAATATGAGGATGCATTTTCCGACACCTTTGCGAGGAGTAAAGTGGTTTTTAAGCCAGCATAAAAATAAATCGGAATTCATATACGACGAACGTTGATTCATGTAAATCTCAGAACCCGGTGGGAGGCCTGTCAGGTGGTCAGGATTTTTTCTAACTCCTTTCAGTATTAAAACGAGTGGTAAGAAAATACCTTCGGCATTATTACAAGCAATAACAGATACTGTTTCACCCTTCTCGGACGCGGTTAATACATGCACATCCTTGCTTCCTTTTGTTGCAATGACATTACCGGGTTTGTTCTTCAATTGAATGCCGGTTTCATCCATATTATAAATGGATCCAGGCGAATTTATTAGATCATTTTTTGTTAATGTTTCTTTTAGTAACTCAAAAAAGTCTTTCACTTCTTCTTCTGGCTCTTGCCAACGATAAACCTTCACTTTTTCTGACAACCAGGCAAGGATTTCTTTCTAAAAAAGATCGTAACCAATCATAACCGACGCAAATTTTCTCTTTCCGTTTAGTGCCCAGGAAATGTTTTTCTAATCCTAGTTTCTCGGCAAACTGGTAGGCAAGGGTTCTTACTGTTGTTCTATTGGGACCAAACCCAGCTTTTTCTACACAGAAAAAAATTTGTTGGAAATTTTGCTACAATTGTAAATTTTTTTATTACAAATTCTTTGACATATACGGACGAGATCAACTTTTTATTAAAAATTACTAAAAAATTGTTGGAAAAAAAACATGTATTTTTTACGACAAAATGTGTAGTTTTGTTATATAATTTAGATTGTCATAAGTTACATATTGCAGTAGGATAATGTACAAGTCTGTTGTTGCAAATATTCTTTTAACCGAGTAGTAAAATTTTAAACTATGTGTAATGAAATGTTTTACAAAATTGTTGTTATTATTGCAAGTCTTTGTAGTTAATTTTCACTAAGATTTTGGTTATTGTTCGACTATGCTGTTGCAATAATTAATACTACGATGCGTAACTATCTTTACTATACAGTGCATTTTTCACAACGTTATACGTAATTCTGTTACACAATTTGTTGACATAATTTATATATTATTGCTGCACAAAATACAAGTAGGATTGGACAAATAGTGCACTAGTAATGGAAGTAGTTTCAATTAATAGTCAAGAAATTTTCCACTAAATTGTTGTTACTATTGCAAGCCTCTGTTGTAATTTCTGCAGCAAGATTTTGCATTTAAATCTCCTGGTTAGTGCTATTATTAATTAATTTGTGTTTTATGATCTTACTTATCTTTTTAATCCCAGGTATAAATTGACTTTTAATTCATTCATTCCTTGCTTTTTTCTTGACCTACAAGTGGAATATATCTGGGATTAAAAAGATTGAGTATTCTAAAGTCATAAAACACATATTAATTGCATTTCTCCTTAGTTCCACTATACAAGAAGCAATGGAATTTGTCCCGTCAAATATTAAATGTGAATTTCTTGCACTGAAAAAATATTTTACGAAAGCGAAAGTCGTTTGTCTTTGCTTTGGAATAAATTCAGTTTAATTAATTCATTCCTTGTTTTTTCTTGACCTACAAGTGGAATATATCTGGGATTAAAAAGAAAGCTTAGTGCATTAAAAGAAAGGAGGCTTTTGGATCAAATTTATTTATTGAACACTTTATACTATAATAGGAATATATACTTATTTTATAGTTAATGAAATATAATAGGTGCTATTATTTAATTAGAACTACACAAAAGGAAAATTTGAATAGGGTCTAGATTGCCCTTACAGAACACGCACGTGTATTGTTTCAACAATTCAATGACATTTTTTTACATGGCTGTGTTGACCGACAAATCTTAATATTTTATACTATACTGGGTGTTTCGGATATTAGTTTACATACTACCTTTACACTTATTAGGAAATACAAATATTATAGGAAATAGGTACACCGAAAAAAAATTGTAGTGCTAATTGCTATAATTGTAGGTTTTTTTCCTACAATTTATAGTACAATAGGCTCTAGGCATGTAGTAGGTGCTGTAGGGGCATGTAGTGGCTGTAGTATTTTTTTCCAAAAAATTGTACATAAAATTTGTAGAGAAATTTACTAAATTATATAGTAAAAAATGTTATATATCTGTAGAACGTGGCTTTGAATAGAATACTTTTTACTACAATTTGTAGCAATTTTTAATAGCTGGTATAGTATTAATCGTTAGTCCTTTTAATAAATTTGGTAGTAATTATTACTATATAATAGTAATATTTAACATAATTTGTAGTAAATTTTAGTATGGACGTATAGTGATGAATACGAGAATTACATGAAATTTTAGAATGCTGACACTAGCGGAATTTAGTCTTTGGATGGTAATGCTTTACTATCAACGCTATTACTATATCTCCTAGAAAATATAGTAATAGGGTAACAGCACTATATCCAAAGATTAAACGCAATTATCCTATCCAGTGATTTGAAGATGAGAAAGATGTTTAGGTAGGAAGAAAATAGAGAAATATTAATATAAAGTTTATTTATTAGAACACATCTAAAATACAATAATATACAAAAATGTCACTTATTCAAAATTCAAACAGCATACCTTATAGGGGAACCCGGGGCAGAAAGGGGTACCAAGTTCAAAATATTCACAAAAATACAAAAGAGTGAAGTAAAAAGCTGCAGATTTTTCTATGAACCTATTGAAATGTATTGTACATAAAAATACAATAATTTTGTAAAAAAAACAAAAGAACAATTTTTTTCAAAAACCATATAAAAGCATTTCATTTGTCCCATTCTCATATTTATGGGGCAGAACAGGTGGTAAGGGCAGTTATTATAAAAACATATAAAATGCAAAAACTCAACGCGTGCACGGGTCTTTTTTCGTTTTTAATTTTAAGTCACTCTATAAATGTTTAGCTACAGTTTACTTTGATTTAGTTCTGTTTTTCCAAGTCTATTCACAAAATTCTTTCACCAGGACAGCCTGATCATCTTGTTATCTATTCCTGCACAAGAATTGTGGGCCCATTTTTTACACATGGAACAAGAGACCCAACCTTCAATTGATTTTGAGTAAAATTCACCACAGTACAAACATTCAATGAGTCAGAACCATCCTCAGAATTACTCTCGTCAGCGTTGGATTCTCTCTTCAGCTTTTTTTTTCCTTTTATCTTCAGGTACTTTTCTTTGCTTTTCCCATTCTTAAGTTTATTCTCTTTCTTAAATAATTTTTTCCTTGCTCTCTCTTCTTTAGCTAGGTGTTTTTCCTCTTTTTCCTTAATCAGCTTGTAACTCATTTTTGTATGGTGAATCTGTTAAGACAGCGGTCTTTCCCCTCTTCCGATTTTTCCTTTTCGCGCTTTCTTTAATTTTTGGAATGGGCATTAGAATTTCAAAAGAAACATGAAATGAAGAGGTCCTTTTAACTGTTGTCATCCAAGAGCACCCAGGAGTGGCATAATGGGACTCATTAAATCGGACCTCCTTAGACGGCTGGTTATCATTAGAGTTGGTTGAAACCTCATCAATGCTTTATCATATTTATTTAACCTGATAGGTATGATTTTTTTTAAGAGGATGCTAGGCGAAGGCAATTCCAATTCTTCAGGTCCAGTTGTGGTCACCTCTTCACTTGTACCAGATCTGATGTCAGTTGTGTCTGCTGGGAGAAAGTCGGCGTCAGTGAATATGGCTGGATCAGTTGGCCATATTCCGTTCTTCGAAACCATTAATAGCAGTTTTCATTGTTGCGCTTTGGATAAAAGCTGATCCAAACAGCATTGAAATTTGAAAAAGTGTTACAACTTTCCCTGGATTGCCTCGTAGCCATTTTCGTAGCTCATCGCTATAATGAAGACTTGGTGGAGGCTTCAGAAAAGAAACGTCGAGCGGTTGAAGCCTGTTGTTCTGCTTTTTCTGGTGGTAGACATAGCAATGAAACGCCACTTTCCCTTGCGTAGTCTATAACCTCAAGGTTCTTGGTATGTGTTGAGTGGCCATCCAATATAAGAAGAACTGGGAAGTCTTTTGTTGCCTTAGAAAATTCGACAAATTTTCGAAACCATATAAGAAATGACACAAAGTCATCCATCCAGTGCTGTGGACCTCAGCCCAACCTCCTGGTGGCAATCCTAACTCAAATTCTTTCTGTTTCTTCTTTCGAGGAAAGATGAGCATCGGGGGCATGTAAGCCCCACTTGCCAACATACAAATAAGACCGGTGACAGTTTTGCCTCGTTCTGCGGATGTTAATGATCCCACTTGACGTTTTCCCTTGCAAGCTATGATCTTTGATTGGTTTTTGGGGTTCACTGAAACACCCGTTTCATCGCAATTAAAGATTTGAGCAGCCGTTAGTTTGTGTTTGTCGACTAAATTCGTTAGCAATGAAAAAAAACTATCTACTGCTACTTTATTGAAGCCCATGGCTCTTGCACCAGATGTTGCCTCGGGTTTGCGAACAGATAAAGTGGAATGCCTCTTAAGGAATCCATTGACCCAATCTTGTTCTGCTATTCCATTTCTAAATCTATTGGTAATGCCATTTCTCACAGCCAACTGATAAGCTAAGCTACGCAAGTCTTTCATCGTTAGACCGAATAACATTAGCCTCCATAGTTTTTAAGTAACTAACGAACTCAAGTTCTTGTTCTTAAATGAATATGTTTTTAAATTTTCCTGCCCTTTTATCGATGTTGTAGTCAGGATTTTCCCTTATTTTTTTAACATATCTTTCAAGAGTAGATCAGGGTACATCAAATTGGTTCGAAGCCTTCAAACACCCTGATTGACCAGAAATAACCGCCTCGACAGCATTGTTCATTGCCTCAGTAGACCATGATTGCCTATTTGTTCTTTTCAATTAGTCTCGAACCATCTGAAATCGAAAGACAAAAAATTGTGGAGCCACTAAAAACATTCTAACAACAAAAAAATTGGTTGCAAAATCAACTTTCCCATTCTGCAATCGCTGAGGTCTGCCCCAGGGACACGTTTTGGTTACCAAGAAAGAGTCACTCGAAACAGAACATGTAAACAAACGTTTAATTACACGAAACTAAAGATAATTAAACGTACTTCAAGTATGTACTAACTATAGTTGCAATGTAAACAAGTAAATATGTCTTACCTTGTTTACAAAATATAGTAAGCTGGAATACAGGAGCAAAAAATCACACAACGAAAATTTGTCCTGCCAACGTTCTAGAGATTTAGATTTAAATGACTGCCGTAGTTGAGCAACAACGGGTTGATTTAGTTTATTTATTTCCGCACATCTAAAAGCAACTAATTTGACAAAAGACGTCGAACTTTATTCCGCCAAAATTCCCGTTCTGCCCCGGGTTCCCCTAGATACGAACACACCAGTGGACTTTTTAGTCAACATACAAGGCATAAAATCGTGAAGATCTTTATAATGTACAATTTGTATTCCAGGATTCCTGATGCAAACAAATGTCGATTGAAACAAAGAGTTTTAATAACCTTACATAAAAAATATACGTCTGTATCTCTAAAAACATAAACTTTATCGATTATTCCAAATAATGGCATGTCTACAGCGTTTATTATAATTACTATATTAGATTTGTATAGAGTACCTTTAATATCAATATTGTTAACAGAAAATACATCAGTTCTAAGTATCTAGAAATGAAAGGTGCTCACTGTATTCGGCATCATTAATGGTATGAAAATTGGAATAAACTAAGGATTTTCTTAAAGGATTTATTAAAGTGTGACATAATTTCAACTGCGCTTTTACAGACAACGTGTGGATCATATTTTTAAAGGAACCCGATACATTAGAAGTTAATTTTGATTCCCTATGTTTTTGTTCCGCTCTTAGACACCATAAATGCGATAGTGGTCCAGACATTTCTAATACAGTACAGTAATGGAGCAAATGATGATGTTTTGGCTTTAAATTATTAAAGTATTTTACAATGATTGATAAGTACTCCTCGATTGTAACTTTTAACCTAATATGTTCAGAAAATTGTAAATTAGGCGAACAAACTATATCGATAATTTCTCTGAGAAGAATCCATACTTCCCATATATCTAAATTTTCAGGAATAAAATCACTAATAAGTAAGCCTAAATACCTTGTAAAGCATAGCATTTCAGTTGCAGAGAACTTAGATTAATTCTTGAATTGGTAAATGTGATAGGGGGAGGCTTGTTTGATTTTCCGAATTCTGCGAATTCTACTATTTAAAGTATCTATGGAAAACAGTTTCATATCAAATATTAAAACATTAAGAAGGTTAGACAGATCATATTCACAAATACCTTCAAAAATTTCGTGCATTATGTCTACTACGTAATTTGTAGTAACATGAAAGTCTGATAGACTATGCCATGTACAAGATTCTTTAATTCCAGTTTGTCTTAAATCACCTATAGATACCTCTTGCTCATAATTATCTTTTGTTCTTAACAGACGATTGTCTAACATTGTAACAACTTTAGAATCATATTTGTTTGTTTTACAAAACCTGCATCAAGAATACATGGAGGAAAAGCTTTCTGTCAGTCCTAAAATTGAGTGCATACCTAAATTGTCACCTATTATTAAGCCAAGCTTAAAGTAGATTTTTATACTAGAAGTTTTTACTTTTATTGTTATACCTTCATCTTGTAAAAATTTTAATTCATCAATTACACCTTGAAACATTTTTTTATTTCCAAATTGTTTTCTATCGCTTGAATGAAATAATGCAAACAAAAACATGTTGCCCAGTGACGTTAATAATTCGTGTGGAAAACAAGGTATAGAAACATAAATGGCTCCCAATTTATTTGTGTTTGAATGTGATCCTAAAACGTTACCTATTTGATAATCATCGAAGTACAAGAACAGTGGGAAAACTATTTTATGATTGTTATTGTAGCTGTGAGACTTTGTTTGCCAAAGTTGACCTTGTATAAAATTCGTATAAGTCTTTGACTGCATTGTGGTATTATAGAAGTTTTGGACAGCCTCAAAGATTTCGTCTTTTTGAAATAAACTTGTGAACACAGAATGTAAAGGAATAATTTTGCAAATAATTAAAGACTGTTCAAGTGCCAAATTCTCGTTTCGATTTTTATATACATCCCGATAATCGATTTTAAAATCTTTAGGTTTAATAAACTCTCCACAATTTTCAAAAAAATTTAGTCTTTTATACTCCGTACTAAAATCTGAGAAAGCGTTTTCAAAAACTTGAAAGAAATCTGATAATTTGCGGTTCTTTTCATTAATAGGGTCACTGGATAAAAGCAACTGATTTGTAAAAATTTGGAATGAACGTATTCCTACATTAAAAATACTAATATACTCATTTACCACAGTTTGCACGACATTCCGAGGTAATAGTGAATTATTGTACAATTTCGAACAAAACAGTTTTAGTTCGCGTACTAACTTGTCTTTAAATTCATCTAAATAAAATTGTTCAGAAAATCATTAGTTTCATTAGCAAATGTAGAATCTGGTACATGCTCGTTATCGGAATTAAATGGATCAGATACCGCAATGAATTGTATGGGATCAGCTGTATCTTTGATATTTATTGTATCAGTATCCATCTTCTTACCAGTTTTTGTATTTAAAGTAAAAGTATCTATGTGATTATGTATATGCTTTTTAAAAGTTTTAAACGATGAAAATGCTCTAAAACAATTTGTTTGTCCACATCGAAAACTTGTGAGCGTATCATGTTCAAACTTAATATGGTAAAAAAATGTTTTCATTTTATTAAATGATACTTTGCAATACCAACAGTTAAAAGTCATTTTTTATTTTACTAATTTCTGATATGACCACAGAGACTCTCCTATAAGTTTCTATAAATACATATTTCGTACATTTGAATGAACATCCATCGTTTATACACACTGGAAAACTTATAAACGTAAACTTAAAACTGTAAAAATATTTTCATACATATTATTAAATACTTTCTATCTACACTTAAAAGTCGTTTTCTATTTTATTAATATCTGATATCAATGTAGATACACCGACGTATTTTCTATCATGTTTTGTAAATATATCGTAGATATATGTTTGAATGAACATCCAGACACAATCACACTCTCTTTGGTATTCGGCATCCAACGTCATATACAATTTAAAACACAGATCTACAGCCTTTACGGGAGTGTCCACCTTATATTTAATATGTTCTATGCAAACATAACAAGCTATAACGTTGTTCAATTCGCCCACTATTATTGGCAATGGCTGTAGCGGTAAATTATAAGATGCATATTTTTCTCTCCTTCTTTCTAATTCCGGCTCTAAATCTGCTAAATTCTGAAATTTAAAAAAATGTTATTACTATCACAATAAACTTATTACAATTTACCTTAACATGAAGAATGAACCCTTGTTGCAACTCAATCTTAGAGGGTTTCCAGTAAACTCCAACTTTCTTACTTTTCAAAGTAGTAGAAGGAAACAACAAGGGCAAAATAGTTAACGTGAATACATCTACAACATAAAACAACATGAAATAAAACGTAATTTTCAAACTATAATTTTATACCATCTGCGTCAATGTTTTGCTGCTTGTATTCATCTATAACTTTCTTTAAGTAACGATCGTTTTTCTCTATACCTATCTTCAATATAACCTTTGATAGTTTGGGCCAAGATGAGTAAAATAAATTATCTTTACCGGGATATAAAATTTCAAAATCAGTTTCTAAGAGTAAATACCCTAGAGGTACGCTTAATGCGGGATAACTAGATAAATATTCCCAAATTGTCGATTGGTAGTTCTTTCTTCGAATAACGGTTGTTAATTTCCACTTCTGTAGCACCTCAGGGAAAGGACTAGAATTGTTTTTGAGCCACTCTACTAATACTTTTAAATCTTGTTCTAGAAATAACAGGATATTGTTATACTTTAATTTATATTTATAAAATATTTACCATCTGTCTCGTTCAAAATGTCATTCATTTGGTCATGAGTACTTGCTGGCAATAAGTCTAAACTTTTCAAAGTTTTTCTAACATAACAGTACGTTGACCAGAGTTTTCCTCTCGCTGATCGAGGTTTACCATTTACGTCTTTAGTATGTGGTACAAAATAAGTCTCCGGACGTTCGTGTAAAAATATTTGGTTAATTTCGCCAGCCAATTGGATGAACCTACCTGTGGTAATTCTAAAATAGGAAAATATTTAATGACATTTTCATTATTTATATTTATGTAACATGTGTATCGATCGGAACAAACTTCGTTTAAGTAATTTAGCAATGTAATCTACCTTTTTGACTCGGATTTTTTCAATTCACTTTTAATGATAATGTCACAAAGTTTTGATCTCAAAAACTTTTTGTTTTTATCATAACTGGCGATTATAAGTGGTCCATCTTGCGATGTTTGGAGAAGTTGCGAAATATCCTAAAAATAATCATAGCTATATGTAACTATTAAAGACGTCGGTTTTTGTGAAATTTATATTGCACGTTCGGATATTAACACTAATACTATCTCTAATCTAGAGAAGTATGCAATTTTAGTTTCCTTTATTAAATCCTTTTCTATTACCATTTAGAAAATAATTTTGAATTAAAAATGCCGGTGATTTCATTTTAAACATTGTTGACTAAAAACAAAATGAACTTTTCACCTTCAGTTTTTTTCTGCGTCGTATACTGCAGTAATGTGGAAACTAAAATTTGCGCTTATTATGGTTTCCAAATTTATAAAAGCCAAATTTGTAATAATAATAAAAAAATGAATGGTGTTATGCAACAGGGAACCAGCCATTACTAAAAACATATAAAGTTGGTTCCCTGTTGCATAACGCCAAAATATAAATAATTATTTTTCATTTCTGAACGACGTTTTAAAATTGCCGCTTTATATTTTGTATTTTTACTGGATATCAACTGAACATTCTCACAGAAATGTCAAAATTTTTCCGAAATATAACCTAAAAATAGCACTATTTCATCGATGTTTAGGTATCTTAGACCGATCTCCGCAAAAAAGGGGGGCCGTTTTGAACTCAGTAAACCGTGTACCTTCCGTTAGACTGCATATGAGTGGCCAATTCAGTGGTCGACATACAGAAGTCTTACCTTTCTTTTATCGATAATTGATGTAATTTTTAAGAAATCTAGCATTGACCTTTATATTTATGTACCTTAACCTTTCGCAACTAACATGATTTTGTAAGACAGCGAAACTAACATCGGTCTCTGAGACCGATTTGCAAAAAACTACTTTTAATTTGAAATAACTTCCAACTAAAACCTCTAAAGACTTCAAATATGTCAATAAAACTAGAGAAATCAAGTAGTAAACTTTATTAATCATTATTCAAGCATGTTAAAGTAACTTACAAAAAGCACGTCTTAGAAAAAAGCGGATAATTTTAAAAATTTAATTAAGTCAGAAAATGTTTTAATTTTGTAACAGATACAAACATATGGGTTTCTAAAAGTTTAAATATTGCTAAAACTACAAAAACATATTTGTCAAACCGAAATTCTTCTGTTAAAAGGTATGCTTCAATTTAGGTACATTCTTTGCATACAGCGGTCAAATGTTCCAAACACATATACTTTTTGCATTTATGACAATTGAACCTTGTCTTTCTACTTTTTGTACTTGAACAATAGAAACACCGGCCGTGTGTAACTGGTTGATTTGCTAGATTATCAGTAGGAATGTTATGAATTTCTTGAATTCTTAATCTGGATGTTTTGGGAAGAGCTGTAACACTCAAGCGTTTTTTCATCTGGTTTTCAACCAGTTGCTTTCGAGTGTTTCTAGAAATAATTTCCTTGAAAGTCTATTGTCGATATTATTGTTTTTATGTATAATATATGCGTTAATGCCAGCTATGTTCAATAATCCATAAAATATTACCAATGGCCATCGACGTGTAATTCTAGCACAGTTGTAACTTGCGCATAGCTTATCTACTGTATCAACACCACCTTTGGTTTGATTGTAGTCAATTATAATGGATGGTTTCCCAGTGTCCTCGTCAATAGAGTCGTCAAGATGCATAGTTGAACAAAGGAATACATTTTTCCTTTTCTTGGGATATAGGATACTAAGGTACATTTCTCTTGAAATGCAAACATAGTTGATTTCTCGGGCCTTTTTACCGTCATGGCTGGTGGTATTTCCGGTTTATTTTTCCTTAGTGTTCCTATAAGCGTCAATTTATAGTCATTTAGAAGTGTATAGGCCAGTGGTACACTTGTGAAAAAATTATCGGTTGTCAGGTTTCGATTTGAACCCCATATTGGCTCACATAACCTTGGAACCAGAGAAGTATTCGATGTTTCAACACAGTATGGCCCTTGCGGTTGTTTACCAACATAAACTTCTAGTTTCGCGGTATAAAACATCTTAGCGTCAACTAATGAATATACCTTTAATCCATATTTATTTGGTTTAGACGGTATATATACTCTAAATCGACATCGTCCTCTAAAGCCCCATAACATTTCATCAATCGTTGTAAATTGTGAAAGACTAAAGTATTTCGGTAGATTTATGTTAAATTCATCAAAAAATCTCTAATGGCTGCTAATTTGTCATATTGTTGCCTTTCTGGTCGTGTTGTCTTTTCGTCGACACGTAAATTTTGTAATAAGAATTTAAATCTTTCTAAGGACATGGTTAACCTAAAAATTTCTAAACCCATGCCATCTGTTCTAAATAGATCAGTAATATCTTGAAAGTTACTTTTCATCGCACCACCTATATAAAGAAGTCCAAGTAGTGCTTTGAGTTCATCAATGTCTGTTAGTCTTGCTGTTCTATACGCTTCAGAATACCGTTTTGACTGAATATAATTGTTCGTATAAGCAACAGTATTATCTAACATTTCATTTGTAATAAACAAACTCCATATATCGATTGGAGTTTTCTTCTTCTTAGCTTCACCTTTTACTCCTGGCATTTGCGTTACTATATTATGTGCGCGTGTTCGAACATTTGGTCTCCCGTCAAAGTGTTTTTTCCATTTGAAACCATCTTTCCCAAACATATAAGGAACACGCAGTTTCTTTGATTGTAATTCAGGCTCTACAATATCATTTATTTCATTATCCGTTAGATCTTGTTCCGTGTCAGAATTTTCTTCTTGAATTTCTATATCATCATTTTCTAAACTTGAGTCACTATCTTCAGCTACTTCTGAGTCGGTTTGTACTTCTTCAAAGAGACGTTGAAGTTCCTTTTGTTCTATTTCGTAACTCCAATTAGCCATTTTTACGATGAGAAAGCTAGAAGAACTAAGAAATAATTCGTTTGTATTTGAAGATGCATTACACAACTTACCAACAACAAATCACGTTAGAACTAACATCCGTCTCTCAGACCGAATCCGTTAATATTATGAAAAATTACATACACACACGAATTTCAAATTCAACACTGACAACGTTATATTATGAAAATCAGCTACAAGAAGATGCGCATGCGTATAGTAAAAGATGCGGAAATAGCCGGCAATTTTCGTAACTCTCGGTCTCACAGACGGCATGTTAGTTACGGAAGGTTAATATTAATTTTTGCTCCGAAAGTAAGCACATTATGAATAAAACGTTGTTCCTCAAAAAATGATTATAATTTACAGTATTTTTTCGATAAGCGGTTAATTTTCACCAGTTTCTAATGCAAATTATCTAATAGGGTTACGAAACAATATTAGGAGCTAACATATTTATGCATGCATGGCCGCCATTATGTCTGTACGTGTAAGAACTGATACATGTATTATTATATTACTATAAAATAATTTTAGTAAAATTGTTTTGCGTTAAACTTACCTTTAAACACATCCACCAATGTTGAAAAACCCCAATCTTCCAACAATATTCCAGCACTTTCCATTGTGTTCTAATACATACATACAACCGTAAAAACTACACGTATTGAAGAAGAATGGCACAAGAATGCATTCAACTGGATTGATTATGCGCACGCGATAGTGGTAAATCATGCAATAGGATACCAGCACCACCATTCAAATTGCACTATATTTTATTCAAATTTCCTCCTATTATTATTATATTATATTAAGTTTACAAGGGTGTCTTAAAATAATATTAATATCTCCAAGTTCATAATAACGATGAATGGTTAGAATGAGCTTATATCCAAACAAGAACGAACACCGTTTTATTTATATTTAAAGAATATTTGTTTTTCTGCAAGTAAAAAGTGATACATATAGGAAGGAGTAGAAGGGACACGTATAAATATCGTCTTCTTGCTATATAGAAAATTATTAATTTTGTTATCACAGAATTAATAACTTAACGCAGAATTAATTATTTCTGTGTTAACTAACCGAGAAATAATTAATTCTGCTTTACATATCACACAATGAATAATTTTCTACGCGCCAATACGT
Organism: Holotrichia oblita; assembly: GCA_023690525.1. NCBI lineage: Eukaryota > Metazoa > Arthropoda > Insecta > Coleoptera > Scarabaeidae > Holotrichia > Holotrichia oblita. The sequence continues at coordinate 73,508,771 of CM043023.1, forward strand.
CAATGTTATAATGTGTCTATATTCTATATACGCCTTCGTAATATTACATTCTAGAAACATAGAGTAACAAAACTCATGTAATTGTCCCTAAAATTTAACCTAAATTCACATATGATAGCTGTTGGGATTTGCAGGTAATAAATTTAGATTTTTATTCTAGCAGAAAGTACTATAGCACGTGGTCTTCCAAACTACTATGAATTCTTTCCGTAGCTCTATGCAGCAAAAACACATTCTATCTACTAAATTTTGCATTTTATTATAGTAAAATCTGAGATATTCTAATCTACCAAAAGATATATTAAAGAATGCCGAACGATATGAGAAAATATACTATAACACGCGTAGTACAATATTGTGAGACTAGAAGCAAAGACACGATGATAATATTTGTCACAATTGTAGCGGTCACTCCTACAATACTTCAAACACAATTTTGTAGTAAAAAATACCACCGCGTTTTTCTCGGTGTACATTTATGCAGTAGTATTGACATTTTTAACGGCAATGTAGCATTGAAAAAACCAGTAAAATTATGAACAATTTGTAAAATAATTTTGTAATAGTTATAACATTAAAAAATATACCTCTGTAAAACAAATGTTTCATTATTTCGTTTTACCAGTAAGCACGGAATATAATTATGGAGATTTTCAATGTAAATCGTAGAAGTTTCTTCACTTTCAAACACTTCAAATGCGTAATAATGTCGGTTGAAGGTTATAGCTCGTACAATTTTATAAATAAAATAAATTTTTTCATTTAATAAAGCTATATTTGTTATAATTCCAAAATCTGGAAAATTTTTGTAACAGATAATTAATACCATGCCAGGTTTATATTTAGTTCCTTTATATTTAACCCATTTAGCTTCAAAAATCTCTTGATCTGGGAAATATTCTTTAAGGCGGTTACTTACAGGCACTAGTTGGTATTGTGTATTTGGTAAATTACCCCGTAATAGTCTGTAGCAAAGTTTTAGTTGAGCTTTTGTTCCCAGTGTTTTAGTGATACCCTTAAAATTACCGCTAATATTTGATGTCATCTTCAACTCTCTATGTTTCTGTTCAAAACGCATACTGGACATATGAACCAAAGGACCTGAATTACGCAATATCGCTGGATAATGTAACATATGATGATGTTTGGGTTTTAATTCGCCGAAATACTGTACGTATAAATTATGACGTTCCGTTATTAAAATTTCTAGCCTGCTACATTCAGATATTTGTACTGATGGTGCTGTTGTTACATCTATTATTTCACGAAGACAAATCCAGAGGTTCCAAATTTCTAATCCTGCTGGAATTAAATCTCCAATAAATAATCCAAGATATCTGGTTAAACATAGCATCTCGCACTAGCACTGAAATTGATGAGCTTATTTCTCAGTTTGTGTTCGATTATGCGGCCTGGTTTGTTACGACATTCTAACTCTCCATAATTAAAACATTGTATTCTATCATTCAAAATGTTTACTGTAAAAAGTTTATACTCATATATTAAACGACGTAATAGAAAAGTGATATCATATGCGCATACACCTTCAAAGAGGTCATGCATTATATCAACTGCGAAATTTTCTGTTACGTGAAAATTTGGTAAAGTATGCCACGCAGATTCCTCCTTAATACCCGTTAATGATGGTTCTTCGTTTAAGTCGACATTGTAATTATTAATATTTCGTAAAATATCTACCCTTTCTACACATGCAGACTTAATCTCCGATCTATGCATTTTGCAAAATCTACAGCTATACGCTGCCGAAAAACTTTCAACAAATCCCAAACATGAATGTATTCCTAAATTGTCGCCAAGTATTAATCCTAGAACAAATACGGATGACAGTATCAAATAATTACTGCATTTTACCAATTGCACTTTTGTCTTTTCAAAACAAAAATGTATGCAGATAATCACAAATTCTACTATTTTATTAGGGCAATCTTAAGGAATAACAAGGCAATATATTGATCGTAATTTAGCCATTATTGCCCGACAAATAAATAACTCAAAATATTTACCTCAATATGCAGTATAAATCCATTTAAAAGTTCTAATTTCGAAGGTCGCCAATATTTTTGTCCTTTTCTATTACAACCAATATGAGGGGAATGAAATAATAGGGGCAAGAGAGTTAGTACAAACCACTGTAATCTTTCTAAAAATATTAAACATTTAGTTAAAAAGTAGAAACAGGCATTAACACTCTTTTTTACCATCAACTTTCTCATTTTTTTCGTCAAATTCTGTAATTAGTCGATTCATATATTGGTCGTTCTTTTTTCTACATATTTGTAGTATCAGACTATAAAGAATGGGCCACTTGTTTGATAATTTGTTGCTGGCAGAAGTATACTTCCAATTGAAGTCTTCCTCCAACTAGAATGGGATGTAGTTTTTATAAAGTTTATTAAGTAGAAGAAAATGTATCTTTGTTTTATAAAATGGAATTTCTATTCTAAATTACTAATCAATATGCTTAAGAAAAGAAACTTACTTTGGGGCATGATACTAATTTACTGTAGATAGTATATATAGAGCCATAAAAATAATTAACTTACTAGTAAATATCCTAGCGGCTGCTTTAAAATTGGATATTGTTTATAATATTCATAAATAGTTGTGTTGGCAATATTTTTGAATCTTTGTGGAATTGTGTCTTTCAATATTCTAAACATGTCGTAAAAGGCTCGTTATTGTTTTGTAGCCACAGCAGTTTTTCAGCTACTATTTCATCCTCCGGCCCTGCATCCAATTTTTCTCTATCCTCCAATACATATTTCTTGAAACATCGTCTTAAGTAAATGTACGAATTCCATAATTTAGCCCTTGCAGCTTGTGGCTTACGGGTGTGTTTGTTTATGTAGGGTTTGTAATAAGCTTCCTGTAACTCGTGCGGAAAAATTTCAATAATTTCTTGGGCTAACTGAATGAATCTGGTAGTCGAGATTCTGAAAATAGGTATACGGGTAGTGTACTTAGTATACTCACTCTCTATCCGGTGTCTTTCTTATTTCATTTTTTATTATCAATTCTGATAATTTATTTCGTAAAAAGGTTTTGTTCTTTCCATAACTAAGGTATATCAATTTACCTTCTTCACTGCTGTCGAGCAACCTTTTTACTGTTCCCTTCTGCCAACTTTTTAATGGTATTTGCATATATTAATTCAATATTAATTAAGTATTTCGTATTTTACCGATGTATTGTACAGTGTGTCTACGTATGCTGGCGCCATATGGAAAACTTTTTTATTATACGTTTTACGAAAAAAAGTTATTCTTTATAAAAATTTCTGCTTTCGAAAACAATAATATTCAGCTATTCTCATTTAATACCGGATGTACAGGCTGTCCGCAAATCGAAAAAATTTTATAGGATTTTTTTTCTGTTTAATTTTTGATTGAATTTTGCAAATCCTACTTGTAAAACACGTTATTTTACCATCATTAATCAGTTATCATACTTTAAATGTTTAGTCGACTATCTCTAATATTTAAGCAACGCATGGAAATAATAAAATGATATCCAATCGAATATTGTCTTTTCTACCTCTGTAGTCAGTAGAAAATCATAATAAATAAATAATAAACGGAGTAGTTTAGAATCTAGATCATTTAGAACGCATAATAAAGTAAAAGATTCAGGAAATCACGCCCGAGATATGTATGTAGGAGTGTTTTGCGAGAATTTGGTAAAATATCAGTTATTACATGTATTGAACATGAAGCTGGATTCGTTGAAGCAGTAGCGAACTGAAACTAACCATTACTACTTACTGCAGCATTAAGATTATTTTTAGTGTATTTTGTATTGCTCTCTTGGCGTTGTTAATAATTTAATATTCATTGTTCTGTCGGGTATCACTTATAATTTAGTTACATGCGTTGCTAAAATGTATCTGTAACATTTTACTTGATTAAACATTTAATATGATAATTGATTAATGATGGTAAGATATAACGTGTTTTACAAAGGATTGACAAAATGCAACCAAAAATTGAAAGGATAGAAAAATTCCTATACAACTTCTTCAATTTGCGGACACCCTGTACATCCGATATCAAATGTGAATAGCTGAATATTATTGTTTTCGAAAGCAGATATTTTTATAAAGAATAACTTTTTTTCGTAAAACTTATGATACAAAGTTTTCCATATGGGGCCAACTTTCGTAGACATCCTGTATATACAATCCGGAAACAAAGGCCAATATGTAACTAAGAGGACAAATAGTGGATCAACCTGATTGTTTTATGTGAATTCTTGTATCGAATATTTTTCAAAATTTTGGAAAATAATGCCATATTTTGTAATTTCTTTAAAAACCGTCGAATTTAATAGGTTAGGGTGTTTGTACATTTTCTAAGAAAAAATCAAGTCAAATTAGTTCGTTGCAAAGATGTTATAGGCTTCCATTAAAGAAAATCAAAATATGAATTATTTTCACTGCATGCTTCGTTTTGTTTTCAAATGAATGACAATAAACTTACATATGTATATCTAATTGTGATTTTGTGACTCACAAATGTCTATAAATACATATATTATAAGTATGTAGGGTAGAGTGGGGGAATGACGGCCCCTTAAGCCTTATTTGTAATTGTGGTGTTACGTTTTACTTTCGGAATTTTAAAATTATACCAAAATGAAAAACAATCATTAAAGTAAGTAACATAAAGCTTTATTTTAGGTAAAAAAAAATACAAACTCAAATTATAGTGAAAAAAGAATCAGGTAGAGAGCTGCCATTACCCGCAGTCCTGGGGGTAATCTCGGCCAGATGATATCATTACCTGCACCTAATTACAAAAATCGCATATAAACGTTTTTCTATCATCATTGGTACACGCTTTGTGGGCCCACATCGCACATATTACACATCTCAACCAAATTTCTTTATTTTTGCCGAATTCCCCACAAATTATGCAAATATCATTGGTAGCATCCTTGTCATTATCAGAATCGTCAACTTCACTTTCAGAATCATCTTCTTGGTGATTTTTATATTTGACGACTTTTTTTATTCTCTTGGATGGTTGTCTCGTAGATAGTTGGCTTATGAATGTCTGGTTTATGGACGTCTGGCTTGTTGCCGCCCCGCTTGTCAATGCCTGGCTTGTGGCTGGTTGGTTTGATTTAAGTAATTCAATTTTTTTCTTCAGATTTTCTTTGTTTTTATTTGATAGCCCGCGATTTGTAAAAACATTTCTCTTTGCTCTCTCTACTTGTAATTTTGTTGTTCCCAGTCGTTTAGCTTTGGCTTTTTCTTTTTGTTCTAAAACGGCTTTTATTGGGGTAGACGTAAATATCTGAGAGTGTTGCTGCCGATTAATTTTTTGTGGTGCCACAGTATCGGTCTTCGGAGCAGGAATGGGAATAAGTTCGCTGAAGGATGTTCTGAGTACTTGATTACTTTGTACCCCATCGTTCGTGGGCTCTGCTACGTCGTGATTAACAGGCTCTGGAGTTTCATCTCTTACCAACCGTAACCGCATGTTTTCGGAAGGCAGAAAGTCATCGTCTGAGAAAATATCTGGATTTATAGGAAAAATTCCTGTAGCCCGAAAACCGTTAATGGCCTTTTCAGGGGTAGCAACTCGACTAAAAGCGTTGTTAAAAAGTTCTGCAATCTCATTGGGCGTAATTTTTTGACCAGGATGGCTACGCATATATTTGTCACATTCACTGTTGTAAGCATTCTTTAGCGCAGAATAAAATGATACATCAAGAGGTTGTGTACGATGGGAAGTATGAGGGGGTATTGTTAAAAGAACCATAAAATTTTCTTTGCAATAATCATAAGCCTGCAACGTGCAGTGGCTTACATGATTATCTAAGATTAGTAATACAGGGTCTTCTTCAGTAGACTTCACAAATTTTTGAAAATGCTTTAGCCAATCCACAAATAAATTTTCGTTATATAATTATTAACAACTATTATAAACAACGGCATGCGGACTCAAAATTAAAATATAATGGTGGTGGCTTGAAGAAGTTATAGGTACTTACTTCGGAAAATGTCTCCCAACAGATCCCATAACTCAAATGTCTTTAATTTCTTTCAACATAGTCATCCATGCTGCAGCATGCGTTTCCTAACAAAACAGTTTTTATTAATTGAATGCATTTTCTTTTCTCAGTGTACGGAAAGAATTCATACTAGTTTGGAGGATCATTTACTATAGCACTTTCTGCTAGAATAAAAATCAAAATTCATTACGTGGAATAGCAACAGTTATCATATGTAAATTTAGGTTAGATTTTAGGGGCAATTACATGAGTTTTTATACAGTTTTGTTACTCGAGGTTTCTAGAATGTAATATGTATTACTATTTACTTGTAGAAAAACAAATACATATTCTTTTAATCTAAATAAAACAGTGTTCGTTCTTGTTTCGATACAAGCTCATTCCAACCATTCATCGTTCTTATCATGAACTTACGAGATATTAATATAATTTTAAGACACCCTTCACCGAAAAAAAATTGTAATGCTAATTGCTATAATTGTAGGTTTTTTTCCTACAATTTATAGCACTATAGGCTCCAGGCATAGACTGTAGTATTTTTTTCCAAAAAATTGTAGGGGAAAGGTCCCTATATTGGACCACCTAAGGAAACACCTCTGTAAAATTAAACCGCGAGACTTAATTTAATCAAAAATAAATTGGGAACATTGTTAAGTTTATTATTCAGAGATAGGTAGCACACACGACTCTAAAATCAACCTAGGTTAATTTAGAAAAAATAAATTCAAAATATAGTAAATGGTCCAAGTTAAGATACCAGCTTCCTATTTTGAACCACAAGTGTCTTAAATTGAACCACTTCTATTTTAGCTATTTTAGCCAAAGAAAAATATTTATTCAAAAACTACATATTATTTAAGAACAGTAAACATAATATAATTATTCTGAAGCACTTATTTGGTAACATAGTAGAAGGAAGCAGTACAGAAAACAATGCCATCAATCACTGTCGGACTCGCAGTTTATACAATGGTAGTAAACTGTATTTTTGCCACTTGTGCATTTTAAGTGTGCCCATTTCTGACAAACTACACAACGAATCCACTCTTCTCCTGGATCTGATTCAGAAAATGGAGATAAACAAACAATACAAAGGTAGTCTTCATCTTCAGTTTCACTAGATGATGATTCCTTACGACATGATTTTCGCAACGGCCGCTTGCCCTTGGATTTATTTTGGAGCGATTTTCCTTCGGGTAACACTGCCTTTGAAGAATTAAACATTCGTTTAATTGTTTTTGAGGGTACCAATGTTTTGCTTTGCTTTTCTTCAAGCCTATCTTTATATGGACTACTGGTTATTACAGTGGTAGAACTGGAAGCATGCGTGCGCAATTTACGTTTTAAAACTGGTAAAGGAGAAATTTCAGCTACCGATTTTCTTTTTTGAAGCGATGATGTGGATGGTTCCATCTTCTCTTGCACAGGTGAAGTAGAAACTCCTGGCTGTAAGGGTCGTTGTATTAAACTGTCTCTAGATGGGTGTGTGGTTGTGGTAGATGTCATTTGATCAGTGGGAAGACAAACAAATTCGCTGTCGTCAAACACGTTTGCATCAAGAGGCCATATGCCGCATTTTGCAAATCCGTTAATAACATTGACAACATGATTATACCATGCTCTCTGGCAAACATGATGGCTTCTAAATTTTTAGTATGGGTTGTGTGACCGTCCATTATTAATAGCACTTTCTTATTTTTAGATGGTTTTGCAAAATTAATAAAATGCTTTAGCCATTTTGCAAATAGTTCACTAGTAATCCAGCCCGATTCCGAGCAAGTAAATTCCGTCCCAGGTGATGCACCTTCCTTAAGTTCATCTTTAAATCGCATGCGCTTGAATATAAGCATGGGAGGGATATACATGCCAGCAGCATTAAAGCAACAGACACATGTTGTGTTGACACCACGTTCTCCACTTGTGAGTGATCCTATTTGATGCTTGCCCTTTTGTCCAATTATTTTTTGTGCTCTTTGCACCGCCGAGAGACCAGTTTCATCAACGTTGTATATCTCAGACGGCCCAAAATTATGTTGATCGTAGAGGTCAGTAATACAATTGAAGAAAGCCATAACTTTATCTTTATTGAACCCCAACGCCCTAGCGGATGAAGTAGGTTCAGGCAGACGAAGCGATAGTTCTTTGTGACGAGACATGAAGCAGTAGTAGGGTAAGATTGGGTATTACCGGTCACCTAAGGGAAAATGTTACTAAATTAGTAATTAATCAATATTTCTTTATTACTCTTTACTCAAACTAAAATATAAGTATTCTACAAATATAATCACAACAACTGAAATCAATAAGTTTTAACATCTCTGACAAAATTGACTTTCAAAAAAAAAGCTTTGACCGGTATTACACCAAATGGCGGGAAATTCCAGTCACTAGGTTGGCAATACCGGTCATGCTTTGTTGAGGCACAAATCACACATATAGTCCTTAGGAGAGTCATATCCTGAGCACTCAGCGTGAGCCCAAAGGCCGCATATCACACACCTATACCAGAGTTCATTGTTTTGTCCGTAATCGTCACAGATAATACATTTATTCTTTGAGTCATCATCAGCATCGGTGTCATTGTCTTCATATAAGTCTTTCATTTCAATTTCTGAGTCTGAAGTAGTACTACAATTCTTGTCTATTTCTTGAAACACTCTCTTTTTAGCTTTTCGCACATTTACAGATTTAGGATTTCTTTTTGTTTTGGTTTTCTTTTCAATTTTGGTCTTCTCAGTTTCTTTTTCTTTTCTCTTGTCATCTTTTTATTTTCTTTTTGAACTAACGCTTCTTTATTAGGACTTCCTGTTATAATAATGGAATGCTGTTTACGAGACTGTCTGTTCTTGCCTATTGTGTTTTTTGGAATAGGAAGCAAGTCTTTTGCTAAAATTGATGTTTTAACTCCTGAAGTCGACGGAATTGGATTTGTTGCCTCCGGGGACAATATTGCTTGATTATCAGGGGTTCTATTATCTCGATCTCGTATTTGTTCTCTAGAGACTCCCATTTCATCATTATTTAAAATTTCAGCTGCCAAAAAGTCTTCATCTGTAAATATATCCGGGTTCGGGGTATATTCCTGTAGCAGAAAATCCAGCTTCAGCCTTGGGGATAGTTGCCACTTTTTGAAAAGCTTTTCTAAATAGGGACGCAATATCATTTTGTGTAATTTTTCTTCCTAATTGGGTCTTCATGAATAGATTGCATTCCTGTTTGTAAGCCGCTTTCAATGGACCATAAATAGATACATCCATTGGCTGAATTCTATGCGAGCCATGTGGTGGTAATGATAGCATAACTATGTGATTAGTTTTACAAAACTCATACGCTCTCAAGGAGATATGGCTACTATGATTATCGAGAATAAGCAATATGAGTTCATTTTCTGAAGGTTTGGCGAACCCAGCAAAATGTTTCAGCCAATCTATAAATAGATCCTCGTTAATCCAGCCATTTTTTGAGCACTTGTAGATAGCTCCACGTGGTCCATCGGTTTCTAATGCAGATGAATGTCTCTGACGTGGATAAATGAGCATAGGAGGGACATATACTCCAGTTGCATTCATTGCACATACAGCTGTAATAGTGTTTCCTCTTTCACCACTTGTAATGGAACCAACACGTCTTTGCCCTTTTTCTGTAACAATCTTTCCGGGATCTTGCACGGAAGAGATACCAGTCTCATCTACGTTATAAATATTTTTCGGTGGAAACTTGTACTTCTCCATTAACTCTAAAAGATTCTGAAAAAATATGCCAACTTCTTGCTTATTAAAAGCAGTAGCTCTATTTAGACTTGTTCCTTCAGCCTTTCTCGTAGACAAATGATTTCGATTCATAAAATTTTTTAGCCAATCCTTCCCTGCTAAACCCAGTGTGTTGTTGAAATTGTGTTTAATTTTATTTTTTTCCGCATATTCATATGCCATTTTCCTAATATCGTGGGGAGTGCATCCATAAAATATATTAGCAAGAAATTTAATTTGGGAAGCCATTTCATTTTCTTGTGCTGCGCTGAAGACCGGATTCCTTCCTAATTGTGGGATCTCTTGGTTCTTATTTTTCAGTCTTTCTTGAAGAGTGGAAAATGGTAAACCAGTAGACCTTGCGGCTTCCCTGATCGACTTTCCTTCATCTACAAGCTTGAAAGCTTTATTTAGCTGGTCTTGGGTCCAAGTGGCCTTCGAACGTGATTTGCTTCGTGTTTTAGTCATTCTGGAAATATAAAAAAATATGTAAATTTGGCAGAATAATCAACACTTTTTTTAATGTTATTTGCGGATAATGCCGGTTAGGTTGACCGGCATTACCCTCTTAGAAGTATTTTCAGTTTCTTAATTTTAGTTTAAAAACGTATAAAAAAGATATTAAAAATGGTGGTGGATTTGAACGTATGATAGTTCTGCAGCAGCATTAATAACTTACAACAAAGAAAACTTGGAAAAACTGTGACTTACCTCTTAAATTCTGTCATAGAAAAACTACATCACTTTAGCGCATAACACATATAACGTGCGTCTCTCCCAGGCGCATGTTGGAAACTGAGCAGTGGTCGTTGCTTTGGTGCGGGGAATAGCCACGCCACCTTGTGTATGTGTCTGTACACATTGAACGCAACGATGTGAAAATAATAGCAGTGACCGGTATTACCAACTGACCGGCATTACCCATCTTTACCCTACCACTTCTTACCTGCTTGACCATTTTTAAACCGGTGAGGAGTTCCATTTGCTTCGGCAACATCATACGCGAGTTTTCTTAAATCTCTTCGAGTAATTCCAAACAGACTTCTTTCAAAACATAAATGCCGTGGTCCAAATTAGGATGTGGTTCAAATTAGGGACCTTTCCCCTACTTAAAAATTGTAGAGAAATTTACTAAATTATATAGCAAAAAATGTTAGATATCTGTAGAACGTGGCTTTGAATAGAATACTTTTTACTATACCTACAATTTGTAGCAATTTTTAATAGCTGGGTATAGTATTAATCCTTAGTATTTTTAATAAATTTGGTAGTAATTCTACTATATAATAGTATCTAATATTTAATATAATTTGTAGTAAATTTTAGTATGGACGTATAGTGATGAATACGAGAATGACGTGAAATTTTACAATGCTGACATTAGCGGTCTTTGGATATTAATGCTTTACTATTACTATACCTTCTAGAAAATATAGTAATAGAGTAATAGTTAGAACTACTATCCAAAGATTACCTTTCGCAATTATCCTATCCAGTGATGTGAAGATAAGATGTTTAGGTAGCAAGAAAATTATAGTGAAATATGAATAAAGTAAAGTGAAGTAGTACCTACTTATTATAACATACATAAAATACAATACAGTGATATACAAAAATGTTCCCTATACAAAATTCAAACATTGTACCTTATTACATATTAATGTTTCTAATGCAAATAATCTAATCGTGTTATGAAACTAGCAGTTAACTTATTTATGCATGCATGGTCGCCATTATGTATGTATGTTAGGAACTGATATATTATTATACTTACTATAAAATAATTTTAGTAGGGGAGCCCGAGGTCAATTGTAACAGTTTTACATTTTTTGCTTCTAGATTTGACAGTAATCATTCTTTTGGAATGAAAATTGACTGGTATATATAATGAATCTTCCTCTAAAAGGTACCCTACGTATTTTTGCAAAAAAATCACAAACCTAATAATAGAAAAAAAAAACGTGAAAAATGTTTTTGTTACAATTGAACCGGAGTACGGGTACAATTGTAACATATGGAGGGGCAATTGTAACATTGCTAATTAAAATGCAGAACACGTGATTAAATCATATTTATCGAAAATTTTCACGAAAATATCAAATATACCTATTAAAGGAACAAGACATTGTCTTAAATATAAAAAAACACAAAATCAACAATACATTGTCAAACACACATGCAGGCATAACAAAATTATATAAAATACGTTTCAGTCGTCTTCATCGCAGTTCAGGCAGAAAAAGTAGTCGCTCTCCATATTTTGAGAAGTTTTCCTGACGCAAAGCTCATGAGCCCACTTCTTGCAGACATGACACTGGATCCAAACTTCTCCTTTTCTATTTTTAGAATACAGATCAAGGCAGTACGGGCAGACACAGTCATCTTCATCAGATGAAGAACATTCAACATCCAGCTGCTTCTTCAGTTTTTTGGCATTAAAATTTCTTTTAGCTCCCTTTGCTTTCTTCTTCCTATCTGCCTTTTCCTTTTTGTTGTATAGCTCCATCAATTCATTTTTTTCAGGTGTTTCCGTTAAGATTGCTGTTTTGCCACGTTTCCTACCCTTTCTTTTCGAATTTTCCTTAAAAGTTGCTTTTGGTAATGGACGTATAGCTGCTAGTATATCTGCCGCTGAGCTATTTAAAACTGATCCATATTCCTTGGATGTTGAAGGAATAGATTGTAGCTCATTTGTTAAGCTGTATTGGTCCACCGCGGAGTTTTGTCTTGCAGGTTCTTTACAAGCCGATGGACCTGCTTCATGGACGTTTGCTCCATTAGTTGCAGCAACAATTTCATCTGTCGGCATTTCCTGGTTAATTTTCGCGTCTTGAGTAGCATCGTTTTCAGATAAAGGTCTGTCTGTAACTGATGCAGGAGCAAATTCGAACTCTTGAAAAATATGTCTATTGAACGGACATATGCCGGTAACCTCGAATCCCTTGATTATATTTGCGGGTGTCATAGCAAGTAGGAAAGCTTGGGATACGATGCCTGGGAGATCGTAAATAGTCATCGTCTGACCTGCATGGTTTTTCATCCAGGCGTCCATGAATGAGTTGATGTATGTTTTAAAGGGCCCAAAGACAGTCCGGTCTAAGGGTTGCAACTTATGGGACGTGTGGGGCGGAAAGGAAAGGAGTATTATCCCATTGTCCCTGCAAAAGTCGATGGTTGGAATGTATAAGTGGGATTCGTGGTTATCTAATATTAAAAGCACTTTCTTATCAATGGTTGGTTTTGCATATTTCGCAAAGTGCTTTATAAAAGTGAGAAATGTCTCATTCTGCATCCACCCCGTGCCATTGGCGTCACCTATTGAACCAGCAGGTGCGTCTCTAATGAAGAAATCCTTGAATTTCTTACGAGGGAAAAGAAACATCGGAGGTATGGCATTTCCAATTGCATTAACTGCTACACAGACTGTTATAAGCGTCCCTCTTTCGGCCGAAGTAACAGAACCTACTTGTTTTCTTCCCTTAGGAGCCACCACTTTACTTGGTCTCTGTACGGTTGTGACACCCGTCTCGTCTACGTTATATATATTTTGGGGTTCTAACTTGTTTTGATCTAGAACTCTGAATAAATGATCAAAAAATTTTCCAACATTCGCTTTATTAAAATTAACAGCACGTGCATGACTTGTAGGCTCGGGTAATCTGATGGACAATTCCGGATGTCTTTTCATGAAATTGGTAAACCAATCTTCGCCAGCCACGTGTGATTCTTTCCACTTTTCTGGAAACTTCAAGTTTTGTTTAACAGCGAATTGATAAACTAGGCTGCGTATTTCTTTTGGAGTTAATCCAAAATACAAATCCGAGGACTTTCGTATATATTCACAAAATACTTTTTCATGTTCACCAGTCAGTACTTTGTTATGAGGTTTGTAACCCATAACTACTTCTCTTCCATCCTGAATGCTTTTGATGTACCTGTTTAAGGTCACGTGGCAAATATTAAAATCTTTGGCTACACTTCTTTGGGTACGATTTTCATCCAAGACTAATGCCGCCGCACGTTTCATTATATCCGTAGATGGACTTCTGTTCGATACTCTAATGCGTACACGGGGCATTTTCAAAAATTCTGTAAGAGAAACAAAACATCTTGGGTAATTTTTGCCTTTTGGTAAGAAATATATGATCGGGGTCAAATGTAACATGTTACATTTGTACCCGGCCGAAGTGTTACAATTGTCCCCAACTGATGTTTTCAAACAAGTAGTAACGTTTCATCTCAAGCATTCAGAAATAACCTAAAATAATGCATGCACAACAGAAACAACATTATCTGCAATGTCTTGACGTGACTAGATCAATTTTTAGTAGCGTCACTTTCATAGAAATTGAAAATATTAAACGCATGGAAATATTACTCACCTATGCAGTATTTAGATTTATTGAAATAACAAAGCGATGCACGCTGCAATAACCTTCAAACCACAGTGAAGTATCTGGCGCGTCTGTCTAAAGGTTCCGCAGTAGTGGCGCGAATTTCAAACAGTAACGGAAAAAGTTATTCCGTTTGTTACAATCGCCCCGTGTTACAATTGACCTCGGGCTCCCCTACACAGTTAGAAATTTAGTGTAAATAATTAACACTAGCCGGTGTTTATATAGGTCCACTCTTTTTAGAGTAAAATATTAACACGGAGTGCACGAGTACATTTTAGAGTAAACATCTCTCTACGTAGTGCAAACATAGTTACTCTACTTTTACACGTTACAGATATATTTCTAGCCGATCCATCCAAATTCTTTCAGTTTGGACCACCTCCATTGACCAGCACCAGCTTCATTACCATTTAAAAGTAATCATAAAAATGTTTTTGTGGAAAAAAAAATCGTGCCTCGAAGCGGGATCGAACCCCGTACCTCCGCATGACAAAGCGATGACATTACCACGGACCTACGAATTCCGATAGTTTTACATAGCGATTTAATGTATATACATAATCTATAACGAAACCTAACCTATACCGATTACAAAAATTATTATTTCCGCGTAGAATGGTAACGGCCTCGTCGAGTTCCTCACATCCTGCCGGCCGTAGGAGATATGCCAAACTACCTTTACAAACACCAATTATTACAGATATAAATAAGTAATATAACATTGAAGTTAACACTGTTTTGATAGGAAATTTTACACTATCGTCTACCGTCTTTGTTTAGATGCATGCTTGCTATCCTTTACTGCTCGATTTAGTGTAAAATTACTATTAGAGGCAATTTAAAATAGGTATATACTCTACATTTTTTACTCTAAAATATTTACCAGTAACACTAGACAGTTTACACGGCTCTGTTTTCGAACTGTGTAAAGTTGTTTTGCCTTAAACTTATACCTTTAAAAATACCCTCTAACGTTGAAAATCTCCAGTCTTCTAACAATGTTGCAACATTTTCCATTGTGTCGTAATACATAGGTAATTAAAATGCACAGCATAAAACCGATGAAACTGTAGAACAGCTATAGAAGATGAATTGATGCAAGTGGATTGATTATGCGCATGCGATAGTGGTGAATGATGCAATAGGATACCACCACCACCTTATTCTCTATTCAAATTAAGTTAAATCACAGAAATAATATTAAGTTTACAAGGGTGTCTTAAAATTATATTACACAGTAAAAAAAAAGTTGTTAATTTTAACAAAAATTTAACAAAATCTGTTGTTCCAAAAGGTCCACAAAGAAATTTTGTTAATTTAACAACTAGGTTACATTGTTACTTTAACTTCTCACATATTGTTAAAATTATACAAAAAAGTTGTGCTAAATTACCGAAGTAGTGTTTCAAATTTTCTTCACTACTGTTGTTAAAGTAACAAACAAAATTTGTTAAAATGCACTGCACAGTTCGAAGAATAGATTGAATTTTTTAATCTAGCTAGTGTGTATATAGGTCCTACTGTTTTTAGTGTAAAATATCCACACGATAGAAAGAGTAAACCGTAGAGTACATTTTAATATTGCCAAATGTTAAAAATATTTACTCTATCAAATTTAATATAGATTAGTGAAGAAAATATTCACTCTATTTTGATTTTGAATAGAGTCAACTTTACTGGTAGTTAGAGTAAATTTACGTATGCATTATAGGTACTCGTAGACTATTGAAATTTACATTTGAGCAAAGTAAAATAGTAAGGAAAAAAATAGAATTGGCTTATTTAATTTTTTGTTTATTCGAAACATGAGGATATATTACATAGGAGTACAGTACATTGTAGTAAATACACGAAATATAATATGCATTACAGTATACCCGAAATTTGAAGAATTTTCCAGGGTGATTCCGTCAGGAAACACACTGAGTATACACTGTATATGATTTACATATATGTAGTATACATAAGTTAGGTTGCTTCATTTTAGCAACCTAACTTACAATAAAAGAATATTTCGGAACTAAGTACCACTCTGTTGAATCTAATGGTTGGTGTAGTGTGTATGGTTCTCTATGATGCAATTGGGCCAATGGAACAACAGTCAAGTATTCAGGCTCAGATTTTTCAACTTTGTACGCATAAAAGTGTCTTACAAAGTTTACAGTATTCCATTTACGACTAACAAAAAATACATTGTTTTGTATAACAATAATATCTAGCTATAATATTTATGTAATTAGTATATACATAAGTAGGTACTTACCCGAAAATTACAGCTCAGGACTAACTTCTACAACGGCTGCTTATACCTAAATGATGATAATATGACGCAACATCTAAAGATTGGGAGAGGGGACAGTTCACTTTACACTACAACTGGTTAACTACGTATACAAAATTAGAGTTGGTGTACGTTCACACAGCCAGCAATGGCGCGATGGGTGACGCCATGAATTCAAACAAGTGATCTTCAATGTATGCATTCATATAGCGAGCTATTTGGCGCGATGCGTTGTTATACTTGGTTATACCATGCGTTGCTCCTTCGGGGGTGGTTTGCTTACGATTAAACATCGCCTAGCAAAGCATTGCAGCGCATCGCTGGCTGTATGAACGTACCTTTATTCTACTCTACTTTATGTTTTCTTTGATTTAGTGTAAAATGTACACTAATTCGTATGTTTATGTTGTAAACTGTCCAACAGTGTACTGTATAGAGTAAATAAGTTCGTAGAGTAAATACTAGAGTAAAATTTACACAACATAATTTACTCGAAAAAATTTACCACCTACTCTACAATATTTACACGTGCTGAATTTCGAACTGTGTGCTGTCATTGGCATATTAACAAGTGATAATTGATATTACAGCCAAGGTTTTTGTAAACGTAACAAATTAACTTAGTTGATTAAACAACGTTGAATTGCAGATGTAACCGTGGTTCTTGCCAAGTTAACAATTTTTTTTTCTGATTTAACAATTCAATATTGTAATGTTAGCAAATATAATTGGTTAATTTAACTATGCCTGTTTGTTTTATTGTATTTGCTATTCTAAGCACTCGCTTTTTATAAGTATATACATTTTCTTTCCTCTTTCATTAGAAGAAATAGAAAGAAAATATATATAGTTATAAAGAATATGCATAAAGAGCAAACACATATATTTAAGCGTGTACAATCACTTATATTACTTATTGTTCGTCTTACAGTAAAGATAACACTACTTCACATGTCTTTTACCTAGGGTGGCGAACGGTAATTATACCGAAAAAGTTACATGAAATAATACACAAATTTCAATATAATGTACCTTTTATTCTCATTTTATTATACAAATAATAATATAAGTATCCTAGTAAAAGTGTAAGAAATAAGTGAACAAACTATACCTATTATGGTAAAGCAACAACTTGGTTTAACTCATAAATTTTTTAATACTAAAAATTAGGCAACTGTTTTCATGTTACAAATGCACTCTTAGGGCAGCAGGACTAGCCATTAATATAAACTGAAAAGTAACAGTCAATTTTATAGTTAATTTCACTAGTTTATATTATTAATGTTGTTAAGGATGTATTTATAAAACAAAAATAGTTGTCTAGTATTAAAAATTTTGGAATATTTAAATGTAGTTTATCATTATTATACAAACATAATATGGCACTCTTAAGCTATAACTGCTTCATATTTTAAAACTATACAATTAGTATCGAAACTGAAAGGATGATGAATTTCATACGAAACTACATGTTTTAACAAAACTAGATTAACAATAACCCTTACATTCACAGTGTTTTCTATTACATAGGCGTGATGTAGTTTATAAAAATCGCATGTTTTCCATTTTCTACACAATGCAAACGGTAGTTCATTTAGAATAAATATTTTTTCTATTTGCAAGAAAACTGGAAGGGAATCTTCTAAACTTTCAATGATGAAAAATCCTATTTTAAATACAGAACCCAAATATCTAACAGTTGCAGTAAAATACAACTGAGTAGGTATTTCTGTGGTTAGTACATCTAGTAATAAAGTTCTATCCAAACTATCTACCTGCTGTAATTTACATTTCCCATAAAGCGGCTTTGTAGATAAATTTATATGTTGCCACTCGGTCCACATATACCTTTGATGTCGTACAGAGAGGGTTTTACAAAGTGATTTATAATTTTTTAATTTGCAACAAAGGTCTTTAAAATACGCATGCTTCGCCTCAAAACGCATACACCAAAATCCAATTAAAGGACCACCGTTTAATATTATCATTGGGTAATGTATCATGAGATGATGTTTTGGTGTAAGATGGGCTTCAAATTGTACCTGATATAACGTATGATGTTTAAATATCAAATGTTTCAAATGTAGAACCATACCATAAGAAATGGCAGGACAAAAGACTATATTCATTATCTTTAAAAGTAACCTAATTACTTTGAATTTTAATCTGTCTTCTTGAGATAGTTTACTAATAACGTCCGCTAATATTAAAGGTAAATATCTCAGCAAACACCACATTTGTGCTGCTCTTTGCCCAATTGAGTTGCCAGGTTTATCTAAATTAATGGGACTGGGTTTATTACATCTTTCGGTATATCCAAAGTTGAAAGAATTGAGTCTATTATTTATTTCATGTAACGTGACCATTTTTCGAGATATTATAAATTTTAAAAATATTTTACTTCTAGTTGGCCGACACCTTCTAAGATGTCGTGCATGATATCTACAGTACAGTTTTTAAATACATTGAAATATTCCAAATCATTAAGTAATGTTCGAAATTTTACGCCATAAACGTTAGAGTTGTTTTCAGAAAAATCTATATTCTCCATAAGTGAACGTAGCTTGGAATTATCTTGTTTACATAATGAGCGACTTTCATCCCTATCTACAACGCAAATTCTACAAAAATATGTTGCAGAGAAAGATTCAACAAGACCGTATAATTGATTACCACCTAAATTATCGAGTCAGTGGGAGTTGCGGTTGTGGGACTTGCGGTCAAGTAGATTTTTAATTACATGCAGTGGGACTTGCGGTCAATTTTATTTTCGCAGTGGGACTTGCGGTCACCTCATTGTATATGCACGTATAAAAAATGATATACATTTGCATAATTATTATATAGTAGGAAAAAGTGAAAAGTACAACTTTCCTTCACACTTTAATCCAGGCTTAGGACTGGCAGTTGAATACTGGCGTGTTTAAAAGTTGGCGTTTTCGGCCGTTGTCACATTAAAACTGTACTATTGACTACTATATACATAGATAATATTTACCAATTTTTGCTTATTCGAATTTTGCGATGTATGCCAATGTTGATAGACATTTTTTTATGTCTCTTGTCTGTTTAAAACCTTCCAAACACTTTTCAATTCTTTCATCCACTTTTACGTACACCTTGCGCCGTTTCGTTGCTTGTAAATGTAAGTCACATCGTTTCATTAAAAACGAGCTATGGCTGGCTTCTGTTTTTAATATTTTTATCAATGCGTATAGATTTGGATGTGGTCGATTTACAATCAAATTTAGTCTTCGATTCCACCCTTCAACCGCATTGTTCGTTCTGTGTAAAGCTTCGGAGCAGTTCCATTCTTCTTGCTTTATTGTGGGATTTTCGAGCCACTGTTCAACAAAGTAGTCGTAGAATAATGTAAGTTTTTCGTCAATTGGTGTGCTTTCTTGAATTGTTATCCAACCTTCGTCAATATTATCAATTGGAATATATGATAATGCTGCACACATACGCAGATGGTTTCTGGTTGCACTATCTTCTTTGTAGGCTTTAACCAATCCCAATTCTTGGATTTTTCGCCATAAAGCCTGATTAAAGTGGAAGTTGCACCCCTGTATGGCGACGGTAGGGTAGATTGTTTTCAAAGACGAAATAGCTGCTTGCTCGAAATCCACTGATACAGTATGAGGGTTCCAGGATGTTGCCTTTTTAATTATTTGGAATAGTTTTGTGTAGGTTGCGCACGATTTATTACATAGAAGTGCAAAAAGTACAGGAACAATTTTGATTTCGGTCGACGAGCTTCCAAGATCGACGTGGATGGTGTACAGCTGTTTATATTGCTTTGCACAGCTTTTAAAAGTCCCATCCATGAAAAATCGCTTGTGTGACTTTAATGTTTCCTTTCCTTCGGTATTGCAAAAAACCAAAAGCTTATCTTTGTCTTCTAATTTTGAGAGTAGAAAACATGTTCCGTCGTCCAACTGAAGCATGTCTTCTGTGAAAATAATTCCGGTGGTGTCTTTTGGATCCTTCTTATCGCCTTGTGCTTCTCTTCTTGCTTGATACAGACTAGTCTTGGCGTTCTGATATAGGGTGACATCGGACACAAATTCATATCCCTTATTTAGAACTGTCTCCATTTCTTCACTGTATATTTTAGCTATCGTTGTGTCTTCTTCGCGAGCTCTTTTCTTTACCTTACACATTTGCGTTTTGATCTCAATTGTTGCTGTATTAGGCTTACATGTATGTTCACATACTGAGAGAACTTCATTCGATTTACTTTTCAGTCTTCCTTTGCAATTCTCTTTTTTCTCGTATATACAGACCCAAGTAATAATGCACTTGTTGTTTTCTCGATACTTTCTATATTGGTGTCCTTCGTATGTTAAGGACGGTTTGCCTTTCGTTGTTTCAATCAACTCCATTTCCAATCCAGTTACAATGGAAACAACTCGATACTTTAAAACGAACCTACTGAAATAAACAGCGATCACGGAACTAAATTTCTTAAAGGGGTGATTTCTCTACCCTTTCCATACCCTCCTCAAAGATTTTAACCAATGATCACCATTGAAAAGAGGTATGTAGGTATGTAATTAATACCCTGTAATTACCCTAATTACCGAGTATTACGTTTACGCTGAAAAGAAATTCGTTTCCTAATTACAGTCTGGTTTAGAAATCTCAGAAATCCCTGACAAATTTGTCGTGTTTACCATAATTTACCTATTACCTGCGTAATATAATATAATATAATAATTACAACCCATTTTCAAATATTCAAATTTTTGGTTATTACATATACAATGAGGTGACCGCAAGTCCCACTGCGAAAATAAAATTGACCGCAAATCCCACTGGATGTAATTAAAAATCTACTTGACCGCAAGTCCCACGACCGCAACACCCACGATACGAAATTATCATGGCTGATGCCCACAAGTGTGCCTTTAATGGGTTTGTCTAGTACTTCTTTATTACAAATTCCGGTGTTTTCTAAATATTTCATGTCACATACAATTTTATCTAGAATTTTATTCATACCAAACTTTTTCATATCATTGCAGTAGAACAGAGCTAAGAGATGTATATTATTAAGAGTTGAATTAAAATAATGAGGCAAATTTCTGATTATGAAATAGATTGCACCTATCTTGTGGCCACCAGTTTTTGAGCCTAAAGGATTAACTGTTTCAAATTCATCGAAATAAAGTTGAATTTGGAAACAAGGATTGTTTACAGAAAACAATGAACTTTCTTTAAAAATGGACCCATCGCTATATTCGTTTATAGTCGAAGATAATTTATTGGTACAATTATTAATTAAATCTAAAAATGTTCTATTACTAATAAGAAATTTTAATGTTTCTAAAAGCGGTACGTAACTAAAGTAGCAAGTAGCCGGGAACTGAATATATTTTTTTGAAAATTTGTCCCACTTCTGGTCATAACGTATGCCAAGCGGAATTTCTAGCGGTTTAACAATTAAATTGTCAAAATATAATTTGCGTTTGTAGTTTGATGAAAATTTCAAAAACAATTCCGAACTTCGTAACGCTCTGGAAGTATCACTTTTTAAAATAGTTTCGATCAAATCTTTAGTGTTATTTATAATAACTTGAATGGAAGTTTCTGGCACATTAAGTGCATACAATTTTGAAATATAGGATTCCATTTTTGTAGAAATATGATCATTTGCATCATTTGCTTTAATGCACTGGAAAGTAATAGTGTGCTTTAAAAAATGTTCGGGTAAAGAAACATCTGACGCACCGTTATGAGTAGTAGTTGACTGATGCACATCTGAAGATGTCCCAGCAATCACATGACTACATGCTTTAACTATATCTGTCGTACTGTGTTGCCTAAACTTTTTTAAACGGCATTGTTTTATATGCCTTCTTAAGCCGGAAAACGTTTTATATGTTGAAGAGCATGGCGGAAAACAGCAATGCAAAAATAAATTAGCACCTTCGTATAACGAATGTGCATTGTGAAAATGTCTAAAAATGTTTTTTCTAATTGAAATTGTTCTCTGCAAACATAACATTCATACATTTCTGCATAAATAATATCTCTCTATTTATTTAGTATTATAAAGTTTTGTACGTAGTTCTCGTATTCTACTAGTAACGGTTACATTTTCACTTATGGAATAAAATGTGTCTTGGACGAAATCTAACCAGTGCTTAAGGTTAGGTTGGTATTTGATATTAAAAACAAAATGTGTCTTAAAAAAAGGTCGAATGCGGTCAAAATGTCGTTATTGCCTGTTACGGTTTCCTCATGAATAATATTTTCGTCAAATACAATATAATAATGTTCGATTGCTCCTCTATTTTGTCCCACTGCCAAGATCATAGGATGCGCGGATTTTCTTTTTTGTCAAAATATCTTCTATAGGAACATCGCTCTGAAAATAATCTAATTTCAATACACATTTTCTAAAATTTATTTTAATTAATATGGATACACTTATCAGGTAAACGAGTGGTACAAAAATATTGAAAGTTTATGTTATGTTTTTATAATGCTAATCTAAAGTATAATTTCTATGTGAACAAAATTGATTTATCGGAAACATTTACTTCAAAATCTGTAAAACTTTGATAGTTATTTAAACGCGCAATTTCCCGCGAATATATACGAGTCCTACGTTTCGAGACAGTATTTTTTGTTGAAAGGTTGTATATCGCTTAACGTATCCATGATATATGTTAGTTGTCAAGTTGTTACCGATCGTAATAGAGATTAATTTTTCGAGCGTTGTAATTATTTAATTTAAATTAACCTAACCTAAAAATATGATCGCGATTCCCGAGGTTTAATGAGGACGTCGTGACATCGATTTTTGAATTACTAATTACTGAGTTATTATTCATTACTTGGTACAATAAAAAATTCAAAACAAATCTATTTTACTCCTTTCCTCATAGAAACAATACAACAGCAAAATTCTCAAGTATACCGTTCTTATAGCTTTATTTTGTAATAATTAAATAACCTTTTCCAATTTTGTTACAATTTTAGAAAATTATGGCAGTTTTATTTCCTAACAAAAATAAAAATGCAATGAATATATAACAAATTTGCAGATACCTTTTGAAAAACAAAGAAAAAATCTAAAGTTGATGCAGCTGACTGTCTGTTTTTTGCAACACGTCCTAGAGCAGCAGGCGGTAATAATAATAGCAGGGCAATCAATCCTCTAGTGTTTATATTCCAACCTGTAAGACATACATACAATAGCAAAAGTAATTTACATGAAGACATATCTTCATCGCAAACGAGAAATGATGAATGATATAATCTTTATACTTACTATGTTCACTTTCGTCCGCAGAAATATCCAACGATACATTTTTTACCGTTAAGGCGTACACACTTAATATTTTATCTAAAAATTTTGGAAATTTGTCCAAAAATCCGTTAGATTTGTCTGGGAACATTAAAGAAAATTCTAGTAATATCTAAAATGATTAAGTAAATATTAGAAAACTACTTTCTTCGAATTAATTGTAATTATACCAATCCTGGAGTGTCCAAAAATCGTGGGCATTGCGATGCATCGCATTTATTTCTTCGTCTATATTCAAAGGTCAAACGTAGTTTTTCTTTAATGATATCTACCTGCTCAGCTGTAGCATGCCTCATAAATTCGATAGCATCAGATATCTGTGAGCTTTCCAAATCTTTATCGGTTTCTGCAGTTTCCAATTCTTGTCTTTTTAGTCGTTTATTTAAGTGAGGTAAATCCTCCTTTTTCCTTAATAATGTTCGGAGTCTTGTTGTAATAAATCCCTTTTTGGTCACAGGATCATAAAATGCTTCCTATAATAATAAAATCAGTTACAAATAAATCAAATGAAGAACATATGTACTACTTACATAGCCATGAGGAGTGCATGGATCCTTCAAGTTTGGAAATATTTTAATTATTGCCTGTGCGCAGTGTTGGCGGCTATATGTTGATGGCATACAATTCAAAGGAAATTTCTCTCTGAGGTAGTTCACGGTCAAATTAACTACCTTTTTTCGATATTCGTCGTTAAAAGTGCCAAATTTGTTATAAAAATCGAAGACCTCTGCGCCTCCAGCCGATTTTAAAATGGCCTCTTGTAATTCCTAGATATAATTAAAAGATCATAATATTTATAAAAATTTTTAATATATACCTATATTTATACTTCGGATGATACGTGTTTTTCGTCGTGCGATGTTCGCACAACAGCTTTAATCGGAGCTGATTCCGAGCTACCAGGTGATGAGACAGAGAAATCTTCTAGTCTGGTGCTATAGGCAGTAGACGTTGAAGCCGACCAACAACTGTGATTTTCTATGAAAAATTGGTATTGTTACTATTTTTGTGTATTTACATATGCTCATAAATAGTTATAGAGGTATTACTACTTCCGCTTAACTTTAACTTCCCCCTCTCCCTCGCTTTTGTAATCGTAGTCACACAGAGAACTTCGCGAATTATAAGAAATAAATCCATAAATATAAGCACTAAAAAATGGTTATGTATTCCCAATAATTTTCACTGCATTGTCATACGAAAGTGTATTCTTTAAAATGTGCATTTCTGAATATAGTAAGTGTACACTAAAATCTGAAGATGAATTAGTTTTCTGTAGTAGGTATATAGGTATATTTTCACTGATAACTTAAAAAATATTTAATACTAAACTATAGTAAAACTGAACAATGTTTCAGAGAAACATGTCTACGTAAACATCTACTTTCAATAATTAAGAAAATGTTTCCAATGTAATTTTCGTTTTTAATTTTCTAAACATTTCACAATTAATTTGCAATACTGTATGTTATAAACGAAAAGAGAATGAGTGCTAGCGTACTGCTATATACAGGGTGTTTCTAAATTGATATGAAAGATTTCAAAGCGTGATTCTTTAAAGGGGGTCTTTCATATAACTTTTTGTTCAACACCCTTTTCCCTCCAAGTCACAGCCCTTTAAAATTAGGTAAAAAAATTGTTTTTATTTAATATATCCACTTTGGAAAAATTTAGAAAAATGTCTAGAAATTAGAGAAAATCAGGGCAATAAAACTATTTGTCATATGACTTCATTTGACAGCAGCTTACTTGATTTTTTTTAATAAATAATAACCTCTTTGTGAATTTATGGGAAAAGTGTATGAGCAGTATTTTATTCTTTTGTGATGAAACTAACAATTTTATGATAAAAAGTCAAGACACAAAAAAGTTGCAGATTGAGTCTGTCTTTTTTAAATCAATTTTTTAAATAGAAAAATATAGGCGCATTAAAAATTCTGATGCAAAATATTATAGGGGTTGTTTTTTTCAGCCCCTTGTGATTACATTTTAGGGTAACAAAAACACACAAAAACTGCCATTTTATTAGCATCAGTTATCCGCCAAATTTCATTCTTCTAAATTTTTCCAAAGTGGATATATTAAATAAAAACAACTTTTTTTACCTGATTTTAAAGGGCTGTAACTTGGACGGAAAAGGGTGTTGAACAAAAAGTTATATGAAAGACCCCCTTAATTTTTGCTAAAGAATCACCCTTTGAAATCTTTCGTATCAATTCAGAAACACCCTGTATAGCTGTCAATACCTATAGAAAACAGGTGACAACAAAGTTGAAACATATTATACTTATTGTATATTTAAGAAATAATCCATTCGAATGTTTACCTTCTTTAACTTTTAGTAGGACACCCCTCGGAGAAATTCTTATATATTCTTCCAAAAAATTCTCCCTCAAATTCCCGCCGTCTTCATCTTGAAGTAAAAAATCGCTACTTTCTAACTGGAATGTTTCTTTCACTGCAAATTATAATTTAATTAAATGTATACCTAATTACTTAATTTTTGAAATATTATCGTGTTAATTACTACATTCGATTATTCTATGCAGGAAATGCGGTATTTTTTTTTTCAGCGAAATTACTAGCGTTTCCAAACAGTCACATTAATTCTCAGAACCCAAAATTTTTCATCCGTTTTTTTAAGGGCTCAGTTTGTCTCACAACTAGAATGTTAGCTCCCCTTAACCGATGTCGCATAATCAAAGTTGGTCAGTTCGTGATAAAAAGTTCAAAATCATGTGATTTCCGTGTTTGAGTATTGCCATATAAAGGTGGATTTATGCAGAAAGTTTTAGTTTTATAGTCTTAGTCTTAAGATCATTAGACGAAGGAATGATTTCGAAATGATTTTTAAAACTAAAACTTCTGCATCAATCCACCTTAAGTGTGCATATTTGTAGGTTTTTATAACCTGCCCGTAGGACACGATTATAAAAAGGTATACCTTTAAACTACGTTTTAACATAACCAATACAAATTAATTAAGTAATGTACTTAATTTACTAACAAATAATTATTGGTACTTATTTTTAAAAATAGTACCGATTTAAATAGAAAGAATAAAAAGTTAGGTTAAGGTCTACATACGTAGTATGGCCACGGCCGGCCGCGTCGTAGTCGTACGTTTGTTACGTGAGTAACCTTATATGAAGATGCAAGTAAATATGGCCTAAAATAAGAACGAAATAAATTGATCTTTTTACCTGAAAATACGAGCTCAACTCTGTTTATATGTTCTCAGATTATGTTCACATCAAAACGCTAATATTTAATCTAAAAACATTAATTACTAACAACGCACTTACATTTATACCCAGCGTGGCTAAACAGGTTGCTACAAGATTCAAATACAACGCACAGCCACCACAGCTTCATATTCGTAGTATAGACATAAAATGCACAATGTCATATCCCCGTATTACAATTACATCTCGCAGAACAATACGTAATGTAATGAATGATATATAAACACATATATCTGTATAATAAACAAGTGCATAAATTCTAATAATGTATACGATAAGTACCTATATTGCATAATAAAGAATAATATCATTGGTATAATGCTTACCTTTTTCTATTATGTCGTGGTAATTTTCATTGGTTATAGTGAACCACTCTATTTCCCCTTTGTATTTAACGCGAAAATATAACTTAGCCACAGGTGCACTTTCTTGCTCGACTTGCATTTTAAACAAAGAAATCGCATCAGGCACTTAACACAACCGAAATTATTCTGCATCCAACGAACACTGAAACAACTGAAATTGTTGTAAAGACACCCCTCTCCCAAATAATAGCAAGTCTGAGCGCGAAACGTATATTATATGAAATTTTTAAATAAGGTTTTCATTTAAGGGGAAATTTTATGTATAGGTACCAAAAAGTAGTGTCTACGTTTTCTTTTCAATAACTTTGAAACTGTTTTCTCAGCGCATTTCTTTTTTTATATCTACATATGCAAGATTACCAAATATGGTGCAATAAAGTAATAGACAAATTATTATAGGCGTTTTAACATCTGGAGTTGTTAACTTAACAATTTAATTCTGCTGTATGTTCTTTGCCAAATAATTTGTTAGATTAACGAAGTGTTTGAGCATATTAGCAAAGTAAGACTTTACAAATCCAATTTATCGTACCGTTTGTTAAATCCTCAAACATTTTTTGCGAATTCAACATAATTTTTTGTCACTTTGACAAATTTTCTCTTAACAACAAAATATTTTTTACTGTGTAATATCTCGTAAGTTCATGATAAGAACGATGAATGGTTAGAATGAGCTTGTATCCAAACAAGAACGAACACTATTTTATTTAGATTAAAAGAGTATTTGTTTTTCTATACAAGTAAAAAGTGATACATATTACATTCTAGAAACCTCGAGTAACAAAACTGTATAAAAACACATGTAATTGCCCCTAAAATCTAACCTAAATTTACATATGATAACTGTTGCTATTCCAGGTAATGAATTTTGATTTTTATTCTAGCAGAAAGTGCTATAGTAGGGGAGAGTTGCCTATATTGTACCGGGTAGCAGTTATTTCTCTATAGCATTTTGTATATTGTTTAAATAGTAAAATAAAATGGTTTATCATGTTCTTCAATGTTTTCGAAAACATCCTGAATTTTTTTAAATTTTTAGAAAGTCATTGAGTTCATTATTTCATGTTTAGAAAAAAAACTTCAATTCGGTACAATAAAGGCAACCGGTCTCCTAAATTGTACCACCCGCTTTCTTAATTGTACCAGTAAAACAACGACTGAAAATGTTTAAAAAATTATTATTTAGTTCTAATTATATTTATTCTATAATAGAAACTTAACAAAATAAAACTAGAAAACAACAATACATTCTAGAATAAACTTTAAATAATAAAAAATTCTAACAAATTAAAGCCAAAAACAAATTCTCTCTCAAAAAAATAATTTAGGAACTCCCCAGCAAACCATGAATATCGACCCTAATGCGACCCATCACTGGGCATGCATTGCGTACTTTGGCCCAGTAGTGGCCCGCACTGGGGCCGACACTCATGTTTCACTGGGTCTCACTACACTCATCACAAACGTATGGTGCCTTTGGGTTTGCTCCCGAACAGGATTCATGAACCCATCTGCGACATTTTCCGCACTGCACCATGTCTTCCAGAAGATGTTCATCGCATAGGAAACAATACCATTCGTCCATATTTATTTCAATGTCTAGTTGCCTGGAAGTGGATGGTCGAGGCTCATTCACAACTTTACGTTTCACCTGTTTTATGGCTTTGTGTTTTTGTTTATTTTTTTCTCTTCTAAATTGTTTTTATAGGGTGTCGAAGTCAAAACAGCGGTCTTTTGAGCCGGTCGACCTCTTTTCTTAGTGTTACCAGTTACAGAAGGCAAAGGAGATAACATTTTAGGGCTGAAATACTCATCTTCATTAAGGTTATCTCTTGTGAGGTTATTAGTGCTGGTGCTAGCCTCTTCTATAGTTATATTTAAATTATTTTCCTGCCTAGGAGGTGTGACATTTG
This sequence comes from Holotrichia oblita, assembly GCA_023690525.1. Classification (NCBI taxonomy): domain Eukaryota; kingdom Metazoa; phylum Arthropoda; class Insecta; order Coleoptera; family Scarabaeidae; genus Holotrichia; species Holotrichia oblita. The sequence continues at coordinate 73,538,075 of CM043023.1, forward strand.
CCACCGTGCTCCGATTTTCTGTACTAGGTTCGTCTGCTTCATTCACATTCTCATTGCTTGTTCTATTTTGTATTTCTCCTGGTAGGAAATCTGCATCGGTAAAGACGAATCTATTTATAGGCCAAATGCCTGAACCTCTAAATGCACCCATTGCATTTGATAATGTAGCGGCCAGACTGTAAGCGTTGCATAATAATTCCGCAATTTCAAATTGTGTGATTGCTTGTGAGACATGACTTTTAAGCCACGTTTCCTGCGCTTGCACATAGTATTTACCTAATGGGGCAAAAAATCCTCGGTCTAAGGGTTGCAACCTATGGGTTGTATGTCCTGGTAACTGGAGTAAAATTACACCGTTTTTTTTGGCTAAATCTATAGCATCAATATTTTTCGAATGTGTAGTATGGCCATCTACTTATAAGGAGTAAAACTTTATTTGTTTGGCTGGGTTTGACGTGGTCTATAAAATGCCTAAGAAATTTTACAAATAGCTCAGAATTGATGTAGCCGGATTCGGATACTTCAATAAGACTACCAGGGGGAGCTCCTTTTTTCAATGCATCATGCATTCTCATTCTCTTAAAAATAATCATTGGCGGAATGTAGAAACCCGCAGGATTGCAACAGCACACGATTGTGGTATTTGTTCCTCTTTCTCCGCACAGTAAAAAATATCTGTACATTTACAGTAAGATTCCTGATTTATTTTACGGGTATCATACCGTATCACAGTACATTTCCTGTATTTACAGTAATTTTCCTGCTACTTTGAAAATTATACAAGCGAATATGTAATAAAGCACATAAATTACTTTAAAATATCTCAGTTACAGTAAGGGTAGTGTTTTTTAATAGAGTGGGGATAAAATCCTGTTGAGACTAGAAAAATCACGTGTAGGTTGCGTCAGCATTTTGCATTCGTTATTTGCGATTGAATTGTTGAACGGCTTAACTTAAAATTTATGGTGTTTGAAGTTTGAAATAGTGTAAGTACCGATTTAATTATTCAGGTAAGTGTTACCTCTTGTATTAGTGAATATTTGCTTACTACTGCATGTAACGTAAAGATTGTAAAGGCGAGCCAATGTATTTTCCGCCTTAAGAGGTTATGTATAGAAAAGTTACAGGAAAGTATTACCGCTGAGAACAAATTGTCAGTCAACGGTATTACGCTCCATGTATCTAATTTAATACATATAATAACTTAGTAAGGTAATAATACATATAATAACTTAGTAAGGTAATATAATTCAGCTAAATAAGTTGGTGTACAATTCAACGTAAACTTAAGCATGTACAAATGCGTAGTATGTAGTTTTAATTTTGCATCTGTGAGAGCTTATGAACATCACCTAAAATTTCACAAAAACGTTGTAGGTGTACACTACAAATGTGTGCGACCACAATGTTCAGCTCAGTTTACAACTTACAGACGTTTTCAACAGCATATTTACCGTCAACATAGTACACATGTAATTAAAAAATTTACCTGTTCTTTAGAAAATTGTTTATTTACTTGCGAAAAAAAATCTGATTATCTATCACATGTTTACGATCACATTCAAATGAAAGGGTCGTTGCCATGTCCGTTCAAACAATTTTGTAAGATAAATAGTGTTTTTAATAATAAAAATAGTTTGCGTGTTCATGTACACAGACATCATTTTAATATTTCAGAAACTTTAACATTGCCCAATACTACAGATTCACATTGCGATGACGAAGAAATGTATTCGGGAAATAACACTCCGGCAGAAAACTTAGCACCCGTTAAAAGTTTAGAAAATTCCATAAATATGGAACAGTTTAGTTTAAATAATTTTGCATCATTTTACCTGACATTGCAAGTTAAGCATTTTATACCAAATACTGTTATACAAACTATCGTTGAAGGAATATTTACTCTTCATGAGTTTAATAGCAAATATATTTTAGATCAAATGCGTCAAAGTAATTTAATATCAAATGAGACTGCATTCAGTAATGATCTTTTTCATCAGGTTCACAATTCAGCTAGTGGCAAACTAAGAAGTCATTATTGCAGGAAAAATTACTATAAATCGCAATATAACTTTGTGGAACCGCTGTGCATTAACTTAAATAATAATTCTAAATTCTTTTATGTACCAGTATTGGAAACGGTAAAAGCACTTTTCAATTGTGAATCTTTTCGACGTGAATATTTTTCATCAAACAGTGGAAATAATACTGCTGGATTGGCAGATATATCGGATGGCCAGTATTATAAAAATGATTGGTTTTTCAATGAAAATGAAAATGCACTAAAAATTATGTTTTATACGGATGCGTTCGAGATATGCAATCCGCTAGGTTCTTCGCGTAAAAAATTTAAAGTTAACGGAATGTATATGACATTTGCTAATATTCCTGCGTGGCAACGCGCCCAAGTTGACCACATATACTTAGTAGGTTTAGCATTTGAAAAGGATATCAAAGCTGTAGGTTTTACTGAAATATTAAAAATTATAATTAATGATCTGCAGATATTTGAAACAAATGGTATCGAAGTTGAGTCGAATAACGGTACAATAACAATAAAAGGTACTCTTATAGCCGTTATTGGCGATAACTTAGCTTGTCATCAAGTTGGAGGTTTCAATGAAAATTTTAATACAAAGGGCCATTTCTGTCGGTTCTGTTATGCTAATAAATTAAACGATGACGGAAATATTACGAAAAAATTTAAACGTAGAACAAAAGACACATATGACCACGATGTGCAGTTAAGTGAAATAACTGGTGAACATCACCAAGGAGTTCGTTCTAATTCCATATTAAATTCCTTGAATTACTTTCACGTAGGTAATTCTAATTTAATACCGTGTATTGCACACGATCTTCTAGAAGGAGTAGTCAAATGGGATGTTGCTATTGTTATAAACAAGTTAGTCAAGGATAAGCTAGTGTCGTATACGCAAATTAACAATAATATCCAAAATATTAAATTTGAATATCGCCATAAATTTCATTTGCCAAATATACAAAAAGCAGATAACCTTGCAGGAAATGCTTATCAAAATATGGTAACTATTATAATCCTTCCGTTTATTATGTCTTTGAGTGATGATTTAATTCAAAATAAAACATGGAAGTTAATACTTCTTCTTAGGCAAATATGTATGATTTGTCTAGCATTTAGACTTTCTGTAGGTCAAACTGCTTATTTGAACAACTTGATATTAGAATACTTACAGCTGCGGAAAGAATTATTTCCGAATGAGACATTCAAGCCTAAACATCATTACCTCACACACTACCCTTTTTTAATAAGAGAGTTTGGACCACTACGTCATTTATGGTCTCTACGTTTCGAGGCAAAACATAAATATTTTAAAAATATTATTAGCCACACGAAAAATTATAAAAATGTATTGCATACTTTGAGTGAACATCACCAGCTACTGGTAGCACGCAATCTTTCACACAGTACCGTATATGATTCCAAAATAAAATGCGACAAGTTTGACAAAGTAGATACATTTGGTAGTATTGCAAACGATATAGTCCGCTTTAGAATAAATGTTGAGAACTCTTTTGTTACGACAAAAATAATATTTAAAGGAATAACATACAAGACGGGAGCCTTGGTATGTTTTGGTAAAGATGACTACGGATCTTTAGTGTTGTGTGACATAAAATACATACTAATTAACGGTGTATTTAACAATATATCTTTTATTGGCAATGAAAAAGAATTATATATAATCAAGATATAGGGTTATATTATGAGATATATGTTGGTTCTAATAAATCCACTATTCATGTAGATGTTGAAAATCTACTGAATCCAGAACCTCTTCTTTGTCAAATCAATGAGCCCAATTCCTGTAGATACAGCTTAATGTCTGCTGTATTTGAATCATGAATCAATCTAGACTTAAGGATCGGGATATCAATTCTTCCTGTTTACTGCGCCTAATAAGGCCTGTAGCATTTACTTCATAATGTCTCTGAATGTATGTTCTTGTTAAAATTATACACTTAGTGTTATGATTTGTTTTGTATGTATGTAAATGTATTTATGTAAATAAAATTGTTCTTTTTGTATGTATATGTAAATGTATTTATGTAAATAAAATTGTTGTAGTATTCAAATAGCATAGGGCTATATAAATAAGCTGAAAACATGTGTTCAACACTATGTAGTAAAGTAAGTTTGAATAACTAACCACTGCAGATTAGTACATTACTTTTAAAACCTTGAATAATAATTATGTTTGGCATTTTCTGAAAGCAAAGCTTTATATTGCTGCTGTAGATATATAGTTAGTTATTTTATCTGTTTTTCATGTACTGTAACACTCGTTCAAAAATATGTTTCCAGAATGCATATTTTCAAAATCTGGAACAATCTCCGGACTAGAAAATCCTTCGTGTCGGTGGAAGAAGACGAAAATATATACGAACGACTTATTCTGAAAGGTAAATAAATTTACGTTTTAATATACTTATTATTTATCGGTTCGCAATGTGTTGTTTTCATTAGAAAGATGTATATTTTAACAATATTAATGTCTGACAAATTATTTCACTTTCATATAAATTCATTCTCGTAATTGTCTCGCTTGCTTTTTCCTAAGTGTATGTTAATCAGCAATATTAATACTACAAATTTGCTAATTTAATCTAAATTGTTTTACAGCTTCTTTAAAATTGGCTATAAATGGGGAACGGCTAGTGTTGGAGAGTGATGGTACGGAGATTGATAACGATGCCATTTTACTACACGTGAAAAACGAAATATTGATCTTACTGCAAACAAATGAAATATGGACGGAATGTACGCCATCCAAGCTTCCATCAACAGTAACGGCTTCATCAGGCCAAACTTCTTTAAATTCAACAACATCATCTCAATCTTGTGGCAGTATCAGTCAGAATGAAAGGAAAGAATTTCTCAGTCAGAATGAATGGAACCACTTCGAAATTCCATACGAAAAATTTACTAAAACAATGCTTGAAGCCTGCGAAAATGGGGATGGTAGTAATAAAAGTGTTAAAACTCAAGTTGTGCATATAGTTATTGATGAACTTCGGAGAATCAACGAACGTATACCATTAAGAATATTAAAAGAAACTGCAAGAGCATTAGCGTCAAAATATCCAAAAATGTTCACTGATATCGACGATGATAACAGAGTTGTAGGAGATGGCTGCAGCTGTTTATTTTATAAACTTTCCGAGAGAGCTACCTACTTACGACGACCACACAAAAGAACTAACGCTGAACCAATGGTGCCCCAAAAACTATTGAAAAGAAAAATAAGTGCCATGGCAGGTTGCCCAAAATGGGCACCACAAATTGCAGGGGCAAACAGTGCTGCAATTACAAAACTTGGCGAACTGGCCAAAGATAATATACCTGACAATTTTGACGATATGCTGGATGAATCATATCCACTTATCAGAAGTTTTCTAAATAATATCGAAGATCCTCCATCAGTTAACGATATTTTAAGCAAATATCCTATATTATTTAACATGAGAGCAATAGCATGGCATTTCAAAAACTCACAGGTATGGACCTACAGGACTTGGTATCATCATTTCAAAATCATTATCAAAAGATAGTAGATTTTGGATTGTTCAGTGGAATGTTGAGTAAAGAAGTATGTGAAGGGACGCGCAAAGAGAAGACTATATTACTTTGTATATCCAAATATTTTAAAGAAGACTGATGTCCTTTGGCAAGTGATGTCTGAGGTATGTGTGCAGTTCATGTCTGGCTATAAATTACATCTTTAACACAAAAACACGGCTGCAATCTCTTCTCTCATAATACTGCTTTCCCCATTATGTTTCAAGAACAATCACTATACTATATGAATAATCTTTTTAGGTCCACAATGTGGAAGACAGCACTGGCAAAACACTAGCACCATGCATACTAGAAATTGGTAGGCTGGGTTGACCTTTGTAAATAAAACATTGAGTATTAATTATTCTGTACTTTCAGAAGAGGAAGGTGAAACAACGTACAAAATCTTCTTTGAAAAATTTGAAATATTTTCTGGACATGATTGCGCCGAAACCGTATCGGGATGTTTTGCATTATATTTTATTTTCAATATTCAATATCCAAAAGAAATTGCTTTAACTTTAGAATTCATTCAAACTTATTTTATGAAAATATATCCATCCGTGGGGAAAAAATCAACTCTTCCAAGATCCACAAAAAAAATTATTAACCTAATTAATAAGTTAAAAGAATTCTGCAAATAGTATGCTAATGGTTCTTTCTTGTATGTATAACAAGTTTATGTGGGCAATATAAAGCTTTGTTACCTACATATATTATAGTCATAACAATATTGTTTGTAATTTTGTTTTGCTTTTTTAAGTTTGATATAAAGTTATCTGTCTACACTATAAAAATATTGTTTTATTTATATCTATCTTAATTTTTGTTACCGTATTAATGGAACAACATTTATAGTTTAAGAAATCGAATACGAAGGTATGTATAAAATATTACATTGTTAGCATTTCCAGTTATAAGTTATAAATCGGAGGTTCCTCACTGAAACTGTCAAATATATGCCCATATGCCATGAAGACTTCATATTAATTCTCAATCCTACAAAGTATGTATATTTAAATATATATTACATATGTATGTTGTCATAGTTGTAAATTATAGAAGATTTGATAACTATATTTACTACTACATGCTTATTATAACAAATAGTAAGCAAATAACACATTTAGTTATGCCGAACGTTATTTAGAACTTTCTAATGTGTCTTTACAGCAGTAACGTGATTGAATAATTATGCAGTTCAATCACTGTATATTTACGTAGTTGCTAACGTGTATTTACCGTAATATAACTCTATAATTTAGCAATACAGACACTGTATATTTACAGTATGTTTCTGTAAAACCAGAACTGTGATTTTACATCCTTTACTGTGTATTTACAGCAATATAACTGTATAATTAAGCAATATAGACCCTGTATATTTACAATATATTGCTGTAAAACCAGAACTGTAATTTTACAGTTGCTACTGTGATTTTACTTTTTTTTTGTAAAACTACAGTCATGTGTCTGGAGCAAAAATTACCAGGAAGTTTACTGTAAAAATTTTTTACTGTGCGCTTGTGATGGCACCAATTTGACGTTTTCCTTTTTGCCCTACTACTTTTTGTGCCTTTTTTTGGACTGTGGAAAATCCGGATTCGTCGGCATTGAAAATTCGAGTTTCATTCAAATTATTTTCATCAACAAGTTTTTCATATAGGTATATCAAAAAATTCGTAAACATTGTTTTTATTAAAACCTTTCACTCTGGCTAAAGATGTAGCTTCTGGCTGTCGCAGTGATAGATTACGATGTCGTCGAATAAAGTTGTAGTACCATTTTTTCCCAGCAATTTCTTTAGTTTTGTTAAAACCACAATTAATTTTATTTTTCTCCGCTATTTGAAAAGCAAGTTTTCTGACTTCTGTGATTGTTAAACCGAACATACAAGTTTCTAAATATAACAAATGTTCAACAAGGTCTTCCTCAACACTTTCAGGTAGAGCACACCCGTGTCCTTTGAATTTTTTAGGACCTTTGGCGAAAGTATTTGTGTTATTTAAATGTCTTTTTTAAAGTCGGTTTGCTTATTCCGAACTGACGACAGCATTCATTCAGTCCAATACCTCTACTTCTAAATGAAGTGATTGCCTTTTGGAGATCTTCTTCGGACCATTTATAGTATTCAGTTTTTTCTTTTTTTCCTTACTCATCTGAAAGTATTATTTTTTAAAAATAAAAAATAACATAGGTACATCGATCGATAGCCACAGTTTCCTATATTGTACCGGTACAATATAGGAAACCGTGTACTGGTACAAATTAGGCAACTAAACAATTTTCCCTATAACCTCTAATTTTTTACAATTAATAAATATAATACTCACAACATTTTACATGATAGGGTAGCAAAAACCATTAACTTTCTAATAGAATTTACGTAAAATATCTATTAATCCAAAAAAAAGAGTAATTTACTTACATTAACCAGCAAAAAACTATAAGGAAACACCACTTAAATTACTTTTTGTGACAACTTTACGTGCACTAGGTATTATGCCGCCAATTTTTTAATGGAAGTTTGGCATCTCTATAAGTTTAATACTGTAGGCACTAGAGGGTGTTAAGGGTCATAGTTTTCGAGAAATTGAGGTGGTACAATTAAGGCGCCAAACAATATCGGCAACTCTCCCCTACGTGATCTTCCAAACTAGTAAGTATGAATTCTTTCCGTAGCTCTATGCAGCAAAAACACATTGTATCTACTACATTTTGCATTTTATTGTACTTAGTAAAATCTGAGATATTCTAATCTACCAAAAGATGTAGGTATTAAAGAATGCCGAACGATATGAGAAAATATACTATAACACGCGTAGTACAATATTGTGAGACTAGAAGCAAAGACATGATGATAATATTTGTCACAATTCTAGCGATCACTCCTACAATACTTCAGATACAATTTTATGGTAAAAAATACCAAAGCGTTTTTCTCAGTGTAGCCACAAAACGTACTGCGTATGTGCAGGTGTCAAATTGTCGTCATAATACTTACACTTCTATCACAAGATTTAATAGATGGTGTTACATTTGTACTGCGTTACAACTGCACCCGACCTCCCCTAGAAGCCAGTAGATAAATTCGCAGACATTTTTTTCAGTGTACTTACCTAATGTCGGAGATACACAGTAAAAAATTTTTACAGTAAACTTCCTGGTAATTTTTGCTCCAGACACATGACTGTAGTTTTACAAAAAAAAAGTAAAATCACAGTAGCAACTGTAAAATTACAGTTCTGGTTTTACAGCAATATATTGTAAATATACAGGGTCTATATTGCTTAATTATACAGTTATATTGCTGTAAATACACAGTAAAGGATGTAAAATCACAGTTCTGGTTTTACAGAAACATACTGTAAATATACAGTGTCTGTATTGCTAAATTATAGAGTTATATTACGGTAAATACACGTTAGCAACTACGTAAATATACAGTGATTGAACTGCATAATTATTCAATCACGTTACTGCTGTAAAGACACATTAGAAAGTTCTAAATAACGTTCGGCATAACTAAATGTGTTATTTGCTTACTATTTGTTATAATAAGCATGTAGTAGTAAATATAGTTATCAAATCTTCTATAATTTACAACTATGACAACATACATATGTAATATATATTTAAATATACATACTTTGTAGGATTGAGAATTAATATGAAGTCTTCATGGCATATGGGCATATATTTGACAGTTTCAGTGAGGAACCTCCGATTTATAACTTATAACTGGAAATGCTAACAATGTAATATTTTATACATACCTTCGTATTCGATTTCTTAAACTATAAATGTTGTTCCATTAATACGGTAACAAAAATTAAGATAGATATAAATAAAACAATATTTTTATAGTGTAGACAGATAACTTTATATCAAACTTAAAAAAGCAAAACAAAATTACAAACAATATTGTTATGACTATAATATATGTAGGTAACAAAGCTTTATATTGCCCACATAAACTTGTTATACATACAAGAAAGAACCATTAGCATACTATTTGCAGAATTCTTTTAACTTATTAATTAGGTTAATAATTTTTTTTGTGGATCTTGGAAGAGTTGATTTTTTCCCCACGGATGGATATATTTTCATAAAATAAGTTTGAATGAATTCTAAAGTTAAAGCAATTTCTTTTGGATATTGAATATTGAAAATAAAATATAATGCAAAACATCCCGATACGGTTTCGGCGCAATCATGTCCAGAAAATATTTCAAATTTTTCAAAGAAGATTTTGTACGTTGTTTCACCTTCCTCTTCTGAAAGTACAGAATAATTAATACTCAATGTTTTATTTACAAAGGTCAACCCAGCCTACCAATTTCTAGTATGCATGGTGCTAGTGTTTTGCCAGTGCTGTCTTCCACATTGTGGACCTAAAAAGATTATTCATATAGTATAGTGATTGTTCTTGAAACATAATGGGGAAAGCAGTATTATGAGAGAAGAGATTGCAGCCGTGTTTTTGTGTTAAAGATGTAATTTATAGCCAGACATGAACTGCACACATACCTCAGACATCACTTGCCAAAGGACATCAAAGTCTTCTTTAAAATATTTGGATATACAAAGTAATATAGTCTTCTCTTTGCGCGTCCCTTCACATACTTCTTTACTCAACATTCCACTGAACAATCCAAAATCTACTATCTTTTGATAATGATTTTGAAATGATGATACCAAGTCCTGTAGGTCCATACCTGTGAGTTTTTTGAAATGCCATGCTATTGCTCTCATGTTAAATAATATAGGATATTTGCTTAAAATATCGTTAACTGATGGAGGATCTTCGATATTATTTAGAAAACTTCTGATAAGTGGATATGATTCATCCAGCATATCGTCAAAATTGTCAGGTATATTATCTTTGGCCAGTTCGCCAAGTTTTGTAATTGCAGCACTGTTTGCCCCTGCAATTTGTGGTGCCCATTTTGGGCAACCTGCCATGGCACTTATTTTTCTTTTCAATAGTTTTTGGGGCACCATTGGTTCAGCGTTAGTTCTTTTGTGTGGTCGTCGTAAGTAGGTAGCTCTCTCGGAAAGTTTATAAAATAAACAGCTGCAGCCATCTCCTACAACTCTGTTATCATCGTCGATATCAGTGAACATTTTTGGATATTTTGACGCTAATGCTCTTGCAGTTTCTTTTAATATTCTTAATGGTATACGTTCGTTGATTCTCCGAAGTTCATCAATAACTATATGCACAACTTGAGTTTTAACACTTTTATTACTACCATCCCCA